>JANCOA010000023.1:5209543-5221831 GCA_024363135.1 Leptodoras oyakawai | reverse complement strand
TGAGTGTGTGAGAGTGTGTGTGTGTGTGTGTGAGTGTGTGTGTGTGTGAGTGTGAGTGTGTGTGTGTGTGAGTGTGTGTGTGTGTGTGAGTGTGTGAGAGCGTGCACGTGTTGGGGTCAACCAAAGTTGGAATTCCACACAGCTCCTTTTTCCTACTATGAAAAGCGACGGTAAAGAACGCAGGCTTTACATTTAGCCTCAATACTAACGCCTCGCGTGTTGAACGAACCCCTGCGGTGTTTAGCTCTTGGTTTATTCACTTAAAATTAAATACGGCTTTTAAAAAATCATTCTAACACAGGTGTCGGATTTTCATAATTTTCTAATCAGCTTGAGTGTTGTGATTAACGTGCACAGTGTTTAAACACCACGGCAGTGTGTGTTGTGTAGTGTTGAATCAGCGTGGTGTTGAATTACTAACAGTGTTAGTATTGAATGAACTTTTACAGTAATACTGTATTTATATTAATGCTCCAGAACTGAAGTGTTGATTCTTATGACGCATATTACGCCGCACGTACGGTATTCAATGAACACCTACAGTATTGCATTAACATTAATGCAGTGTTTAGTTCATATCTGCAGTCCATTATTTTAATTTATCTGTTGAATTAATATCTGGGATGTTGAAGTAACACTTTCAACCCGAGCAGAATTAACACTTGTGTTGAATTTGTGTGTAAAATTGAGTCAGTGTTTAATTAAAGTGTTAAGAGTGCATAATAAATAAATAAACACTTGCATTTCAAATGAAGAACTTACGTAGTGTTGGTTTAGCACATTAAATGAACATCGCCAGTGTTTATTAATTTCTGTGATAGTGTTGAATTAATCCAGTTGAACACTCTGCAGAATGAACACTTTGGTATTTGGACTTGAATTGTACAGATTTAACACTTGTAGTGTTTTGAATTTGGCGTTAAGTGTATTTTATTAACATTTCAGCCTTGAATGTTTTACAGTGCAGAATGAACACTTTAGCACCGAATTAATACTTAAAACTTACGTTACAGTGCTCAGTGTTTACTGTGTTGACTTGTGTGCATAATTAACACTTCTGTATAACACCGCTACAGTAATGAATGAACTCCCCAAGGCAGAATGAACACATCCACGCAACTTAATTAACATTAGTGGTGAGGTAGCACTTACGGTATTGAATTCACTCCCCTTGTGTTTATTTAACTGACTGAAATAATGTTAGCTAACACCGATAAAGTTTAACGTTTTAACAGTGCAGAATGAAGACTTCAGTGCTTAAGGGTCCCATGTTACTAACGCCGGTGTTGAATTATTGCCAGCAGTGTTAGATTACCATGGTGGTGTTCATTTTACTTCTACATAAAGTACTGATTTAGCAAATATTGTGTCTGTAAATACTGAAGGTGTTGATTTAACGGTCGCTGTGTTGTGTGTGTTGTGTTAGTATGCACAGTATTGATTGGACACCTGCAGTGTTGAATTGTTGCTCCCGGTACTAAATCAACACCCACAGTGTTAAATGAATGCTTGCAGTCTTAAATTACCCCTCCATTTCCCACGCTGTGTTTATTTAACCCTTACAGTTGAACGTTTAACAGTGCCGAATGAACACTGCAGTGTTGAATTCTTTTAAACTGTAGTTTTAACCTCGGTATTGAAACAGAGCATGCAGTATTAAAGCTCGGTGCAGAATGACGCACCACCTCGGTGTTCAGTTACTTTTTTACAGAGTTAGTCCACACAGTGTTTGTGAATATTGAAGGTGTTGATTTAAGTGCCACAGTATTTAATAAAGTATTTAGTATCCCACACAGTGTTTAACAAATGCTCGCAAACAAACCACTAGTGCTGAGTTAGTGTTTGTCATATTGATTGTAATATCACACAAGGTTAAAAGTATTAAGTGCAGAATCAGTGTTTACCGTGTTGAACAAAAGCTTAGTGTTGAAGCGAACACTTAAATGATGAACAAGTGTTTTATTTTTAATTAAATCTCAGTAGAATTAGCACTTGTGTTGGATTAGTGTTTAGTGTTTTGAATTAAAACTCAGAAATGCAGAAATGTTAGAAGTGTTGCTTTGACATTTAAGTGTTGAATCAGTGTTTGATGAGCAACAGATTACCAACAAATTACCGTAAATGATGTAGTAGCTCATCTGATATCTTATATAACAGTATAAAAGTGTGCCTAGCAGTAAAACGGTTATAAACGGGTAAGTGTTATGACCGTAAGCAGCTGGAGTATTTTTGTCTACAGCAATTTGTGAATGTTGTTAACGGACATTTGGGCATTTGTTGGCTTTAGGGTTTTATGTTGGGTTTAATTTATGAGTTACTTTAGAAATGATGACAGTTTGCACATTCTTTACATTTTTATGGTGAGTGTGTCACTTCAGAAATTACAATAGCTCTCACATTTTTTAGTATTTTTATGATGGCTGAGTTACTACAGAAATTACGGTAGTTTATAATTTTTTTATGTTTTATAGTGGGTGGTGTTACTACAGACATTATAGTAATTTATAATTTTTTATGGGGAGTTACTACAGAAATTACCGTAATTTGCTCACCTTTTTTTGTGTTTTTATGGTGGCTGAGTTACTACAGAAATTACAGTAATTAGCAATTTTTCAGGGGGTGTTACTACAGAAATTATGATAATTTGCTCACTTTTTTTTATTGTATTTATGGTGGCTGAGCTATTACATAAATTACGGTAATTTGCTCATTTTTTAAAGGGGGTGTTACTACAGAAATTACGGTAATTTGCTCACTTTTTTGTGTTTTTATGGTGGCTGAGCTACTACAGAAATTACGGTAATTTGCTCATTTTTAAGGGGGTGTTACTACAGAAATTATGGTAATTTGCTCTTTTTTAGGGTGAGTTACTACAGAAATTACAGTAGTTTATAATTTTTTAGGGGGAGTTACTTCAGAATTTACTGTAATTTAGCATTTTTTGTGTTTTTATGGTGGCTGAGTTACTACAGACATTATGGTAATTTATCATTTTTTAGGGGGTGTTACTACAGAAATGACGGTAATTTACTCTTCTTTTTTAGTGTTTTTATGGTGGCTGAGTTACTACAGAAATTACGGTAATTTGCTCATTTTTTTTAAGGGGGTGTTACTATAGAAATTACGGTAATTTGCTAATTTTTTTAAGGGGGTGTTACTACAGAAATTATGGTAATTTGCTCACTTTTTTAGTGTTTTTATGGTGGCTGAGTTACTACAGGAATTATGGTAATTTGCTGTTTTTTAGGGTGAGTTACTACAGAAATTACAGTAGTTTATAATTTATTTTTTATAGTGGGTGAGTTACTACAGAAATTATGGTAATTTGCTAATTTTTCTTTAGTGTTTTTATGGTGGCTGAGTTACTACAGAAATTACGGCAATTTATCATTTTTTTAGGGGGAGTTACTACAGAATTTACTGTAATTTAGCATTTTTTGTGTTTTTATGGTGGCTGAGTTACTACAGACATTATGGTAATTTATCATTTTTTAGGGGGTGTTACTACAGAAATTACGGTAATTCACTCTTCTTTTTTAGTGTTTTTATGGTGGCTGAGTTACTACAGAAATTACGGTAGTTTATCATTTTTTAATGTTTTTTTTTATTTTTAATTTTTAGGGGGTGTTACTACAGAAATTAAGGTAATTTGCTCACTTTTTTGGGGGGGGCTACTACAGAAATTAAGGTAATTTGCATATTTGTAGTGTTTCATGGTAGGTGAGTTACTACAGAAATGACGGTGCTTTGCACATTGTTTAACATTTTTACGGTAAACCCCTCGCAGTGTTTATTTTTATAATGATGGGCGTGGTCTGTGAGAACACAATATTCTGTAATGCATTATTGTTAAATTTTACATAACGGCATGAAGTTTGTAGAAAATGTTTGCTAGCCGTGTGAGACGAGCCCTCTGAGACAAGGTGAGCTCGGATTAGTGATGTAGCCTGAGACAGGAGGAGCTTAACGCTGATGATGTGTTACGTGATGATGTAACACAACCTTCCCATGATAAACATCACAGTCCTGCTGAGTGACACGCTGTTTGTCCTTCAGCTTGTTTTATGAGATAATAATCAAGAGGCACAAGAGCTGCGTCAGCGGTCATGAAAGTGTGCTTTGTGTTTTAATAAGAAGAATGCTACTCCAGAAATTACGGTAGTTTGTATAGAGTCTATCACAGTGTTAAATGTTCTTACTCCAGAATGTTTGATATTTAATTCTATTAATTCCACATGCGTACCCGTTGTTTTGGTAAATATTCTTACTCCAGAACAACAGGAGGGGCTTCTCTACCGTAAAAACACTAATAAACAGGCAAAAGCTGAACAAATTGTGCAGAATAACATAGCTGCTGGAACGGCATTCCTACTTTATAAACACAACAAATTACCGTAAATTATGTAGTAGATCATCTGATATTTATCTAATATAACAGTATAAAAGTGTGCCTAGCAGTAAAACGGTTATAAACGGGTAAGTGTTATGACTGTAAGCAGCTGGAGTATTTGTATCTACAGCAATTTGTGAATGTTGTTAAGGGTCATTTGGGCATTTGTTGGCTTTAGGGTTTCATGTCATATTTAATGAGTTACTTTAGAAATGATGGCAGTTTGCACATTCTTTATATTTCTATGGCAATTGTGTTACTACTGAAATTACAATAGCTCTCACATTTTTTCTACTTTTATGGGAAGTGAGATACTACAGATATTACGGTAGTCACACTTTTTTTTATTGTTTTATGGTGGGTGACTTACTACAGAAATTACGGTAGTTTGCTCATGTTTAGTGTTCTATGGTGTGTGAGTTACTACAGAAATTACGGTAGTGTCCAACGCTCTTGTTTTTATGGTATGAGATACTACAGAAATTATGGTAATTACATTTTTTAGTGTTTTATGCTAGGCAAGTTACTACAGAAATTACGGTAGTTTGCACATTCTCAACAAAGCATTTGTATGGTGGGTGACTTACTACAGAAATTAAGGTAATTTGCTCATTTTTTGTGTTTTATGGTGGCTGTGTTACTACAGAAATTATGGTAATTTGCTCATTTTCTTTAGTGTTTTATGGTGGCTGAGGTACTACAGAATTTATGGTAATTTATAATTTTTTTATGTTTTATAGTGGGTGAGTTACTACAGAAATTAAGGTAACTTGCTCATTTTTTAGGGGGTGTTACTACAGAAATTATGGTAATTTGCTCATGTTTAGTGTTCTATGGTGGGTGAGTTACTACAGAAATTACGGTAGTGTCCAACATTCTTTAGTGTTTTTATGGTATGAGATACTACAGAAATTACGGTAATTAAATTTTTTAGTGTTTTATGCTAGGCAAGTTACTACAGAATTTACGGTAGTTTGCACATTATCAACAAAGCATTTTTATGGTGGGTGAGTTACTACAGAAATTATGGTAGTTTATCATTTTTTAATGGTTTATAGTGGGTGAGTTACTACAGGAATTACGGTAATTTGCTCATTTTCTTTAGTGTTTTATGGTGGCTGAGTTACTACAGACATTACGGTAGTTTGCACATTCTCAACAAAGCATTTTTATGGTGGGTGAGTTACTACAGAAATTAGGGTAGTTTATCAGTTTTTAATGCTTCATAGTGGGTGAGTTACTACAGAAATTACGGTAGTTACAGTAATGGTTTTTAGTGTTTTTATGTTATGAGTTACTACAGATATTACGGTAATTTGCTCCTGTTTAGTGCTGTATGTTGGCTGAGTTACTACAGAACTCACTATAGCTCTTTGTTTTTATGGTGTTCTACCCTGGGATTTGCTGCAGTTTGCACATTTATAGTGAAATGTTATGGGCGTGGCCACGGTGTGGACGAAGGAGCTTTCCCCTCCAGAGACCTGCAGTAATTAGGGAATTTAACATCATGCGTGGGTGATGCAGGACATATAGAGAGGACAGCAGGGCGGAGAACCTGAAGCCCCCAGACGATGCTGTAGTGGCTCCTCACTCAGTAAAGAGCTTTAGCCTGAAACTGGGTAAAAACGCAGATTTTAAAGCGTGCATAAACAAACTACGCGTCATTCCGTCCTGTTTTATGTTCCTTGGAAAGCAATTCCAGAAAGCTTTCAAACAAACTGGGATTTGTTTTTATGACTTGTATGCCAGCCAAACCTCTAGAAAGCTCCTCTAATAACAATATATTATTTTTTATGCTGAGTTGTTGCTCCCCAGTTTATCAGTACTGCAGCGTAAGTTCCATTACAGCAAAATAACCAACGGCAGAGCGATGGGCCGAGGTGGAGCTCCTGTTACTACGGTGGAGGTGATCGTCTTTCTGTATCAGCATTCTCAAGCGCTTTAGCACAGAAATGTTTGATATTTAATTCTATTAATTCCACATGCGTACCCGTTGTGTTGGACAGTCCCTGTGAACGAGCTGTTACCATAGAAACGACAGCATGCGTGTTAGGATGCATGTGAATATAAGCCTGCAGCTGCACTACTGCACTACTGCACTACTGTCAGAGCTGCTGTTCCAGAGAATTAATCAACCCTTTACTGAGCGCGCCACGTGGAAGCTCGTGAGTGAGGACTCCTGACAACACCAAGCCCGGGCCGTTTGTGCGACGGTCCGAAGCGCCCGCCGATAGAAACACGATATCCGGCGATCACATTTAATACGCAGGTCGTTTAAAGATTAATGGACGCTTCGTAAAATTCATTATTCATCGTTTGTAGAAAATGAGCCGGATTGAAATCCTGTCATATTTCTGCGCCGCGGGGGGTGATCCGCTTCGTGATTCGGGTCAAACGCGGCGAAGGAGAAGCTGATCCTGAGGAATTCTGACACGTCATTATTTAACGGCGTGGATCCTCTGCGTCTGAAGGTGACTTCACTCTGTTCAGGGGCGGACGTGGTTCCGCCGTGATTACGTCCTTACTTCATCGGTGACGCTGTGCGATTTTACTCCGGGTCGGAGCGGAGGAAATGACCGGGATGCTGCTTTACCTGTGTGTAACCCCAACGTGAAATCATTTGTATGAATTATAAATGTGTGGTGGAAACTTTCAGGTTCATGAGAAACTCAACCTGTTCGAGATTTTTGTCTCTTTCATCAGAGTACGGGATTATCAGCGAGAAAAGGATCTCAGATCGAGTCTCGGGTTTATAAATAAATAAATAAATAAACAAACAAATAAAAGACGCTGTTTACGGAAAAGTATAGAGTAGGATTTGTATTCAAGCTCCTCCTCCTCCTTCTCCTTCTCCTCCTCCTCCTCCTCCTCCTCAGTGTCAAACAACATTCGATTTCTAAACCAAGTTTAACGTCTATTTTTAGGGCTCTGCAATTTCTCCTTGCATTATTGATGCTTTTTGGTCTAGCTCACTCTTTTCTTTCTCTATCGCTCCATCTATCTCCCTCTCTCTCTTTTCTTTTCCGGAGAACAGACTCGTCCTGAAGTCTGATGAAGGTCCTTGTTGAATGCGGCTCACTTTTTCCAAAATGATGCCCTCTGGTGCACTTTAATTAGTCTAGCTGTGTTTTTCCACCTGCAGTGTCGAGGCTAAGCTCAGCAACACGGAGCGACGTTCGGGTGCAGCGAACGCTCCATCAGGCCCATCGGATCCACACAAAACGCACGCTGATGAAGAAATCCGGCTCGGGGTTTTAATAGCTGCTTGTACGAGTCTCTCGGTTATAAAGTTACATAAACAACTGCTGCACGGTGCTGCTGCTGAATCCTGGATTCTGATTGGTCGGGAAGAAAATTCATATAAATTAAAAAATGATTCTAAATTAAATTAAATTAAAATATGAATAAAATAAATATGTACAATATATGAAAAATTATGAAAATGAAATATATATATATATATATATATATATATATATATAATATTAAAATATATAAAAAATAAATATAAATATATTTAAATAAAAATATATTACAATTTATATTTAAAATATAAATTAAAAAGTTCCTCTGACAGTCATGCAGCTGCAAAATAGCAGGTTTATATCAAATTCAAATATCAAAATAAATATTATTTATTTTTCTAATTTGTCAGAAGAAAAATTCATATAAATTAATAAAATATTATAAATTGATATAATAATAAATATTGAATAAAATATAAATAAAATAAATTTGTACAATATATGAAAATGAAAGCAATATATAAATAAAAAAATGAAATGGATTAAAAATAAAATAAATATACATATATTTAAATAAAATATATTTAAATTCTAAATTTTATCTGACCATAGAGCAGCTGCAAAAAAGTAGCATTTTCTTAAACTGTAAATGGATTTTTATAACTTAAATAAAAATATACATTTAATTAATATTTACAATATATTAAAATATATTACAAATAAAATATAAATAAATACATGTATTTAAAAATATTTGAATATATTAAAATTAATATTTAGAATATAAATTATATATTATAATATATAAAAAGTTATATATTATATATATTATATAAATTATATATTTTTTAGTCTTTTATATCTTCTTCTTCTTCTTCTTCTTCTTCTTCTTCCACTAAATTCACGTTAATCCAGCGAGAACACGAGAGCCTCGGCTTTACTGTTGTATACATTCCAGCAAAGATGAACTTGAACCCGAACCTGGTTGCTGTGTTTACGGTTCACGTGCCGACGTTAAATACAGAGACACAACAGGGACGGTGAGAGACACCGGGTCACATGACTCCGTGACCTTCGCTGATCCCTGGAGCTCTCCGATGAGACAGATGGTCCCGAACATGGCCGCCGTCCCACCTCTGAAAACCACCAGCTGTCAGTTACAGCATCATCACGGCTTTTGTTCCTCCAGCTCTATTCTAGTCGAGTGCATGTTCTCTTACACGCTTCACCGAGGCTGACATGTAACCCGAGCCGAGCTCACGAGCATAACGCGCCGCTAACTAGCATCAAAAGTACCCGATGTGGATATTATCAAGCAGCACGATGCCCGGTTTAGGCCAAAGGACACCCAGTTATCAGAAACATGATCTGGAGATATTTATAAAGCAAGGCCCGGGTGCTTCGGTTACTCAGAGCGGATCTGTTACGGCGGCACCGGTGGGGTTTTCAGCACCAGATACGGTTCTTGAAAGCATCTATTTTTGTATAGATGAACGCTGTTATCAGTGACTGGGACATTTCCCTGCGCCTGCTAGCTTTAGCCTGTCACATTAGCACAGCTGTGGAGTGCATGGGTATTAAAAATAAATGAAATGAAATAAAGAGTGTAGGTGAAAATAAATCTATATAGATTTGCATGTTTTCTGAGTTGGTGTGAGATTTTGGAGTGTGTCAGAGTGTGTAATGTGTGTGTGTGTGTGTGTGTGTGTATACTGTACTTATGTTGTTTGAAATGTTTATATGTGTATATATTGTTTATTACGTTACACAACAGAGCACTTATCAGACACATGAAGATAAGGCTGATGGGGTTTACTGCAAAAAAAAGGAGTGAGTGTGACAGTCAGAAGAGCTGTTTATGTAAAAAAAAAATCAGATCCACACAAAACGCATGCTGATGCACCAGAAATCCAGCTCGGGGTTTTAATAGCTGCTTGTACGAGTCTCTCGGTTATAAAGTTACATAAATACCTGCTGCACGGTGCTGCTGCTGAATCCTGCATTCTGATTGGTCAGAAGGAAAATTCATATAAATTAATAAATGATTCTAAATTAAATTAAATTAAAATCTAAATTAAATAAATATGTACAATATATGAAAAAATATGAAAATGAAAAAAATATATATAAATCAATAATATTAAAATATATTAAAAATAAATATAAATATATTTAAATAAAAATATATAAAAATTTATATTTAAAATATAAATTAAATTAGTTTAATTAAAAAGTTCCTCTGACAGTCGTGCAGATGCAAAATAGCAGGTTTATATTAAACTTTTATTTATTTTTCTGATTGGTCAGAAGGAATATTCATATAAATTAATAAAATATTATAAATGGAATTAAAATATAAATAAAACAAATATGTACAATATATGAAATGAAAGAAATGTACAAATAAAATATTAAAATATATAAAAATTAAATAAATATACATATATTTAAAAAATATAAAAATTTATATTTAATTTAATCTTATTTATTAATATTTATATCTTTAGTTAAAATTCTAAATGAATAGTGCCACTGCAAAAAAAGCTGCAAGTTTTATTTTAAATGTAAATGGATTGTTATAAATAAAATAAAAATATACATTTAATTAATATTTATAATATATTAAAATATGTAAAAAAAATATATATAAAATATCAAAATATATTACAAATAAAATATAAATAAATACATGTTTTTAAAAAGAAAGAATATATTAAAATTAATATTTACAATATAAATTAAATTATATATTTTCTCTGACAGTAGTGCAGCTCCAAATAGCAGGTTTATATATAAATTCTGATTGGTCAGGAGGTGTGGGTTCATTTTCTGTAAATTAATAAATGCTTATAAATGAAATTAAAATATAAATAAAATTAATATTTACAATATATGGAGAAATATATAAAAAATATTAAAATATATTATAAATGCAATAAATGTATTTAGATATAAAAAAATATATTAACATTAATGTTCAAAATATAAATTAAAAGACGCATTTTCTCTGGCAGTAGTGCAGCTGCAGAACAGCGGGTTTATATTAAATGTAACAGGTTTCGCGCGTTGTTGCTTGCTGCTGTGAGTGTAGGCTACATAAGCACGTCTGACGAAGCATGAACCAGGCATGAACAGCTGCTTAGGGAATAACGGCGTTAAACTCCTGCATGGCAGCCATGACAGTCACGCTAGCTATGCAGATTCTTCAGCACGAGTCTCGTACCGTCGCGCTCCAGGTCTGCTGTAGAAAACATTTATGCAATGCTTATAATTATAAAGCACGCCAAAGTAAGTTCTGGATGTTATCGCTGAGTAGAACATTCCGGAAGCGGCGGGTGACTCGGGGATCCAGGCCGCGCGACTCGTCCCAGGTGCGACCGAGTGTTAATAAAAGAGCAGCAAGTGAAAATAGAGGCTGTCGGGTTTGTTCTGTTTTGACTGACGGCTCGGATCTGGCTGTCGGGATTCGGAGATGGCGAGAGACGAGAGACAGGGAAGGGAGAGAGGAGTAGATTTTATCTATCTATCTATTTATTTATTTATAGAGCTGCCACTCGTTGCCACTCGACTCGGTAAATCGGATCTGTTCTGTTCACGACTTACTCCCACAACAAATACTTTAACAAACATCATACACGTGAACGTTTTATATATATATATATATATATATATATATATATAGATTATAACAAACATTATATATACGTGCACATATACACAAATATACATTCGGACCGGTTGCAAATCGGAACGCGTACAGAACGACTCATCAAAAAAGGATATCTGCAATTTTCATGTTTTTCACATTTAAACATATAGCTGCTCTTACGGTATATATTTGCATCTTTTTTTTATTATTATTAGCTAGCTAGATATCCAAACTAGCTTGCTAGCTTTAGCAGCATGTTTGGTTTCGGAGACTGCAGCGATCCCGGGATGTTTTCTGTAGAACTTTTCAAGTTAGACAAATATTTTAATAAGTAATACTCCCTGATTTATTCATAACATCAGGAACATAAGGTTTTTTCTCATTACTGCGACAGTACAGCTAATTTCCTTTAAATGAGGAAAGCTAGTTCAGTCCAATGCTAATTAAAACGTTATATCTAACTGTACTACAGTAATTAAGTAAGTAAGGTACAGACAGACTAATTTGTGAAACCTAATAGAACAGTGAGACTGTGGTAGAGCTAGCTGGTTACCGCTAGCCAGTAACAGCGAGTCGTCTGATTAGCGAGTGCCGTTAGATCACTTTGCTGATATTTAATCTGAAAATGACACGACTACGAAATTGGACATGCAAATCAAACAAGCGAAGGTTTCACCGTGTGATATTTAATTTGTGTTTGTGTAGACTTTATAACAATGCTGGACAGGCCACGCCCACAAGCGACAAACGACTGTGGCTTGTCGGATCTAATCGGGAATGGGTGGAATTCTAGATCTGGGAATGTTTACATTACGTTACATTCCATAGCATTTAGCTGACGCTTTTATCCAAAGCGACTTACAAGAGTAATTAAAACACATAGATATATGGTCCACATCACTAGAACTAGGGCCAGACGGAGGCCTAGAGTAGTTTAGAGTAGGAAGGGATTAGAAGGAGGAGAAGGAGGTTAGAGCGGTTAGTTTGTTAGAGGTGTTAGGAGA
>JANCOA010000023.1:4872784-4884215 GCA_024363135.1 Leptodoras oyakawai | reverse complement strand
AATGTGATAATAATAATAATAATAATACAAAATCTAAATAAATAAATAAAAAAAATGTGATGATAATAAGAATAATAATACATATATTAAAAAAATATGTGATAGTAATAATAATAATATTAATAATAATAATAATAATAATAAATACATAAAAACATTTTCAACACTAAGGATATGTTATAAAAATAAAATATTGAGTTCATTTTAAAATGTAAAAGATTTAGTTAATTATATACTACCTCAGTAGCTTCTAGTTTTTTTTAATCTAAAGTATGAAATAAATAAATCATGATATCAGAAATATATCAGAAATGTGTATCGTGACTTAATTTATCACAATATCTATATTGTATAGTCATATCACCCAGCCCTATAATAAATAATAAATAGTCTTCATATATATATATATATATATATATATATATATATATATATGATAAACGTACAGCTTTTACAGGCACACACACCTTACACTGAGTAATTCAGGGATCTTTTCCAGACCTCACTCCACTCCACACAGTATGCATTTAATGACCTCTGACCCCCTGAGCACTCCACGTGATCCCTAGCCCTGACAATACGTCTGCGTGTTCATCAACGGACTATTATATTATAAAGCTGATATTACATGTTATTATTACAGACCCATCGGAGGCATGGTGAAGCACCGGAGTAAAGTGAGACGAAGCCTACAGACTCTCAGCACTCAGACAAGGCATTATTATCTGTAGAGTGCTAAAGCCTGAGAAAAAAAAACCTGGCCCGATGTGAGAGTGATGTAAGAGAGAGAAAGGTGCGAGGCTCTCAGCACGTCTCCTCTGATAAATTCCCGTTTTGGATCGAGCACCAGGATGTGTTTGCTGACAGCAACGAGGTTGTTTCTTTTTTTTTTTAAAGTAGCTGAGAGACCAAAACTTCGCCCTTTGCTCCTGTCCGGCGTGTGTGGACAAACACCCCGCTATCACAAGACGATTCAGAACAGCACTGTTTGCCAGAATCAAGAGATAAACGAAAGCAGGGGATTGAGTTTGTGCTTCATCTTCACAACCAGACCGGACTAATTTCATGAACTCCTTAAACTCTGAAGAAGACTTAGTTTTAGTTTTACTGTGGATTAAAATGCTTTAGGGCAAGAAGCTGAATAATGAGAGTTAGAGTTCAGGGGTTAGAATATACGAAGAGTCTGAAGTAGAAGACAACAACATTACATACTGCATATAATCATTCCAGTTATTTATAAATGAAATTATGCATTCATGCTTTTTTTTTTTCAAGCTTGTTGTTTATTAGCCACATTATTGACCAGTTTTTACTGCAACCACCACTGACTACTGTTTTATCTGTTCAATTTAACACTGATATTCTACACTTTTTTTTTTAAACATAATTTATAATCCTTCGCAGCCTAATATTCAAACTATATTTTAGCTTTGATTTTAAACCTAAATATATTACAATTTGAATTCAGATCCTGCAAAAAAAATCCTTTTATCCTTTATTTTTTAAACACTAAACCTATTCTTCCTATCACTTACGAGCAAAATAATTCTATTAGATTTGATTTTTAAAGATTAAAAGACCTACAAATAATAAAAATAAAAATGAAAACAGTCTTTCCTTGACACACTTTCACTATTTAAACATAAATACGGTCCAAATATTCCTTCACATGGATAAAATTATTTGGATCAGCGTATGACTGCTCTGTAACGGAATGGTAAGCTTTTAAATGAATGAATTAATAATAATGAATAATGAAATTATGAAATTAACCCTATGTGACAAAACTGTTTGATGATTATTTTATATTAAAAAAAAAAACATTTATATAAATAAAAAAAATAATGAAAAAGTTATATAATTTTATTTTATTAATATTATATATATATATATATATTATATATAATTATAAATAATTCCTTTTATCCTTTATTTTTATTTTGCAGGCAATTTGCCTAAAATATGTTTTCTATCCTAATTTTTTTTTAAACACTTAACCTATTTGAATTTACAGTCAATTTTTAAACCTACATCTATTAAATGAAGCAGGCTGGCATTCAAATAATTTTATCCTTGATTTTTAAACCTAAATTTTATAAAATATGCCTTATTCCATTATTTTTAAACCAAAATTTACGCCTTATTCCTTGCTTTGTAACTGAATAAACATTTACCACATCTGAGGACATACTTCCTATAACTGTACGCACGTATACACGACTAAAGACAACCATAACCATTCTCATAAACTTTTTCTGCCTTCAATAACCCATCATCAGGGTTTATAAACGCCGTGCGCTACGATCCAAACCGTTTTTAACAGCGCTCGCACACGTGTAAAGGAGAGCATCCAGACTCGACACGCCATGCCCTCAAACAGCGAGCCACTATTGTATATTCTATAAGAAGCGTTATTCAATAAGTTCTAACCTGCGTTGTCCATTTTTTAAACATCTATCACAACCTACTATTTCTTTTCTCTTTTATATCATCCTCGATAGAAAGCAGAACTAGACCATCCATTCTTTTAGAAGGCCAGAAACCAGAGCTTGGCTAAATCACGTCTGTCTTTATTTTATTATGATGAAATTCTGTTTTTAAAGACGCTCTGATCCGTATAATTCACAGGAAGTTACTCGGAGCCGGATTTCTCGGGCTGCTCAGATCTCAGCGCTCCGATCCTATTTTTGAAATCAGGATTTGTTTTGTCTGTTTTGGAGCAGCAGTCCAGTCCCCATGAGCTATTTCAAAACTCATCTCTAAAAGGCTCTGGAAAAAAAAATCCATTACAGTCATTAAGGGAGAACGGATCCGCTCTGATCCTTTAGACTGGAATGAGGACGGCAAGTGGACAGCGTGCGTGTGAAGGTCACGGGAGACGTTTTTACGGCCTATTCTATTTCCTGCTATTGCGACGGTCTGAGCGCTGCGTCGTGCAATTATAAATTGATAAAGTGATTAAACGACACGTCCCAGTATCTCTGCTGGTTCTTACAGAGGTCAACTATTTCACCGGTTTATCTAACTTGTAGTTGTAGTATGAAACACCATAAAAGAGAGAGGTCATGGTTACGGTTTTTACCCTAAGATTATTTTATGACCCTAAGGCATCTAGCCTTAAATTATTATTTATATTCATACACCTATTGTCACTACACTGCTTCAGTAAATGTCCCTGAAATGGCTCTCTGACCTTGGACAAATCCATGAAAGATTCAGCCTTCCAATTAAATTAAAGCGTACAGACTACAACAAACCACTACAATCAGGGGATTTTCTGCACGCAGTCAGACGGAGCTGTCCGCCAGCTTTACCGGAAGGAGCCCGGGATCCGGTTCCAGATCAATGCAGTCCACACATTTATGTTATTGTTGCCAACATAAATGCCCTTTTAATCTTTAGGAGATTACCCCTGATCGATCCGCAGGTGTTCAACTACATCAGATTTGTTTGAGAAAACCGTCTCGTAACTAGGCGAGATTGAAAGCCGACACACGGGCGATAACAATAAACCCGGAAGTGCTTTTTACTTCTGACGGTTTTCAGTGCCAGGATCAGTTCAATCACTTTCCATGTTCTTAAATTCACATTTACGTTGATCTGATCCGACTAATGAAATTTACCAATCGCATATCCAGCTATCTTACTGTACTCTCTTCTCTTCTCTTCTCTTCTCTTCTCTTCTCACACCTTCTGTCTGAAGCCAACACTACACCTTAAATCTTTCCGCAGGTACACTAACAGCTCAAGCGTCTCTGTAACAACCTAAATGGATTGTTTCTTACAATTTATTTACACTCTTGCTCAGTTTTCGCAATATACATTACACACAAATGCATTACCTCATTTAAAAAAAAACGACAAATGCTCTTAAGAGTGAAGGCCACGTGAATGGTTTATAAACGCCAGCTTCTAAGCAGCCTAGCACAATCTGAACAAAGCGTATGCTAACTACTTAAATCAATCAGACTGATCAATCGGCGCAGATGTTTGTTTTATGTCTCAGTATACTTTGTGGCAAGGCACTATATATACTATAACACACACACACTGCGTTCAGATTATAGCCTACATGTGTTTTTATTATTTAATGTATTTTTTAAATGTGTTAGTCACGTATGTTGGTTAATCACGGGGCATGGAACTGATTTATTTTATAAGTTTTTAGTGTGGTTCTAGCCTAAATATTAATTTTTCATTCGCTTATGAAGACATGGACATTAAGAAGTTTGGGGGTTGTTATATGTTTCTTGTCTTGCCCACACCCAGTGCCCTGATAACACTCCACTGGGTCTGATAGATGACCTGCAGGACGTGGAGACTCACTAGGCTATAAGAGGTAATTCAACACTTTATGTGTTAGGAGTTGAACGCTGGGGCTGTGTTTATTTGTGTCAGGGATAAGATTTATATAGTCACAAATTTCCTCATTCTCTCGTTCGCTTGATTTTTTTATTGCGTATCACTCTAAGCTCTAAACCAGTGCAATGACCAGAAGGTGCACTGGGTTCACATTTTGCCGGGTTAAAAAACCCCAAGAACGTGTGTTTTTTTTTTTGTGTGTGGGGTCAGGCGGAGAGCTCTATCAATAATTCATCGGGCCGCCGCAGCTTCTGCTGCTTCTTTTCAATTCCCCCTGCCTGCCTCTCGCCCACCACATAATACCCTCCAACCCCCTCCTAACCCCACAACCCCTAAAAAAAAGAAAGCACCAGACTCCACCGCCATCTGCAAGACCAAGATTACAAACCGTCATCTCCAAATCTCAAAGAAAACACTCATGTGCTTTTTCTTCGATTATTATTATTATTATTATTATTATTATTATTATTATTATTATTATTATTATTATGGTCTGTGTCCATGTCATCTCAGTGGATGTCTCAAGACTGACCCTTTTTTGCACGTCCGTCACTGCAAAGACCACTTCATTATCTGTTGCCGTTAAGCCCATATTCGAATAATCGATTAACGCTATAGTCTGTATACGCGCGTCTGTTTTGGTATGCCGTTTATCCACTCTGCTTCTTTTTCTGCAAAACTGTCCGAACAGCCTATTTACTGTATGTAAATACCAAAACATCACAATGACATTATCTACACATAGCCAGTGTTGTTGTGCATTCAGTCCAGTGCAATGCATCCACGGACAATTCATACATTCTCTTCCACCAGCAGTACACCTCTGTTCAGGGTCGCTTGCAATGACAACAACCGAGCAATTCAAACAATCAGCCTCAGACTGCTGAAATAACTCTGAGGAAAAAATCAGGATTGATTTGAAAGAAAACGTATAGAGTCGCTTGAATGAAGTAATCAGGAAAAAAACACACCAGCGCCTAATAAAGGTAAAGAGTTATTGTGATTATAGACACTCCGACGTTTAACGTTTTCTTCAGATGAACAAAGGAACACTGAGTTTTGGGGATGTGGTGTGTCCATCGCTAGAGGGGGCAACAGCATTACCGTAAAGGGCACAGAGAGACAGAGAGAGAGAGAGAGAGAGAGAGAGAGAGACCCCTTGTCCACATCACTCATAATCAACAACACTACAAACCTCTTCACAACCTCCTTTAAAAAAATACACAATACACACAATTTTATAGACGGGCTCTCTCTCTCTCTCTCTCTCTCTCTCACACACACACACACACACACACTGTGCTAGATCAGTCAACATTTTCTATTCTATTTATTCTCACATATCATTTCGCAAAGCAATTAAAATACCCCCCCAAAAATAGCGAACAATAGAAAGACGCAATTTCTGTGACCCGTCCTGAACACGACCACGATTATTGTGTGTGTGTGTGTGTGTGTGTGTGTGTGTGTGTGTGTGTGTGTGTGTGTGTGTTTAACGTTACACCGTGTTTTAGAGTTTGCACTTAAATCCTGGAGGTGAGTCCCCCCTTTTTTAAAGTGAGAGAACACAACATTCAACGCCACACAATTCAAAACAAATCCGAAATGGAGCAGGACAGTCTTCTTTAAAATCAATGCTTTGGACTGGTTTATATATTTCTCAGATCGATTGCACGATAAGTAAACTGGTAGAAGCATTCCAATAAGGTGAGCTGATCTATCAAATTACTACACATTATGAAACGCTGTTTTTTTTCTTGTCAATCAATAGAGATCGTAATTATCGACCAATAAAGGTGTTCAGTGAATTATTGTAGCCCATTGCACTGCAGCCCTCGATGACAGCGATGAGGGGGATGTTTATATTATTATATTATTGTTATTATTACTATTATTATTGTTGTTGTTGTTATTTAGAGAATTTGATTTTTTGTAAAAGAAGAAGGAGATAAATGCCTTTGTATATTTTTACCTGCAAGCCTTAGCGCGGACATCCTCTGAAACTCGGGCTCCTGCAGCCACTTCCACATGCGACGGAAGGTCTCCCGGCCCGATTTAAGTTTACTCCACGGCTTGGGGTTGCGCAGCAGGTCGGACAGCGTGCCTTGAGAGCGGCACAACACGCGCTGAGCGAAGATGGCCTGTGGGATGCTGTAGCGCTTCAGCTCGGCGGTGATGCGCTGCGCCACTTCCTTGGTGTTGATCTCCTCGAGCTGCTGCTGATGCTGCTGCTGATGGTGCTGCCCCACCGCGCCGCCGTTACCGGAGGAGGAGGAGGAGGAAGAGGAGGAGGGCGGCCTGTCCCGGCCGGACGCCGCCAGCACGGGCGCATGAGGGTGTGGGTGATGCACCGCGGCACCGGGGTGCATGCCGTTTAGATGTGGCGGCATCATGCTCGCCACGGGTCCGCCGAGGCCCCGGGACAGGTGCTGCTGGTCCCCACGGGCCAGCATGGCTGCGTGCGCGTCAAAGTTGGAGCCCAGCATCTTATCGTGGCCGCCGCCGGTGTTGCCGCCGTAGCCGTGAAGGCTCTGCTGAGCGCCGTGCACCGAACCCAAGCCGTTACCGAGCGGGCTAAGGCTCGGCGCCACGCCGCTCATGTCCTTATGGTACGCGCTATAGAGATTGTTCATACCTGGCAGAGCCCGGTCGTCCCGCATCAGCGTGAAACTCCCGCTCACGTTGCCCGAGAGCCGCTGGTGGTGATGATGGTGGTGGTGATGGTGGTGGTGATGGTGAGGATGGTGGAACTTGTCCGATACCGTGGAAATGGGCGGTAAAGGTTGCAAGGGAGTCAGCGTGGTATAGGTGCCGCTCATGCCCATACCGGGAGGTGACGTGTCGCACGGCACGCTCATGCTCATCCCGTGATGGAGCGGGAGAGATAGCTCGGCTCGGTACTCTCCCGCGCCCTCCAGGATGGTCGCCATGCCGGACACCATCGCCGAGCGCGACGCCAGATCCTGGTGTATCCGCAACGACGACGACGAAGTGGAAGTGGTGGTGTTGCTGCGTGCGTGATGCGGGCTGTGGCCGCTCATCAGCTCGTGCTCAGGGCCGCTTGCGCTCAGCGCGCCGTGCAGGCCGCCCATGCCGTCCATTGTCATCTCCGGGTTCATGGCGAAAGCATCCAGATCCTCCTTGACCAGGCATCGATAGGCGTTGTAGGCAGTCTTCATTCAGTCCATTGATGTATATAATGCTTCTTTTTGTGTGTCTCTGTGCACAGGAATGATTTTGTTATCCCTTTTTTCTTTTTTTTTTCTTAAGGCCTCTCGGTTTTTTCCTCCTTTTATAAATAAAAAAAAACAATATCGCCGATGTGTCTCAGACGGGCCAGCGCTGATTTCTCCCCATGTCCGACCCTCTCCTCCTCCTGCGGATTCTGTTCAAGCAGCTGGATTTCTGCAGGATAGGATTTGCTCTGCTTAGTTTTGCTGCAGCCAACCCTGATGAAATGGGCGGGGTTTGCTGTATTTTTCTACCTTTGCCCTCTCTCTGACGGACAGGAGAAATCAACCAATCACCCTGTGCTGCGGGGATGAAAGGCCCACCCCCTGTTGGCCTGTGCTCCAATCGCAGGCGGCGCTGAGTGTGCGTGGAGATCCGTAAGACCGGGTCCTGCGTTACACAAAGTAAAGATATTTAAAAACATTTACATTTAGGAACATTTACCTCCTATATTCAACACTAAAAGTTGTCATATTGTGGAATTAAACTATTTTAAATTAAAACTGTAGATACAATTTGAAGTAGAAATGAATAAAATGTTAAAGCCACCTCACTCTTTTAAATAAAAACACCAAACTGATTTTCTTAATAAAGCTGATATTATTTGAGAGTCTTGACATCCTGTATATTCTTAACATATTTTTCAATAAATGTATTAATTGTATTAATTGATTGACATAATAAAATATCTATCTACACACAATCATCAAAAATGTTCGTGTTATGCATCAAAGTCATTCTTTTCCCCTCTTTCTCTTGTTTCTTCAGTCCGCTATAATACTCGTGATGTGTGCTAACAGCACACTTACTCAAATTTGCATGCATTAGATGTCATTATTCATTCATGGTATCTGTTCCTGTAAAATAAATGCATGAGACATTTACATCTTTAGAGTTTAGATTACAATCACGAATCCTATGCTGCACTTTCATTCCACGAGTTTCTGGAAACTTTATTATAATTTTTTTTACAAAGAGTTAAAATGTACCTGTCGTAGCTTGAAGGTGTCCCAGTGCACTGAGAAAAGTCCACCCGGTGGAAAAGTAACAGATTTCTTTGCAGGCCGGTTGCTCTGGAGCTGGAGCAGATGCGGCTTTTGTTTAAGTGAGTCTGTAATTAAGGACGAAGGGACAGAAGTCTGAAAAGCGTGACCTATTTTTTTGTCTTTTGATCAGCTGTCAGAGGAGGAGCAGGAGGGGGAGATATCACACTGAGAGACTCAGAGAGGACAAAATGGAATGAGCAACCGGGCAAAAACCAAAGTTTGACTCTGATCAGAGACAGATAGTAAATCATGTAAACACGGACCTCTGGCCTGCTCTGAACGGGCCGCAGAATGCAATCAGACAGTCTGATGTGGGGAGATAATGAGGACCTCCGGCTTTACTACATAGTTATAATAATTAATATTTCATTCATATCCTTCGTCGTATATATAAATATATGTGATCCCCTGAATAAAAAAGACAAGACTGAAAAGCCTGTAAACTCCCAAAACTAGTAGGCCTACTAAGCTGTAATTCTTTGTGTATGCATCTTGTGTAACTTAACTGTATGTTTTACCTAAAGTGCATGTAGCACTTTACTAAAAAATGAACAATAAAATGAATTAAAATGAATAAATAAATATAAAAAATAAAAATAAATGTATTGATCTTAAATGATTTTTAAGGTGCTCTGTGTGTCTACGGTTCCAGGTGAAGGAAACAGATTAGATTAGAAGGAGACACAATAGGTCCCCCTTGATTAAAGTACCAACCCCACCTACACGGAATAATTACTCTTTGGTACTATTTCTATGAAAGTGCAGTCTGTGGTGATTTATTGTTTACAGTGACAAACTGGATAATATAAAAATCATGCAAAAAAAATAAATAAAAATAAACAACTGGTGACGTCAGAATGTGAAGTGGGATTTTAAGGGCGAAGTCCTCACTCAAAGTTTAGGACTAAAACCCATGAAGCGAATTTAATGTTTAACTTATTCTGAACTAAAACTTCATTATTTCTTTAGAACGATCCGATTCATCCAAATGTTATTTGATAAAGATATAAAATGAAACTCAGTTGTTGTTTTTTTATAAACCGAAAGCAGCTGAAGGAACGTTAAGGTAGTAAATTGCATTAACAATGGCTCTTTTATTTAACGCATTAAATGACATAAAATGGTTCTAAATGAGTCTAAATGTTAAAGATAAGATAGTAGGTCTAATCCAAAGATCAAACAAGGTGCGTGAAACTTCAATTTGAAACCGTTTCTGTTTTTTTTTCCTTTTCCTTCTTCATTTTTTGTCCTCTTTCAGGCCATCTGCCATGTTAAGTGCAGCTTTATTGATCAGAGTCCTGGCGGACCCCACGCTGATCTATACACACACACACACACACACACACACACGCACACACACACACATATACACACATATACACACACACATACACTCCCCCATTTTTCTTTTTCTTTTTTTCCACGGGTGATGATGCTCTCCCATGCATATGCACAGCTACAGTTCTGTCACGGGCGCTACGGGGTAAGTCTATCTCTCGCTCTGTCTCTCTCTCTCTGTCTCTCTCTATCTCTCTATCCCTCTCTCCCTCTCTAGAACATTCCTGTGCCATTTTTTCGTATTATATAAATGCATTCGGGGGTCGAGAGGAAAGGGGCGAGAAATCATTTGACACTGTTTCACATCAAAACCGGTGAAGGACGCGGGACCTGTTATCTCTCTCTCTCTCTCTCTCTCTCTCAACCACACGCATGCACACACACACACCCACGCATGCACACACACACCCACGCATGCACACACACACACACACACACACACACACACACACGGTGCATGCTGTAAGTTTCAGTGCTCGCTGGAAACAGGCTTTAAACCTCGCAACCTTACAGTCTAATTCTAATTATGGGATATTAACGCCTCCATTATTTAAATACAAATAAAATAAGATTATAAAACAATTATGTAATCATGCAAATGAAGATTTTTTGCAGATTTCCTGTGCATTAATGAGACTTTTTAAATGTTGACTAAGTTTGTGGATAAATAAAATGCGATTTATTTTTGGTGCTTTTCTTTTTTTATTTTTAAAAGATTCCTAAAAAATTAGATATAATATAATCTATAGCAGACTATAGATCTATTTGCTTTACGAAACACGAAATAATTAAGAAGCGTCGCACTTTTTGAGCTTTATAATATAAAATGAATCTTTGATTGCAGGGTTTTGTAACTACATTAAGACTAAACTAACGCTTTTAATCGAATAGAGTAATCTGATGTTATCAGCCCTTGTTATAATCACATCTTGATTCCAGTTTTAAATTTTTAATGCTCATGTAGCTCATTATTTAATTATATTTTTTAATACATTGTTGAGCTCAATTCCTTCATTCCTCCTTGTGTGGAATAGAATAAAGTTACAGAATAACACACAATCCTATTCAGACATCTTTGGTTATCGTGTCCTTGGTCAAGATTCAGTATCAATTTGGTTTATATGATAACTAATAATTATTTATTATTATAAGAATGATATAATCCGTGTTTTAATTGCGATTGGTTCAGCTTTTGAGGAATGATATTAAACTTTTGAACTTGAGAAGTGCAGAGGAAGTCGATAGTTTGAGGTTTTGTAAATGACAAACGACTAATTTACAATTAGATTTTCATTAAGAATAGTCATATTATAAAATGTAAACACATATACATTTTGCATACATATAAAAAGATTATTATTATTATTATTATTATTATTATTATTATTATTATTATTATTATTATTATTATTATTATTATTATCCAAATAACGTTAGTAACAGGTAACAGGTTT
>JANCOA010000023.1:4125490-4140380 GCA_024363135.1 Leptodoras oyakawai | reverse complement strand
GTTGCCGGCTGGGCACCGGCTCCCCCGTGACCCCGTAACTGGGAATAAGTGGTACAGAAAATGACTGACTGACTTTTACTGGAAACAAAAGTTCATCCCCAGTGACATCTGATGGACAACTACACATTTATTTGGAGCTTAACTTTAAATATTTTATTTTCTGAGTCTTGTCCAAGCCATGTGTTGCTGTTACCACTGATTTTTCACACCTTATTTAGCCTATGGGCTAATTTTAGTTTTTTTTGACATTTTGAGCTGTTTCATAACCCACATAACACCACAATAAACTCCTGCCCCATTTCCTGAAAGGCCAGTAGTACTATCTCCATTAAATGGAATATCGGCCATTACTTGGATGTTTTCTTTAATTCCACATCATCTCTTGCTATCAGTAAACTGATCTCATATGAGCTTTATTCAAGGACTCTGCATTCTCCTTGTATGCTTAAAGTAGGTTACCCTACTGTCTGACCTTTTTCCAACTTGAGCTATATATTGAGTACATGTTCCACATTTGTTCATTTAGTTAAGGGGCATTTTGACGACGGCAAGTATTTTTAGCAACGGGATCACAGGAAAAGTATTGTGTGATATCTATAGCACTCCTGCAGCCCTACTAAATGGCCTCATGAGTCTTTGTGAATGAGTTTTCAGTCCTTATACTATTCACACTTGGACAAGTTTGGTCTGAAACTAGCTCATTGAAGCATTCTTAACATTTAACTTACCATTTATTACGTTCAAAGTGGACGGTTTAAGTGAGTCCTCTTCTCTACGACTAATAATCATCAGTCTTACTGAATGGTTTAATAAGTTTGTGAAAGAATTATCTTTTTAAGCATTCACAGCCCCTCCCATTTCATGGAAAGAATGATTCATAAGCTATTTTTAGCATTTGCCTGAGAACGCTGGAACATCTTTAAAGCGCTTTGATGTATCCGAGCCCTTTTTTTGCATAGTCTAACAGGCTAGAAATGTGGCGTCCTCCATTATTCATTAAGTTCACAGTGAGAAGAATGAAATGATCCAGGACGAGATGACTTAAGTCTTAAATTTCTGTTCCTTGTCTGCTCCTTCGAGCATCGATTGCTTTAAACCGTCTTAACAGAACACCCAGAACGAACTTGATGCCAGCTTGAGTTAAAAGTGCTGATGCTTTGTAGTGTTGTGTTATACTCCTATACATGTTTTTAGTGCAGTGAATGAGGGCTAGGCTTACAATAGCCCTTAGTTGTCCTTAAGAACACTGTCTGGACACATGCATCTTTAAAGTTGGTGGTGGGATGATTAAGTTATGGTATTATTGAAGCACTGCTTTTTTTTGTTTGTTTTTTTTATAATGATTTGTCCTTTGTGCCTAACTGTCCTTTGTGTTTCCTCTTTAGTGGGTGACAAAGTTCCTGCAGATATTCGCCTAACATCTATCAAATCCACAACACTACGAGTGGACCAGTCCATTCTGACAGGTAAGATGCAATTAATGCATCATTTCATCCATGATTTGCTTTTTTTCTATCATTTGGGAATGTTTAGTCTATAATATTTAGCTAACCCACTCTTTAAATTATTGGTTCTTGTAATTGGAGGAAAGGTAAACAACCACACTGTAGTGTGGAAGACACAAATACACTTTTCCCTCCCAGGATTCTGACCTTAATGGGTGGTCAATGATGTTTAACTCAGAAAAGGAGGAACGTGTGAGAGGGGAAGTCTTTCAAACTCTGTTTAATTTTACTTCACTACCTTAATTGGTAAAGGTTTTGCACAGTGCCTATTCTTGGCCATTTTCAGATTCTTTACGTAATTTTCAGGTAATTGCTTATTAGCTTTCATTGCTTGGGCATGGCCATTCTAAGGCAAGTTTGATAATGAGATTGGTTTCAAGGCTGAATCAGTTTGTGTACATGCAGAAAAATGCTGGTACAATTCTGGTATACTTAACCTGGAAGGGAATTAACTGATATGGACCTAGGGGCTTATGGTATATTGATATCATGAAAAAGTATGTCGTAGTAGACTTCTTTTAGTTTTTATGCATTTGTAATATTGATTTTTAAATAGAGCTTGAGAAGAGCACCCAAGTAATTTTCCAAGTTGCAGACAGCAGCTCCTATTCATAGACACTTTCAGGTCTTTGATGATTTTAGTACACGCTGTTTAGAGCATTTAATGTTTCATTTCACTGCTAATAGAAATCTTGTATAATGTGAGTGCAGTGTGGAAAGCTCAGTTCAGTGGGCCATTAGTTCTCACACTCATCCTTGCTGTGAATTTAACAGCCTCGGGTCATGATGGAGCGCAAAGGCACATCTAATTCTAGACCAGGCACGTTGCGTGTCTGTTAGCGATTTAAAAATTTATAAAACTTTTATTAAAAGTTCGTTTGAAATTCAGCAGATCTAATACGAGGGTTTTTGGTCAGTGGGTCGTTGTATGAAAAGTATTAAATAATTTAGGGGAAAATTAAAACTGGAAAAACGCAACACAAAAGGTATAAGATTTTTCTTTTTATTAATTTAGGATGACATTAATATTTGATGACCAGAATCACTGCAGTAATTTTATTTTAATAAGTATGTTTGAATTTCTTTGTTTGGTTTATTCACTGAATTTGGTGATGTGTAGGTGAGGCTGGATATCGGCACTCATTAAATAATTCACACATTTCCTTCTGGGATGAGTCTGTCTGTGTGTCTGTCTCTCTACCTCTCTCTGTCTCTCCATCTCTCTCTGTCCACCTGTCTCTGTCTGTCTCTCTATCCCTCTCCCTCTCCGTCTCTCTCTGTCTAGATCTATCTATCTCAATCTGTGTCTCTGTCTGTCTATCTCTATCCGTCTGTCTATCTCTATCTGTCTTTTCTGTTTGTCTCTCTCCTTCCCTCCCTCTCCATCTCTCTATCTGTCTATATCCATCTATCTTTATCTCTATCCATCTCTGTCTATCTAGCTCTATCTCTCTATCTTTCTGTCTCTCTATTTCTCCATCTCTACATCTGCCTATCTCTCTGTCTGCCTAACTGTCCTGGTCTGTCTGTCTGTCTGTCTCTCTCTCTCTCTCTCTCTCTCTCTCTCTGTGTTTCTGTCTCTATCTCTGCCTGTCTTTCTATCTGTCTTTTCTGTTTATCTCTCTCCCTCCCTCTCCATCTCTCTCTGTCTAGATCTATCCGTCTGTCCATCTCTATCCGTCTGTCCATCTCTATCCGTCTGTCCATCTCTATCTGTCTTCTGTTTATCTCTCTCCCTCCCTCCATCTGTCTCTCTCTCCCTCTCTCTGTCTGTCTTTTCTGTTTATCTCTCTCCCTCTCCATCTCTCTCTCTGTCTATATCCATCTATTTTTATCTCTATCCATTTCTGTCTATCTATCTCTCTATCTTTCTGTCTCTTTATTTCTCCCTCTGCCTCATCTGCCTATCTCTCTATCTCTGTCTGCCTAACTGTCCTGGTCTGTCTATCTCCATCTGTCTGTCTAACATTTGTATAATTTTCCTTTGGGGCTGCTTGCTTTGTCTTGAGCATTGAGAAAGATTTCTGTTAGTTTGTAGCTGAAGGCTGACATACAGGTTTGAATTGTTGTTAAGTCAAAACATCCTTTGACTGTTGACTGTAAATAAAGAAAGAGTTGAATTATGTGGCAGTCTGGGAAAACCCTTTAAAAACTCTAGGCATTTATTTCAACCATAGTAAAGTGTAATGCCTTTACATGTTGTTGATGCCTTTTGGGGAATACTTAAATTGCATTTAAGTATTCCATTCTGTTTGCAGCGCAGAAACAACACGGATGTTTTGACTGCCAGTATCTTATTTCCAACTGAACTGATTAGTCGGTTAACTATGGCACATTGCTGTCCATATCCAGATTCATCATTATGCTGTCTGATTGTCTGTGTTCCTCTGTAGGAGAGTCTGTATCAGTCATCAAACACACAGACCCAGTCCCTGACCCACGGGCTGTAAACCAGGACAAGAAGAACATGCTGTTCTCTGTAAGTTTTTGAATTAGCAACACATGGTTTCCTTCCGTGTATGCATCAGCTCCACATGTTGGAGAATTTTGTCATGATTAGTACTTGTTGAAAACCCAGTGCATTGTTTTCAGCGTATTTCTGTGCTGTGCATTGGCAGGGTACCAACATTGCGGCCGGTAAGGCCGTGGGCGTCGTAGTGGCAACGGGCGTAAACACGGAAATCGGCAAGATCCGTGACGAGATGGCCTCCACGGAGCAGGAACGCACGCCGCTGCAGCAAAAGCTGGACGAGTTCGGAGAGCAGCTCTCCAAAGTCATCTCTCTCATCTGCATTGCCGTGTGGATCATCAACATCGGTCACTTTAACGACCCGGTGCACGGTGGCTCCTGGATCCGAGGTGCCGTGTATTACTTTAAGATCGCTGTGGCGCTGGCTGTTGCCGCCATCCCTGAAGGGCTTCCTGCCGTCATTACCACCTGCCTCGCTCTGGGCACTCGTCGCATGGCCAAGAAGAATGCCATCGTGCGCTCGCTGCCTTCCGTAGAGACGCTGGGCTGCACATCGGTCATCTGCTCCGACAAGACGGGCACCCTGACCACCAACCAGATGTCTGTGTGCAGGGTGAGGATAAAAGACAATGTGTATTATTAATGTTAATTTATACACAACCTTGTGGTTTTTTGTGTCTGAAGGTTATTATGGTTATTATGCTTAAACAAGAAGTTGCAGCAAAGTACTTTAGATCAGGTTCTATATGACTTACTGATCTATTTAAAAAGAATTTGGACAACTTGACATCATGTAGCAGCCATCATGATGCTTATAGTGGTTGCAGTAAATATGGCAAATATGCCAGAAACTTGGATGGTCGTGCTATTTAGACTTGATTGGTTTGAAATATAAACTTATGCATAAATAATGTTATGTAGCCAAGAGATATACTTTAGTAGACAACCTAAAGAGGCATGCTTCGGATATTGAGCATGCAAATCACGTCTGATCGGCGTCTTCTGAAATAAATGTACTTTTCATTTTGAATGATTTTAAAGGAGACCTTAATCTGCTAATGTAGCCGGTCTTAATTGTATTGTATTGATTGATCGAACTCTTCCAGGATATATTATATAAACACATTCCTTTCCCGCCCCCCTGCCCCATGCTACCCCCTACTCTCAATCTGTCTTTCCCTTTTTCACACTTCCTCTGTCATTTGCACTGTACTCCATTTTTTTTCCAGCTGCTTTTGCTCCATAGCTACTCTTTCACTGCTCATCAGTATGCGGAAGTCAGTTACTTGCAGTGGTGTTGCATAACTGGCCTTGTGTTTCTGAGCTCTCTTTTACTTAGCACTCATGGCACACACACACACACAAACACACACACACTAGTGCAAAAACAGAACAGGTTTGGCACCTCTGAACAATGTTATGACCTGCAGAAAATCAAGTCTGTATAATGAGACATTATTGCCTGATATGCCAGTACACTTTATTAAAATCTTTCGAGCAGACACAGAGTGGCTAGAATCCTTTCCCATAAACACCCAATTGTCGCTTTTTCTCCAGCGTGAAAGGTTTGGCTTTAAAAATAGCTGTTCCCGAGATGGAATGTAATCTGCTTTGTTTATCTCTTTACTCTTACCAGTTCTATCCTGTCTATATTGTGGGTTGTTTTATGTAAGCGAAGTGCTAGCTAAAACGGAGCGCTAGAGAGAGAACGGCACACTAAGCTTTTATTTGGACTTTTCTTACTCCAACAATTCCCATGGCGCCACTCGGATTTGTCAAGCTCTACACTTTAACTCTATCGTGTTTCTCTTTATTCCGTCCTTCTGGCTCACTGTTCGGCTGTATCTCTATGGTGATGCTGCTGCTGTGTCCCAAGGCTCTGGTTTTCCTCATTGGAAAAATCCCTGTGCCAATTTGGCTATTAAACAGGATGCTGTTCTTGTTTTCAGTAGCTTTTAATCCGTCCTGACCCCCATGTGACCCCCATATAAGCATCCTGAAGTTTTTGTTTCCTTGAGATACAGCTTATTTTTTTTTTGTGCTGCAATGTTTTTATGCGCCACCTGCTGGTGATTTAACAGCGTGTGTTTGTGTTTCAGATGTTCATCATAGACCAGGTGCAGGGAGACAGCTGCTCTCTGAAAGAGTTCACAGTTACTGGTTCAACATATGCTCCTGCAGGACAAGTGTGAGTTACTTTATTCAGTATATCCAAAGACAATGTGAGGTTTATTAAAAGAGCTGCTTTTTTTTTTTATTTTTTATTTATTTTTTTTTGAACACTCTTGATGATATATCTGCTCAGGTTCCAGGATGGGAAACCAGTGAAATGCTCCAAGTATGATGCGCTGGTTGAGATGGCAACAATCTGTGCCTTGTGTAATGATTCGTCTCTGGATTATAACGAGGTCTGATGATAAAATTCTTAAAGATGGAAGGGTGTTTTTCTGTCTCGTGTTTCTTTTTTTTGTGCTCATGCGGTCACTTTCTGTCTTTAGACCAAAGGAGTGTATGAGAAGGTCGGAGAGGCGACAGAAACGGCTCTGACATGCCTGGTGGAGAAGATGAACGTGTTTGACAACGATCTCAACACGCTTACCAAGATTGAACGGGCCAACGCTTGCAACAATGTAAAGCATCATTTCTACATTTCTGCTGTGTGTGTGTGTGCGCAAAGGATGGCAGGTTTAATAGTCGGCTAATCATACCTTCCTGCTTCTTTGGTTAAGGTTATTAAGCAGCTGATGAAGAAAGAATTTACACTGGAGTTCTCACGGGACAGGAAGTCCATGTCTGTGTACTGCACCCCCAACAAGGCACGCGCTGCCCTCGGCAAGATGTTCGTTAAGGTGAGAGGAGCATAATCTTATTTGCGGTTCTGAAAAGGGAAATTGTTTTATCATATTTTCTTTCCGATCTCTCTCTCTCTCTCTCTCTCTCTCTCTCTCCCTCATTGCTTTTGACTGTTAATGAACTGAATGATAAAGCACTTTCAGTCATGTGACTGCTTTTAAAAGTATTGCCATGCCACATTTTCACCTTTCATCAGGCAAATTTACTTGAAGAAAATGAGGGAAAACATTTATGCATATCCAGAGTGGACTTTAGCACAGTGCATTCTGGAAGACTGTTTTTTTTCATGCTTTCCCAAGCTCTAAAAACATGACTCATCTTATGGCTGTCTTTATAATTAGCAGCAGAGGCATCGTTTGTACGTAAGCCATTACTTTTTTGTCCATGAAGCCCCTGGTGATAATTATTTTAGGTTGTCTACATAGACATCCGTCTCAGAAATGTATCCCTGTTGTCTCAGAGTAGTTTGTTGACCTCTATTTCTGTATATTTAAAATTAATGAAGATGCCCAGTGGGGTGCATTTTTCCATGTTCCTCTGTAATCAGTGCATCATCAGGCTGAACTTTTTTTTTTTTTTTTTTTTTTTATGACCTATATTAAAATATTTTTATTTGGAGGTGATTGTGCCATATTAATAAAAAACTATTCCAACAGCTGTTATGCATATAACATAGAACAGTAATGAGTTTGTGTGCAAAATATATTTTATGATTGACTATTAATATTTAGGATTAATGTTGTTAAGCAAAGCCGACATGAGCTGAATTGAAGACGGATAGGCAATTCAATTTTGCAGCAGAGAAGCACCAGGCAAAAGGACTAGCGTTAGTCTGATCGTGAACCGTGTTACCCTAGAAAACATGAACATCTTGGTGAAAAGCAGTCTTAGATTTGGTGTCTTGGCTATTTTATTGTTCACTAATGATCTATTTGGTTTGTGTTTGTGAAGGGTGCTCCAGAGGGCGTGATCGACAGGTGTACACACATCCGTGTAGGCAGTAATAAAGTCCCCCTAACGCCAGGCATCAAGGAGAAAGTCCTGTCTGTGATCCGTGAGTATGGGACAGGACGGGACACGCTGCGTTGCCTGGCCCTGGCCACACGAGACAATCCAATCAGCAAAGACAAGTTTCGGCTGGAGGATTCGTCTCGCTTTGTCGAGTATGAGGTCAGAACCATATCAAAAGTTATTTCCAAATAGAAAATTTCAGATATTCAGATGTTAATTAGTCCCTTTTAGGAATGTTTTACACCAGAAGCATAGGGTTCTACATGTCACTACTCTCTGATAAAGTATTCAGTAAAGAACTGGGTATCTAAATCATTGATGCACTGTTAGAGCAATTCTGCTTTTGGAAATTATCACCAAATTAACCATTTTAGAAATGTACTCAAATACTCACAACTTGTGGCATCTTGACCTGTACCCATATAGACTGACCTGACATTCGTGGGCTGCGTGGGCATGCTTGACCCTCCCAGAGCCGAGGTGGCTGCTTCCATCAGACTTTGCCGCCTGGCAGGCATCCGGGTCATCATGATCACCGGCGACAACAAGGGCACGGCCGTGGCGATCTGCAGGCGCATTGGCATCTTCAAAGAGAACGACGACGTCTCGCGCATGGCCTTCACAGGTCGTGAATTTGACGACCTGTCACCTTCAGCTCAGCGTGAAGCCGTTCTCACCGCCCGTTGCTTTGCCCGTGTCGAGCCTTCACATAAATCCAAGATTGTGGAGTACCTACAGTCCTATGATGAGATCACAGCCATGGTGATTGGTCCTATTTATTTATTTATTTTTTTTTTTTTTACTAACTAGCATTAGATATTCTTATGGTTAATATTTACCTGATTTTTACAACCCTGTTGTTTCTCTGCTTTAGACTGGCGATGGTGTAAACGATGCTCCTGCACTGAAGAAGGCAGAGATAGGCATCGCGATGGGCTCAGGCACAGCTGTGGCGAAGACGGCCTCCGAGATGGTGCTGGCTGATGATAACTTTGCTACCATTGTCGCAGCCGTTGAAGAAGGGCGGGCCATTTACAACAACATGAAACAGTTCATCCGCTACCTCATTTCCTCCAACGTGGGAGAGGTGGTCTGGTACGAACTGAAATCTGTTTAGTGCTTTAGTACCTTAAATTATACTATCATGCTCCAGACTTAAACCCTTTTTGTGTTAACGACGCAGCATTTTCTTGACTGCGGCTTTGGGATTCCCTGAGGCTCTGATCCCGGTGCAGTTGCTGTGGGTTAACCTGGTGACTGATGGTCTCCCTGCTACAGCCCTTGGTTTCAACCCTCCTGATCTGGACATCATGAGTAAACCCCCCCGCAACGCCAAGGAATCTCTCATCTCTGGCTGGCTTTTCTTCCGATACCTGGCTATTGGCTGTAAGTGTTTACACTGTTGAATTGTGGTAGAAGAAAATTAACACTTCAGATGTCCTCTTATTGGATAAGGATTCATAATAATAGACTATAAATGGGTATAAAAATTAGCAAGATGGATGATGTTGAATCTGTGCTCTGTAGGCTATGTCGGTGCTGCCACAGTTGGAGCTGCTGCTTGGTGGTTTATTGCTGCTGAAGACGGACCAAGAATCAACTTCTATCAGCTAGTTAGTGCTTTTAATTTACGTACAGACTGTGGTGGATGTCTATGTGGACTTTACATGCTCCCATTGAGTGCCATCATCTTCTAGATGTTGCATCATTAAATTGTTTTTGCTGTAGCTAACCAAAGTAACGAACACATTAAGTTGTTTTTCCTTTTTCTTAGCTCTTACAGGGCTATTGATTTTAAAATTCCTGATTTTCATCATGCAGAGTCACTTCCTCCAGTGTGGACCCGAGAACCCAGAGTTTGACGGTGTTAATTGTCAGGTGTTCGAGTCGCCTTACCCCATGACCATGGCGCTGTCTGTGCTGGTCACCATCGAGATGTGCAATGCCCTAAACAGGTCAGCATAAATACTTAAAGCATGTGCAGATTCCTGTAAAACTAGAATTATTAAATAATTGTGGGTCATTTTGTGTTTTTCAGTGTTTCGGAGAACCAGTCTCTGCTGCGCATGCCCCCGTGGGAGAACCTATGGCTGCTGGGAGCTATCTGCCTCTCCATGTCCCTCCACTTCCTGATCCTTTACGTGGAGCCTCTTCCGGTATGAGCTGCACTATATATATATATATATATATAAAGAGATTGATCTAAGAGACTGGAGAGAGTACAGCTGATTATTGACCAGGTGTCCATGAGAGCATAATCGGCCTCACTCTTCATTTCCGATATTGATTTCTTTCTCGCTCTGCCGTCCTCAGATGATCTTCCAGATCACGCCGCTGAACATGACCCAGTGGTTGATGGTGCTGAAGATCTCGCTGCCCGTCATCCTTCTAGACGAGGTGCTGAAATTCGCAGCCAGGAATTACCTCGAACCCGGTAAAGATTTGGACACGCCCACAGGGAAGTCGTGCTCGCTCAGCGCCTGCACCGAGGGCATCTCCTGGCCGTTTGTGGCTCTCACGCTCCCCCTGGTGCTCTGGATCTACAGCATCGACACTAACATGACCAAAATTTTCTGGTCCTGACTCATCTGAGCACAGAAACGCAACCCCCACCACCTCCTCCACCACCTTCACCACCTTCTCCCTCCTCTCACTCAGTGTGTAGATAGAAAGAATGTGTGCGTGTATGTGCGTTGTGTGTGTCTGTGCACCAGTGAACGTGCACGAGGAGGGCCGTGTTAACACGAACATAATAATAATATAATAAATATAACAAAGTTCTTTTGAAAATCATGTCTAGCATGTATGGAGGGGACCACAGAGCTGAAGACTTTAAGTATTAATGACCATTTTTATTATTATTATTATTATTATTCCCACGTCTGTGTATGCTCTGCTGGTTTGGTCTTAAATAATTTTTTTTTTAATAATTTGCATTTCAAACAAAGTAGGAATACTAAAATCATTGGCCTTTTTTTTTTTTTTTTTTTTTTTAAGTGTCCGGCCTTTCAGTGCATGGAAAACAAAGCTCTATGACGTACCAAGTTTGAACACTATTTTATACAACTCATTGCATTTTTTTGTGTCTGTGTTAAAAGGAATCCACTGACGTGACTTAATGAGGGGTTACGTTTAGGCAGCCGGTTAACTGTTATTTTTCTCCTCCCCCCTTTCTCCTGTATATTTCCATAAAGCCATGACACACTGAGGCATTGAGTCATTTTTATTCAAGATGTAAGGATGCTTTTGAAGTTAGAATGAGTTCAGGTGGTTTATCAAAATGCACAAATCTGTCATAAAAGATGAAACAGGCCATGTACGTGAACAGAATCCTGTCTGAGCATCCTATACAGCTGCCTAAACATAGCCATGGAGACTAGGAGAGCTGTTTACATGTGTTTACCGTGTCCAGTGTGAATGTTCGACTTCGTAGGAGTTCATAGGAGTCTAGGACAGGTGGGTGGGAGTAGAGAACACATCGACTAAATCAGATCCTGAAATGGAAGCTGCATGTTGTGTCCTGCATGCATTTACGTGTAGGTTTTCATTTATTTTTCTGTCTTCCCCATTGAATAATAACCTCCATTTTGGCATTTTCCTTATAATTATTTTTTAAATACTTTAGTTATTAAAGCCAGTTTTTCTGCACTGGGCAGAGCACAGCTACCTCACTACAGTCCAATTAGTTTCTCGCCTCACTGAGCTTTACACATCCTGTGTATGACTTCGTTGCTTTGAGGTGTGGCCCTCTTGGCTTGTGCAGAAAAAAAATATATACGTCACATCATGTCCCCTGATTTTTTTTTTTATTAGTATTTTTTTCTGTTTTAAGGATGTATTTTTTTTCTTTTGTATTTTATAATTGATTTGACTTGTATTAACTTAATTTAGAAGAGTTTGAGGCAGGGTGGGGGTGGGTCGAGACATGGATGTAAATGTTGCATATAGGGTCAGAGATGAAATAATGTTAGCATGATCGGTTTATTAAGTAGTGCATTTAAAACATGGATTTTATGATGCAAAACCAAAATGTTCCACTCTCCCTTTTTTTCTACTTCAAGAAAATACACTCATGGACCATTTGAATTAAAAAAAAACAGAATTGTGCGTCTCTTTATTTTCCGGCTTTTTTTTTTTACATAGTATATATATATCTATAAATATATGTAGAGTTCTGAACAGGAGCAATTATACTTGAAATAATGTATATACAATAAGATGTTAACATATGACCAGGCAAGTGCAGGCTGAAGAGCTGGCTTGTGCTACTGCAGGACCTTGTCAGTTTGTATATAACACATGTACTCGAGTTACCTGTACCGATTTATGTTTTACATGCCAGATTGAATGTTTAGCAATCCAAGACATAACCCTAATCCTTGTTTGTGGGGAAAAAACTCATTATTACATGCCACATGAAGCATGTTAATTGTGCTGTGTGAGTCGCACTGCCAGTGTTGGTATCTAACGACTCTGCTTTTCCCCTCCCTTAATGGCTTCAATGGGCATTCCCTTTCACTGAGTGAGTATTATTAGCATGTCTTTATTAATATTAACTGTGCTATTAAGATAAACTAGGACGGTTAAGCAAGGATTAACACTTGGTGTTGACACTTAGTGGTGTGTTACAGAAATAATCCTATTATACCACAGCACTAACAGATTCTTTTGGATAAGAGTGATCCTTAATACTTTTTTTTTTTTTTGGTACATATATAGTTCAATGCTACTGAGTGCATGTGAAACAAGGTAGTTTCTGTTAAATCTTAAATTACAGCAGCTATAAAGAGTCGTTATAACCTAAATATTGCTGTTCATTGCAATAATACATTGCAATGTTCTATCTCCTGAAAACTTTACCGTTACAAAACAGTCACTGGAGACTCCTTCCTTCAATGATTGTTCTTCAATTATGATTGAACGAATTAATTGATCATTCAAGGATGCTGTGGTATAACTGTGAATACCTTCAATATTGAACTAACAATGGCGCTAACAAATAAGACCGTGATTTCATTTTATAACATATTAATGCTGCACAAGTTTCACTATTAAATCCAACACTGACAAATCATTGTTTCCTGTTTATAATATCTTTCATGTCCTGCAGGATTTATGAGACATAATTTCTTCTGAATTATAATATTATAATTATATAATATATTTAATATTTAATATTAATATTTAATATATTATGTTTATATTATATATTTATATTATATAATTATATAATATATATATATATAATTAATTATATCTTATTATAATTACATACTTATCTTTAATAAAAAGACCTCATTCTAAGCTTTAACTGTATAGTTTAAATTTCTTTATTTGTGTAATAACTGGTAATGATCATACAAGGTTGTAGGTCCATGTACATAATCATACATGGTTGCACTTTTTTGTGAACTGGATTGCAGCTCCGCCCCCTTCTTTAAAAAGTGATTCATAAGTGATCTAGAGGGCTTCTTATTTCTTTATCTGCACCTTTACCTTTAGTGGAGGATTTAGTGGAGGTTTTTAGTCATTAGGCACTGAATTAGAAGGTCATGAGTTCAAATCCTACCTCAGTCAAGCTTCCACAGTTGGGCCCCTGAGCAAGGCTCTTAACCCTTAACTACTCCGTTGTGTAAAATAAGATAAAACGTGAGTCGATCTGGAGAAGGGTGTCTGCCAAATACTGTAAATGTAAAATGTAAATCAATATTATTTAATTAAGACATTATTGCATATGAAGGCTATATGACGAATGCAAAACATAAATTGCCTTTAATGCATGGATTTTATTTAGAGTCATTTGTTTAATTCATTTAATTCACTGTATCATAGAGATTATTCATTGTGTATTTGTAGTTAGCACTATGGATTTTGTTGGAACTTTTTAACTCATGGAACTGGATCACTCACTTGCTCACGTTTAGCATCAGGAAATTCTCCACAAGGGGGTGCTGTTGTGCTTCTAATTTTTAAAATGGACTGGGTGTTGTTTAATTGCAGGTACACTTCATAGGTAATAGAAAAATATGACAATGTGCTGCTTAAAATTTAATTAAAAAAAGTATTTATCTTAGCTATCTTTAATCTTAATGTCCTATTTTATCATTATACACAAATTCTACACATATTCCATCAGAACAAAAATGTACGGCTCTGTGTTGAGCACATGAAATGACATATAGTCACATAGTCTTTTTTTCCCCCCTGCAAGCTCATCCTCCTCCTCTTCTCTTCTCTTCACAGCTTGCGCCTTGTAAGATGTCTCTGTCCCTCCACCTGAGCTTGTTCTGGGAAGGGCACTGGACATTTCTCTTTGTGCATGTGGCATTCCTCCTTCCATGTTGTACGCTGCATGATCCTTGGGCTGACCAGCCAAGAACACATGGTCTTTACTGATGGAGCAAATAATTAACAAAGGACAAAAGTCTGAATGGACAACTGTGAATTCTGTTTGCTTTGTAGAGAGGAAAGTGCTAAATTGTGTGCAGACCGGGCATTCAGCATCCTTGCTCTTCTATTTTGTATGAATGAGAAAATGGTCTACCATTACACATCATGCTGCCTTGCAGTCGGGTTGTCAGTATAGGTTACATCTGAATAAGTTTAATTCTTTTTTTTTTTAAATGTGTAAAATGTCAGTTTTATACACAGTATACATATGTATAATATATAGCAAAATGCATGCCTTCTGTTGTAAGTAGATAAGCAATTTTATCTATATTTATATAGTATTTGCTGTGTACATTGGTGCTCAATGGTATGATATAATGGACATCATTTTACAAATAAACTCACCAGGTTGATTTTATGAACACACAATTTTGTTTTTAATTTTTTTTGTAAGGGTGCTACACGGGCCTAATAATAATAATAATAATACATTACTATTCTTATGTTTTATAACAACAGCATTTTTATTATTCATTAATTTTCTTGACAGCTTATTCCTTTTCACATCATAGGGCACACACAAACACACACACATACACACTAGGGCCACTTTAGAGATGCCAATCAACCTAACGTGCATGTCTTTGGACTGTGGGAGGAA
>JANCOA010000023.1:4024510-4036572 GCA_024363135.1 Leptodoras oyakawai | reverse complement strand
GCCGGCTGGGCACCGGCTCCCCCGTGACCCCGTAACTGGGAATAAGCGGTACAGAAAATGACTGACTGACTGACAGACTGGTGCAAAAAACTAAAAACATCCAGTGAGTAGCAGTTCTGCGAGGAGAAATATCATGCGGATGAGATCAGAAGAGAAAGGCCAGACTGGTTTGTACTGACAGGAAGGTTATGGTAACTCAAATAATCACACTTTACAACCATGGTGGACAGAATCACATCTAAGAATGCACACAAACAAATGACAAATAAATAGCACACATTCCAGATTGGCAAGCACTTCAAATGCCCTGTGTAGTCTAAAAGAAAAGAAAGTACTTAGCTTAGTACTAAGACGCAACTAAATTAAACCAAACAATGAGAAGAAAACCCTAGAAAACAGCCTCTCTGCAGTAAATAGGAAACATACATATGTAATAACAGCACTGAGCCACAAGGTGGCAGCACACACCTATAAAATGCTCTGAGTTACCAGAAAGAAATAAGAATAAACTTTTTTTTTCTTCTATAAAGCAGAAAGGTCTTGTTGCTAATGTGGTAATCATGCTACCTATGTCCTGAAATAATATTTTTAAATTAATTATGGTTTTGAACGCTGAAGCCACCAGATTCCTTACAGAAAAAAAATATTATTTTTGTAACGTTTTAGGATTTTTAAGAGTTGCACACTTGCTGCAGGTTACATTTGATCCTTTCCTAACACAATAACAGCAGATTAACATCATATTAAAAATATTTCATTGAATAGCCTGCCTTCTTTAAAAGTATATATCTGTTAACGTGTTTTGTTGTGCACTGTCAAAGAAATATTTCAAATGTATATGACCAAATGCATACTTGATTGCACATACAAGCATTACATAATGCAACACCTACTGTATGTGCAGACTATGACATAATATATACTGATAATTTAATAACAATAATAACACCATTTGCTGCATAAAACCTATCCATTAAAATAATTTCACAATCCGGAGCTAATTGCAGGAGGATGCATTAACAAAATAACATACTGACTCCCCTTTATTTGCTCATAATTCATAATATTTGGACAACAAACTGTAATTTATACTAATTAGTCGCGCATGCGCACATCGAGTCACGCGTAAAAAAAAACCGCATAACCGCGTCGCATCCCTCCGCCCGTTAGAAAAACAACCTAGTTGTTTTCTACCTAAATGCAGAATTAGGTAGAAAACTTTTTACAGCAAAATGCGAATTTGCGTTGAGAAAGATCTCATAAAACGTGGTTGTATGATCATCCTGACGTTGCTTAATACGGCACGACGCGGTTCTGTGTGTTGATAATGTGTGATAATGCTTGAGGATTATTTTATCTCACCAGGCGCGGAAGGGTGTTGCAGTGGGAGGGGTGTGAGGCGGCTAAGATGGCGGCGCCCTGTTGAGTGCAGCTGCTTTAACGGGTAAACAGGCTTTATTTATTGTTTTGTTGGGGGTTTGTGGTGTTAAACAGCATGTTCTGGGGTTGTATAAATACTCGATTTCTGTTGCAATGTGTTTTTTATTTGCATTATGGCGTTTAGTTAGCTCAAAACCAGGCAATACTGCTGCTGGTTTGGCACTAAGGGTAAATCCCAAACGACTTATTCATGCATGTCTAGTCCACTATTTCGAGTAGAGAAGACATTATGTTATACGCTATGTAGTGCACCTATATAGGGAACGGCGAGCAATTTGGTATCAGACAGAGAAATAACAGCTAGCTAGTGGGTCTCATTGATTTTAGATATCTGGCTGGTTAATCGAATATGCAAAATTGAGACATACCAATGCAAGTGGTTAGAACTAATCATCTCTGTAGTTTTATTTGGGGGAAAAGTGGAATGGTTTCTTTTTTTACTGAGTTTATGTCTCTAAACTGGGCATTGTTCTCGGGAGTTGTTTACGCCCCGTTTAGTGCTAGCTGCTACATTCAGCAAGCTTCAGCTAGCAAAAAAATCAAAAGATGTCATTTTTTTTCGTATAGATACTTTTCAGTAAGCTCCACATACAAAGACTTGAGAACTAATGACGATCTGTTAACAGAGGACGCTTTATAAGCAGCCTGAAATGTGCAAAACAACTCTGATGGCTCCTTAGAGTGACTCCAAGCAGAATTGCAGTTTTGGACCATCAGCAGTTTAACTGGATCACTGGATCACTGGATCTCTAACTGGATGAGATGGAGTCATTTTCTCCACCTGATCATGAGATCAAGAGATCAAATCTGCTGTTTGACTGAAACTAGATTTAGTCCATCGTGAACGACTTGAATGAGAACTACTCTTTATAATAAACTTGCCATGTAAAATAAAACATTACACAGGTTTTCAGGACATTATTTGTAATATATGACTGTGAAACATCTTTCATCGGTCTGCTTTTACTATGTATAATGCTTTCTTGCATTACCACCAAATTGACTGTTTGCTAATAGATTCATTTTCTATATTTCTAAAGACAGCGATGGCTGCAGCGGCGCATTCGACTGTTCCGATCTCTCACCTCCTTATCTGTACAATTTGCTTAAACAGATCAGCTTCCGAGGCATTGACTTTCGTGCTAACATCATCATCACGTGCTCATTGTGCTGAGCTGAAGCTTAAAGCATGATTCTGTTGCATTTTGTAACCTGGTGTCTGACATTTGGACTGGAAACCCGGTCTGTGAGAAGATGATTCGTTTGTTTGAACCAACAAAGAAACCTGACATTTACATTTACATTTATGCCATTTAGCAGACGCTATTATCCAGAGCGACTTACAAGAGTGCTTAGTCATTAACTTGGAATATCCAATGCTGAGGCTGGTAGACCTGAATTCAAGTTACTTTGAGCTGTGATACTGCTAGAATTTTTGCCATGTGCTACCTATTAGATGTTATAAGTGCCTGAACCCAAATATTCCTAAATTAGACAAAACCAGTGAAGAACAAGACATAGGGAATACAGTAACTGCTATATGTGCGGTAACAGCTTTGAGTTAGTGCTCATTCAAGTGCTCTCTAAAGAGACGGGGCTTCAGTTGGCGGTTGAAGACAGCGAGCGACTCCGCTGTTCGGACACTCAGGTTCATTCCACCACCTTGGTGCAGGACAGAGAAAAGTCTGGACGCTTGTCTCCCATGTGTCCTGGATGACAGCGGGTCGAGTCGAGCCGTACTGGAGGCACGAAGGGCTCCGGGTACGCATCGAGCTTTGACCATTGCCATCAAGTAGGGACGGGCTGGACCATTTTTGGCTTTTTAGGCCAGCATCAGGGTTTTATATCTGATCCGAGCTGCTACAGGAAGCCCGTGAAGGGACTGCAGCAGTGGTGTGACATGGCTGAACTTGGGAAGGTTCAATACAAGTCGAACTGCAGCGTTCTGGATCAGTTGCAGGGACCTGATGGGACGCATAGGAAGACCAGCTAGGAGGGAGTTACAGTAGTCGAGTCTTGAGATGACAAGAGATTGAACAAGTACCTGAGTGGCCTCCCTCGAGAGAAATGGACGAATTTTCTGAACGTTGTAAAGGAGAAATCTGCATGACCGGGTCAGGTTAGATTAGGTTAGGAACATGATCTGAGAAAGAGAACTGATCATCTACTACCCCAAGGCTGCATGCTTCTGCATTATACCTTACATTTGAGATCAATATAAGTCATTCTCTATCGTCACTCCACCCTGTAAGATCTCTGTGACGTCAGAGCATCAGGCACGTGACCACTTCTCACACGAATAACAGCAAGGCAGCATCGACTAACACATTATCGTCATTTTGAAGGTGGAGTTGTCCTTTATTTGCCACTTCGAGCTCTCTGGATTCTCGCTTGCTGGAAACCGTAATGCTTTTTTATTGTGTCTGATGCACAGTTCAGTTCACTGGGGATTACTTTGGGATCATCCAGGTCTGTCTGTCTGGCACTGTAAGATCTTGGCATCTTAAGGCTCCTGAATGGAAACAACCGAGACTCTCTGAAATGTGCATCTGCCGAAGGGCTCAAGCTCACGTGTCCTTCTGATGTGTTCATCTTTAGATGAACTTTAGTACTATAAGGAAGTCTGTACTCATGATGCAGTTCATTTATTTGATCTCGGGGGTTTGGGGATATCGAAATCGATGTATACTTTTACACGTTTTCTGGGTATCATGAGGTTTCTGCTGTCAGTGCAAAGCTATTACTTTGTATTTGTTGTAAATACCGGATAAAACTAATCCCCAATTGATTATTTTCCAATAACCGGACATCATTCCCAATTTATTTGATTTTATTTTTTGATTATTATTTTTTTTTATCCGCCGTTGAACATTTGCAAGACAACTTCCTGTTCTCACTTGTTAAACAGTTGTTCCCTTACCAGTCACTAAGGGTCAATTCTCTCTTAATAAGTTAATAAGACTGGAAAAAAAGCAGCTTGTTTTGTTACATCTCTGTCCTGAAGACTTTCCCACGGTGGAAATCCTCCTTCCATGATTGTAATTTGATGATGCGTATGTATGATCGTGTATTAGAACGAGTGCATTAATAGAAACCTGTGATTTGACTTACAGCCAGCACTATCATCAGACCTGCTGTAATATGAGTAATACCTTTATAACACAACTGGCTCAACGACTGTTGGAACGTAACAAGCAGCATGAAGCTTTTTGGACATTCAAATATTTTAAGATTTCATTTGGTTTATTTAGATGTTAAAAAGTAGATTTTATTAAATCTACTTTTTAAGATATTCATTTGGTTTTTAACATTAGCACTTTTTTGTATAGTTTTGTCATTTGGTTTGCAAACTTGTATTTAAATGTTATTACTACAATGACTTAGTCAGCCATTTGATTAGCCAACCTAAATTAAAATATTATTAAAACTATTTATTTTAGTCATTTGGTTTGCAAATGTAAATTTATATAGAAAAATATTTTTTTAGATTTGTCATTTGGTTTGCAAACTTAAATTTAAATATTAAAAAAAGTTTTTGGTCATTTGGTTAGCGAATAGTGACACGGTGGCTCGGTGGGTAGTGCCGTCGCCTCACAGCATGAAGGTCCCGTGTTTGATCCGCGGGTGGGGCGGTCTGGGTCCTTTCTCTGTGGAGTCTGCATGTCCTCCCTGTGTCTGCGTGGGTTTACTCCGGGTACTCCGGTTTCCTCCCACAGTCCAAAGACATGCATGTTAGGTTGTTTGGTGTCTCTAAAGTGGCCCTTGTGTGTGTGTGTGTGTGTGTGTGTGTGTGTGTGTGTGCGCCCTATGATGGATTGGTGCCCTGTTTAGGGTTGTTCCTACCTTGCGCCCTATGCTGCCCGCTAGGCACCGGCTCTCCTGTGACCCTGAAAAGGAATAAGCAGCCAAGACAGATTAGATTTGTCATTTGGTTTGCAGATTTAAATTTAAATATCATTAAAATAATTTTTTAAGTTAGTCATTTGGTTATCAAACCTACATTTTAAGCTACTATTTTAGTTAGTCATTTGGTTAGCAAACCTACATTTTAAGCTACTATTTTAGTTAGTCATTTGGTTACTAAGCCTAAATATTTGTCATGTGGTTTGGTTATGTGAGTGTGGTTAGCAGACCTAAATATGTGATTTTTCATGGGTTTTACATGCTGAGAGCAAATGTTGAGCCTCTGTCTGCATATGATAAGAATGAACAGGTCGTGGTGATCTATGCATTTTCAGTATTGTATTTCAGTATTCAGTCATCTTACAACTAACAACCCTTGCCTCTTTTTTTGATGGTGTTTACACCAGTAGTGTTAGTATTGTACAGAAATCTGTGTCCAATAGTCCAGATCCAAATGTCTTTTGTTGTATTTGTAGTAAAAACCCAGTAAAGAGCTACATGTATGTATGCATGTATGTATGTGTGTGTGTGCAGTGGCGTGACTGTGTCAGTGGGCGGCACAGGGACCCTGGCAGCAGGCAGAGAGAGTGACTTCTGAAAGGCCCTCCCCTCCACCTCAGCCACTCCCCCCTACTCCACCACCACCACCATGGCCAGGGAACAGTTCAACATGGGCGACCTGCTCCCTCTTCTGGAGACCTCTGATCTCCGTCAGCTTGAGGAAATCAAAGGTCTCATCAACGAACACCTAAGTACAGGTAGCACACCGGGGTAGAGCCTGCTCCAGAGCCCGCTACTTTCACCGCCTAGAAGCAGAGTGATTCTTGATCATGTGTATCAAATTCATAACATGATGTTCTATCATGTTGTACCTGCTAAGGTTTTTGACCTTAGTTCAGGCCATCTTACTTTAAACCTCTGATTCTCCACTCCATCATGCAGACTGTTTTTGTGCACTTTTCTGGCCACAATATTCAGAATCTCCTTTATTTCAATTGTAACGAATGTCTATTTTGACGGCATGTCTTGACGCACATAGTCTGTTTTGCAGAACGAGGGTCCATGCTCCTGAATGGGTTGGTCGATTATTTCCTGGAGACCAACTCGAGTCCAGCACTGCACATCCTGTGTTCAGTGAGGGAGCCACATGACAAGGTAATGGGACGGGTTTAAGAGAAGCATCCTCTTGCACATTTGGTAGCTGCATGCTGCTGCTTTCTATAACATGTACGTGGATTTTGTTATAGTAGAGATCTGCTTTCACCCGATTGGCTAAATGCAATATGCTGGACTCATTTAGTCACGTGTAAGGTGGAGATTCAGGGAATGCTTGCAGTGTCTCTGTCTAGTCACATGACCAGATATTCAGCATTGATATTAAGCACATCCATGTCACATCCATAAAGCTGGTTCTTAAAGTTATGACTGTCTTATCAGTCACCATGTTCTTTCACACACACCCCTAATCACAAGATACACAAACTCTGTCCTGATTCATGATTGATTCAAGGGTTTAATCCTTGATTCAGCCAAGTTTCAGCAAGCATGCATTCATCAGTAGGGCCTTACGGACCTCTGCATATTTTTTTTACTATAATCACTTAATCAGCTAATTAACATTCTCTTCTCGAGTCAGTGTCATTGTGTAAGAGCAGAAATGCCATAAAATGACCCTCTCTCTCTCTCTCTCTCTTTCTTCTCCAGCACCTTTTTGATAAGATGAACGAGTGCATGGCTAAGCCAGCATGTCGTCTGCCTACCCTCAACCTCCTGGGCCACGTGGTGCGCAAACAGCCGTCCTGGATTCACAAGATCGCCCACTACCCTCTGCTGCTTTCGCTACTCAAGTGTCTCAGGGTGGGATATTTGGACAATATTTTTCCAGTTACATGAGCAGCAGCCGCTCTGTGTTCATGCATCGTGTGGATTTACCCGTTTTACAGTGAAGCATTGGCTAATGCTTGTATTTATGTCTTAGAAGAATTTGAGTGGATGCATGTTATACGTCTGTTTCATGTTGTTTTAACGGTTTATTATTGCTGCTTCTTGGCAACAGACGGACACAGACGTGGTGGTTCTCATAACTGGAGTGCTGGTACTTGTCACCCTGTTACCCATGATACCTCAGGCGGGGAAGCAGCATCTGTATGAGTTTTTTGATGTTTTTGGACGCCTGGCTACCTGGAACCTAAGGAACCCAGGTGAGAGATGCAAAGAAAGATGGATATAGAGAGACAAAGGAATAGAAAGATTGACAGAGGTGTAGAGACTGACAGAGAAAGAGACATCACAGATAGATGCAGAAAGAGAGCGAGCGAGAGAGAGAGAAAGACAAGGAGACGGAGCGAGACAGAGAGAGATGTAGAGAGGGATTGAGAGATGCAGAGGCAAGGAGAATGGAAGTGAATCCGACAGTAGAATGAGAGAAAGTGACAGACAAACAGATGGACACACAGATGGAGAGAAACTCTGACAATGAGACGGATTTAGTGAAAATAAACAACTGTCTTGTCTTTGCCGGTTTGTACAGGCCACGTTTCAGAGGTGTTCCTGATCCACCTGCACGCCAGCGTCTACTCGCTGTTCCACCGCCTGTATGGCATGTACCCCTGCAACTTCATCTCCTACCTGCGCTCTCATTACAGCATGAAGGAGAACATGGACACCTTCGAGGAGGTGGTTAAGGTACAGGATTAAATCGAAGCACTTGGCTCAAACGGATTATTCTAGTACAGTTGGACTTTAATCACCACTCATGTTTAAAACTCTGTCTTAGGCTGCACTGAGACATTAGATTTAATATTTATTTTTTTGTATCCCGGCGCAGTGTTTAAAAACATATTATATGCTTTATCTAGCCGATGCTGGAACACGTCCGCATACACCCTGAATTAGTGACCGGAACTAAGGACCATGAGCTGGACCCTACCAGGTCAGTCGTTGCTTCTGTATTGCTCATTATCTCAGCCATGTGATCTGTCGTTCCTTGCTTATTGTCTTTCTCTTACTTCTTAATGAATCTCTTTGTGTTTCCCTATTACCATAATCCTTTCTTTCATATCTTTTCCTTGCTTCCCTTCATTTTTGTCATTTCATTTCCTTGATTCCATTTTATCATTTCTTTACAACACTTGATTTCTCTCATTTCCATTTTTTCCTTTCTTTTCTTCTTCTTTCCTTTCTGCCATTTCCTTACTTAATTTCCTTTCTGGTATTTCTTTACTTCATTTCCTTATTTTCCTTCACATGTCATTTCCTTACTTCTTTTCCTTTCTGTGGTTTTCCTTCCTTTCTGTCATTTCCATACTTCACCTACTTGCTGTCTTTTTCCTTATGTCCCTTTCTTTCTTTAATGTTATTACTTGACTTCCTTTCTGCCATTTCCTTACTTCTCCTTTTTTCTGTCATTTCCATCCTTTCCTTCCTTCCTTTTTTTTCTGCCATTTCCTTGCTTCATTTCCTTTCTGTCATTTCGTTGCCTCCTTTCTTTTTTGTCATTTCCTTTCTGGTATTTCTTTACTTTATTTCCTTATTTTTCTTCACATTTCTTTTCCTTTCTGTCATTTCCATACTTTACGTACTTGCTGTCTTTTTCCTTATGTCCCTTTCTTTCTTTAATGTTCTTACTTGACTTCCTTTCTGCCATTTCCTGTAATTTCTGTCCTTCCTTCCTTTCTTCTTCTTTCCTTTCTGCCATTTGCTTACTTCATTTCATTGTCTCCCTTCTTTTTTGTCATTTCCTTCCTGACATTTCCTTATTTTCCTTCACATATCATTTCCTTTCTGTGATTTTCTTTCTTCACTTATTTTCTGTCATTTTCATCCTTTCCTTCCTTCCTTTCTTTCTGCCATTTCCTTGCTTCATTTCCTTACTGTCATTTCATTGCCTCCCTTCTTTTTTTGTCATTTCCTTCCTTTACTTCATTTCTTTATTTTCCTTCACATTTCATTTCCTTACTTCTTTTCCTTTCTTTCTTCACTTCCTTTCTGCCAGTTCCTTCCTTCACCTTTTTTGTCATTTCTGTCCTTCCTTCCTTTCTTTCTGCCATTTCCTTCCTTCACTTCCTTGCACTTCGTTGCCCCCCTTAATTGTCATTTTTCCTTTCTGTTAATTCCTCACTTTTCTTTCACTCTTTCCACTCATATTTTTTCTCCTACTTTTTTTGTACCTACAGATGGAAGAGGTTTGAGATCCATGACATTGTGATCGAATGTGCCAAAGTGTCTCTGGACCCTCGGGAGGCGTCGTGTGAAGAGGGCTATGCCACCCTGCCTGAGCACTTCTGTGCCAACTTGCACATGCGTGCCCCTGATTGCACTGCCAGTCCCTACACTGATCTGCACAGCAGTTATGGTACATTCTCAGTTGCATTTTTTGAGGTTGTGTGTTATATGATGGTTATTTGGCTTGGTTGGCTTGGAGAAACGTTTTCAGCTGCTGCATAATTGTTCGGCTTTGTTGAATTTTGCATTGAAGTTGATGTTCATCTGTCTCTGTAGGAAGTTCATCCTCCAATCATTTTTCCACACCGCGCCAGACTGTCCTCCCTCCTCTGTCCCTGTCCTCTCTCTCAGGGTCACACTTGGCTCATCGCAGTCCCCCCAGCACCCACCGACCGGTATGAATCTTTCATTTCTCTTTAAATAAAGCCTGTGCAGGGTTATACAATCCCATCCCTCTATAAGATACAGTGTTTCTGCAGATGCTTGGTGAACTAGCTCTGTGTAGCGCAGAGAATTCAGCCTCTTGTTTCTGTACTTCTCCCTCCTCTTGTTGTTTTCCTATGGATGAATCGGCTTTGTCAGTCTGTTTGTAAATCACCTCAAGCTTCCCCAGTCTCTGCAGAGGAACCTGAATTGTCTCGTTGTTCTCCAGCAATCAGGCTGAGGCATGGGGGTTAAAAGGAGGCTGAGGAGGGAATAGAGCGAAGAGGCGTTGAGTCATTTGTGTTGTGCTTTAAAAACGGAAACACTGCAAGTTGACGCAGGAACTGTTGCTTTGGCAACATTGCTGATGCTGGCACCAGTTTCCTCACTCTTTTTGCCGGGATTTTATTCTGCTTAACCCCTCACCTACTGTACCCAATGGAGAAAACAGACCAGCAGGGTTCAGATTTGATCAGATCAACATGATGAGACACTGACAAATCTGCAAGCTGTTGTTTCAAAAACTGGCAGATTGCATTTTTATCACAGATGCACAAAACAGGATCCCTTTATTGGCTAGGAGTTAAATCAGATATTTAAAATGTAATGTAAAGGCCATTGATTGGAAGAGGCTCAGAGGCCATGCCTCCTTTGGCCAGGAATGCCACGCCTCCTTCTGAACACAGAGGCCACGCCTCCTTTGGCCACAAATGCCTCCTTCTGAACACTCTTTTGCACGGACTGATGAGCACAACTATCCCAGGTTATTCTAAACCTCAAAATGAAATCAAAATGACACGATATAGAGACAGCACTTTGTCCCGATTGGTTGGATGTTGGAGTTTGTCAGCTGGTGGACTGTGAGAATAATTATTAAATATTTCAAAATGAGCAGAGATCTTCCTGTACCTTCAGATTAATAGGGACTAACATCTGCCAAAATCACTGACTGCACCTTTAATTAAACTTAAAGGCTGTTTATTGCTATTGATGGATGCTATCAGTTTTACTTTGAGGAGAGATGATGAGATCAAATTGGGCTCACATAAGCTTACTTTTGTTTCATCTTTGACTAATATTGGCTGAGATTTATATTAAAGCTATGTCTTGGTTGTTTTTACATGATCGTCAGAGCTCTACATGTGAATTCAGCTTCATCTATGGCGTTAAGGACACTCTCTGGAGCCCCTCTTCCCTCTGTGGGATGGCCACACCACCTTCCTCAAGAGGAATGTCACCAAACCCAGAGCTATCCCAGAGTGCCTTTCACTTGTCTGGTCGCTTTTACAGCACACCGGGTAGGTTTTACCTGAGTAACCTGAATGCGGTATCTAAGTAAGGGAACCTACAAGACTGTTCTGCACACTATGCTATTAAGCTGTACTACATAGTGGTGTGTAATATGACCACCACATAAACTTAAAGAAAGAGCAAGAATGAAGTGAAATATGGATACCAAATGCCACAGTTGCCTCTTGAGCAGTACTTAAGATACGTCAAAATGTCGGTTGTACGTCTAAAAATGTAGTTATGCAGGGTGTGAAATGTAAAAATTGTAGATTAAGCAGTTCTTGAGATATTGAAATGTCTGTTGCAGACAGAATGTTATGACATTTGGTGTGTCTAAAGAACCTGGTAGTTATTTGAGGTGTTAAGTTTGAGCTTTTATATCACAAGATATTGGTTAATGAAATGTTGAATTTTTTTTTTTTTTTGTTTTTCATATGAGGGCCTTTTGCAGGGGTGCGTGGCTAATTTCAGGGCCAGAAAAACATAACCAGAAGAGAAATAGGAACACTAGAGAGATTCAGTACTTGGCAATGCGCTGAATCACAGGGCTTTTTAATTATATGCATAGTATCAGTCTAGAAACGTTCAACTGCACGTAATTACTATCTGCACCTTTTAACTTCTGGGGTGCAATGCATTAGCTTGCAAGGATTGAAGTTTTACAAGCATGTACAGGGGTTAGACAATGAAACTGAAACAACTGTGGGAGGATTCATGGCTAAATTGGACCAGCCTGGTGGCCAATCTTCATTAATTGCACATTGCACCAGTAAGAGCAGAGT
>JANCOA010000023.1:3842493-3852907 GCA_024363135.1 Leptodoras oyakawai | reverse complement strand
GGTGTATCCATATAGATGGCCCATATAGGTGTATCCACATAGATGGCCCATATAGGTGTATCCATATAGATGGCCCAAATAGGTGTATCCATATAGATGGCCCACCCTGTAGTTGTCTTTAGATGCAAAGAACCTCATGGACCTTGTAACTCACTCACTCACTCACTCACTCACTCACTCACTCACATTTAGCACTGCTGTGCTTCACATCCAATGACACCAAGTGTTCTTGTTTCTAAAGTAATCAGGACTCATAACATAGTTAGTCCTTCAGTCAGAACGCCGACAAGTCCCTCTCTCTACAGTCGAAAGGAATTGCCTGTTTAGAATGCATTTCAAGATTTTGAACTGTACAACTCTAAAAATGGCACCCATGCCACGCCCCCTACAAACAGCACTTCTGAATGGACCACACCACTGCTCAAAGACTAAATTACTGCGATACATAGTTATAATAACGCACCACCTGCTTCAGTTTAGAAAGGCCTATAGGATGTGTGGCATTGTGTGTGACTATGTTTGCACATATTATTTCTTCAGTATAAACAAGGACACAGATACTGCAAGTTCAAACAGAGAGTTATATCCTATAAAGCTGTTGTTTCATTGCTCAGGCTCTTTCTTTTCAGTGTACTGTAGTGTCAGCTGTTCTGAGATCACTTGTAATGAGTTCAACAAACAATGCAATTAAGCATCTTTAGATTCAGATTTATCACATGAATTCTAGTTTGTATATGCATTTGGTTTGTTACCCAGCAGCTGCTCTGACACAGGAAGCATAAACACTCCCTAAACGTTCAGCTTGAGTGTCTGGCTTCATTGTGTTTTATTGCACTGATAACCTAGCCACGCCCATAAACACAACAGTAATAAAAAGTCAATAAATACGGCCTCTTAGTTTTCATTTGACTCAATTTTAATCAGCAGGTGGTTAATTTACTGATAGGCACTTCACAAATACAGCATCTACTTAATGTACACGGCTGTGTAATGGAAAAGCGGGATAATGTTATCCTTGGGCGTGTGATGAACATGTCAGAATGTCAAAGTGAATGTCAGACATTTTTGTCACTTGTGCTTGCACACAGTGAAATTGGACCTCCGCATTTAACCCATTCGTGCAGTGAGACACACTGGTGAACACACACTTGGGAGCAGACTAGGGGCAGCCCTAGCCACAGCGCCCGGGGAGAGAATGGGGGTTAGGTGCCTTTCTCAAGGGCACTTCAGCCAAGTCCTGACCGTCATAGGAATCGAATCTGGGACCTTCCGATCATGGGGCAGACACCCTAACCACAAGACCATGACTGCCCCCAATAAGACCATGACATGCCACTTACCATGTACTGCAGACCTTTCTTAAAGTAGCCCAGGAACGCTTTAGACTCGTGTCCCTGGACCTCACGGTACTGTATGGGCTTTCCACCCAGGTGATCATCCAGCTGCACTGTGAATATGGCGGCTGATCCGCTTTCATCCTGCGTACAGTAGTCGCCTGGAAGAAACATGTTGCACAGGTTTGACCATATATAGACGTTCCCGGTCCAATTAACTGCTGTATAACGGGGCTGAAGGGCTGAAATTATAGCCAGTAGAGTCAAAATGGTCCCCCACAGGACCAATACAGATCAGGTACTATTTAGGTGTTGGATCATTCTCAGCACTGAAGTGATACTGATGTGGTGGTGGTGTGTTAGTGTGTGTTCAACTAGTGTGATTGGATCAGATACAGCAGTGCTGCTGGGAGTTTTTAAACACCTCAGTGTCACTGCTGGACTGATAATAGTCCACCAACCAATGAAGGATTAGAGGATGACTAACACAAACTGTGCAACAACAGACAAGCTACTGTCTCTGACTTTACATCTACAGAGTGGCGCAATATGGTGGTTGTGTCTCAGGAAGTGAACACTGTGTTTAAAAACTCCAGTAGCACTGCTGTGTCTGATCCAGTCACACCAGTACAACACACACCACCACCACATCAGTGTCACTGCAGTGCTGAGAATGATCCACCACCCAAATAATACCTGATCCCAAATAGTGCTGGTCCTGTGGGGGTCCTGACCATTAGAGAACAGAGTAAAGGGGACTAACAGAGTATGTAGAGAAACAGATAGACTACAGATAGGCTGTAACTGTAGAACTACAAAGTGCATCTATATGGGAAGTGGAACTGAGAAAATGCACAATGAGTGCAGAAAAAGGAGGTGGTCATAAAGTTATGCCTGATCGGTGTGTATATGTGTGTGTGTATATAAAATGGTCTTACCCAGCCAGAAGTGGAGGTCATACTGCAGGTTACCGGAGCGCTGTTTGATGGTGTTGAGGACCACATAGGCATCGCCTGTGTAGAACCCTCCATACAGGTTCTCTGGTACAGCAACCAGGTCAAAATTCTCAACCCTCCACACCTGCAGTCCAGGCTGCTTGCCTGCCTTCTCAAACTCAGGATGATACACCATTCTGTCTGGAAAGAAAAAAAAAACATATCTCATAGAATCATAGAATCATACAACAAGCCAGAGCCATGCCTCCATGATTGATTCATTCTCTAATACTTTAGTAACTTTTTCATTCTTAACAGAGTACCTGGTGTACACATGTGTACACTTATTCACACCTAAGGGCAATTTAGTGACAGTAACCCACCAATCCATCTAGCAACATGACTAAACTCCACACAGAGCTCAGAATCAAAACAAAGACCCTGGTCCAATGAAACAGCAAAACTACAATGACAATTTGAAATGGTAATTTATTAAGTAATTAGGTCCACTGTACACTCTATCTCACATACTATACATTATACAATTTATGGCATTTGGCAGACACCCTTATGCTCAAGGGCCCAACAGTGGCAGCTTGGTGGTGCTGGGGCTTGAACCCCCAACCTTCTAGTCAGTAACATAACATTAGCCACCTTAACCACTGAGCCACCCCTGCCCCATACTATATTATATTATACTCATACTATATTATACTACACACATACTATATAATACAGAAGACTTACTAAGTCTGGAGTTTCTATAAACCCAGGGAGTGGAAGCTTTTTTTTCCTGTGCTGTAGGACATTAAGACCAAGCCCACATGAAGAGGAAGAGCTGTGACTCAGGCTAGCAGTATGGCAACAGCAGCTGCCGCCTGCTAAAACATTTGCTCCAGCTGCTTTTCCTAACACCCACATATACATCCAGACACTCTTGAGTGCACGCATACCCACTGAGCATTAACATAGTTCTGCATCAGGTTTGGCACAGCGTTGCAGTGAGGCTCTGGGATTGGGGGCTCGTGTTGACTTGTGGTGGGTGTTTGAGGATGTTTGAAATATTTCAGATCCTCCTCAATCCTCTGGCAAAAATAAAAGAGACAGCCGGAAAATAGGAAGCACACAGAGGCAGCAGTTAGCCTTCAAATTTCCCAATCCTCAAAAGGCTTGCTCTAGACTGAGAAACGACCGGTACACTGTATACTGTACTAATATACACTAAAGTACCTGAAAAACTGGTATAGCAGTTAATACTTGGTAGGTCCCCCACGGGATCTTGGAGGTATTCCGAAGTTATCTGAGGCGGTGTTGTGAAGAATAAATTGCGGATTTATAGTGCCAATACAACTGGCCAGGAATTTTAGGGAAGAAGTTTAGGGAAGTTGTTGCTTCATTAAAATACTAGTTTTAACCTTTGGTTGAGTGAGTAAGTGAGTAAGTGAGTGAGTGAGTGAGTGTGTGAATGAGTGAGTGAGGGTGAGTGAGTGAGTGAGTGAGTGAGTGAGTGAGTGAGTGAGTGAGTGAGTGCGTGATGGAGTGTGTGAGTTTTTGAATGTGTGAGTGAGTGAGGGTGAGTGAGTGAGTGTGTGAATGAGTGAGTGAGTGAATGTGTGAGTGAGTGAGTGAATGTGTGAGTGTGTGAGTGATGGAGTGTCTGAGTTTTTGAATGTGTGTGTGTGAGTGAGTGAGTTAGTGAGTGACAGTGAATGAGTGAGTGAGAGTGAGTGTGTGAGTGAATGTGTGAGTGAGTGAGTGAGTGAGTGTGTGTGTGAGTGAGTTAGTGAGTGTGTGAATGAGTGAGTGAGTGAATGTGTGAGTGAGTGAGTTAGTGAGTGTGTGAATGAGTGAGTGAGTGTGTGAGTGAGTGAGTGAGTGTGTGTGTGAATGAGTGAGTGAGTGAGTGAATGTGTGAGTGTGTGAGTGATGGAGTGTGTGAGTTTTTGAATGTGTGAGTGAGTGAGTAAGAGTGTGAATGAGTGAGTGAGGGTGAGTGAGTGAGTGAGTGAGTGAGTTAGTGAGTGAGTGTGTGAGTGATGGAGTGTGTGAGTTTTTGAATGTGTGTGTGTGAGTGAGTTAGTGAGTGAGTGAGAGTGTGTGAGTGAATGTGTGAGTGAGTGAGTGAATGTGTGAGTGGGTGAGTGAGTGAGTGAATGTGTGCGTGAGTGTGTGAGTGAATGTGTGAAGGAGTGAGTGTGTGAGTGAGTGAATGAGTGTGTGAGTGTGTGAGTAATTCAGGGAGTGTGTGAGTGAGTGTGTGAGTTACAGTCCAGTTCCATAATGTAATATGCAATATCTGAAAAAAACACGAAAAGTAGTAGTGTTGAAAAGTAAAAGATTGTACAAAGTGGCTAAACTGGCGTTTGCCTCATAGGTGTTTGAAGTCATTACTATAATATTGTGCCAAACTTTTCTTTTTAATCTAATAAAATCTCTATGATGTCATCTGTCCAAGGTGCTAAATAATAAATCTGTGTGTAAAACAGGGTTATTAATTTACAGCAGCCTTTTTAATAATGCATTGTGAACCTTGGAACCACTGCTACACTCAATATTTCCGTTACCTTTATTAGATTTACTCCATATCAAGTAACCCGTTCTAGACAAAGGTATTTTTTGCATATGAAGAACTGTGACTGAACAAAAACACACAACGGGTCCCTGTAGACAAGCTCCTGATACCGAAGCAGCATGTCAACCAGTGTAATTAGATCCTCACCGAGGGATTTGATTGGTGTGTATGCGTTCGTGTATATACGTGTGTTGTACAATAGTCAAGGTGGAATCTTTTCCCTGGCTCACAATGCCGGGGGACGAAACAGAATCAGTGCAGGCATCGCGGTTTGCTTTGGATTTCCATCCTACACTCACACAGTGTTATAAATAACACGTGACTCATGCTCATGGGGGGAAAAAAAGGGCGGGGGCTTTAAAGGGAAGCTTTTCAGTCGATCAACATACAATCAAACCTACATATAATGACGGTTTACACAGACTATAATTATTAAGGAACTGAACACTGAAAGTAGTAACCGCTACCACCTGAAAATGTTGGTTCTTTTATTTTCCTATAGAAGCACATCCTGAAATCTTCTATATTCCTTCATTGTACCTAAATTTGCTGTTTATAGTTACACCGAACGTCGTCCAGGCGTCTGTTATCGGGTTCTCAGGAAACAAAGAGTTTATTAATTAACAAAAAACTCACTTTAAATGAATTCGACTGTTACAGATTGAATATATTCTCAGTCCCATTCCTAATAGCACTGATTCCTAATGGCCTGTTCCTTGAGTTCAATTCTAAACACATATGATTCTGAGTGTCTGTGTCTGACTCATTCTGACAATACAGACAGATCCCAGCCTCCTCACTCCTTCTCCTTTATAGTAAACAGACCGAAACAGTGAAGCGAACTGCAAAAAGAGCTGTGTTTACCCAGCATGAGTAGCGTACACCTTCACGCCGCCTTCATACAACAATAAAAAAGGTGCTGAGGAACCCATATAAGGGTTCAAAGTCTGCCGTGGGCACAAACGCATGTTGTAATTGCACGCTGCGTTCTGGAAACGGGCTAGATGTTGATCTGAGAGAGCTGCGCCGGGGAGCAAGGCTGCAATTTTATGCAGGGGTGGATAGGGCTGAACAGGGTTAGGAGTAGCCGGGCTGTAGAGAATAAGTGGAAGGAAAAAGTTAGTGTGCAGCATGAAAGCATTCGGGCTGTAGTGTGAGGCAGCTGGAGATTGAACAGCGGTACTTCCTTCTCTGACAAGGAACCAGAGTGATGAAAAACTCCTGTGTTAAACTTGTAGCAGATCAGAGAATTATACCAGAGTGATGTTGATTCCTCTACTCTGATTGGTCAGATGCTGATTAAAGGGTGCAAGGAAAATCAAAGTGCTTCTTCTGTTGTGTTGTTATTTCTATAGCAAGAAGAAGTTCAACATGGACTTGTGTATGTACGCCAGACATCTTCATCCTTCGCACTGGCATTATAATATATAAACTGTAACAAACTGTATCTAATATACTGCATTGTAACCATCGTCTTCACCATTTCCACAAAGTGATGACACAGAGTTAGGCCAAGCACTTCCTTTTTGTGGTAAATTTAAGACACTATGTTTAGTTGTTGTGCTGGGTTTCCGTGGTAACAAACAGGCATCCATGCACGCCACATCGCTTAGTAATCAAAACAGGAAGCCCTTACAATATGAATGAATGCACTATATCTGTAACTTTGTGTCACAACATCTTTTTCCATCAGCTGTCAGTCACTGCATTAAGATCTACAGTTGCTTTTAAATCTGTCTAACCTCATTTTAGTACATAGTTTAAACCGATGCAAGAATTACACCAATAAACTACGAGGAGTTAAACCGTTAAACTGCAACAGTGCATGCCGTGATTATCCGACGTTCAAGCTTTCTAGTTTATACATGCCCCCGAGGTGGCATCTAACAATTCTATTCATCTAGCATTTAGGAAACAATGTTGCAGTACAGGTTTGAAATGAAACAGGTCCACTATGGAGTAGTATGCGTGCTGTAATACTGTACCCTTTAACTCTTTTTTTTTTGCCAGGAAATTCAGAGCAGTCACTGCAAGTTTGCCAAAACATGCAAACCCTGGGTCTGCAAATCATTTTAATCTTGCCATATATGGCCAGGATGTGCTTTAAAAAAAAAGCAGTGGAAATGAGGATGGCTGTAAAACATGGTTGCATTGTTACTTTTTAACTCTGGGTTGGGAATGCATGCAAATCAGTACAGAAACTAGGAGAATGGAGTATGCATTTTCCAGTATGCAATTCCAGTTGCTCATTTGAATGAGGATTTCATCCAAACATAGAATTGATTCAATTACATCTGAGGAAGTCAATTTTATAATAGTTTAACAATGCCCTTCCTGTTAGTAACACAAAAAAGAACCAGTGAGCCACCACAACCCAACCTAAATCTACAGTTCGATCCGATTCCGATTCTTTTCAGTGAGTCGACTCATTTAACTCGGCTCACTGACTCCAACTATTAACTCTTAGATTTTTTTTTTAATGAGAAATGCTTTCTCATTATCTAACTATGGCATCATTTAACTCCATTCAACTCGAATCTACTCTGCTCTTTAATAAATATACGAAAGTTGCTTTTCTAATGCAATTTGTTTAATTATAAAAAAAACTATAATGTAATTTAAAAATAATAGTAGAAAATATGCACTATAAACGCGTGCTTCAATAAGACTTTCATTTCTATTTGCCTGATTTCCCAACCGAGAATTTATAACAAACAATAAAGCTCATATACAGTATGCCAGTCAGCATTCAGACAAAAGAGCCGACTCAGCTGAACCGATTCATCTGAACCGACTCGTTCTGAACCGACACATTTCCGAATTTCTTCAGTACAGTATACCGGAACAGCTGTAATACATTTTACTGGAGTAAGTATGAAGTAATTACGTTGTGCAGCTTAAAGATACGGTATAAAAGAACTACGTGTTACCTTTTGCAGAGTGATATCTTCTGGGTGTGACTGCGGGTGCTGAGAGTGTCCCGTCACGGTGTGCAGAATAAACACAGGCCGCTCTCTATGTAATCTCGACCGGGAGACGCCCCTCTGACACAGCGCTGGAGGAGGGCGCGGAGGAGGCGGAGCTTTATTTATCCCCGCAGGAAAAGTAGACAGGCTTAGTCTCCAATACTGTCTATTCTGAAGTGATGAACCCTACATAGGGCCTTTGGAATAGGGACACGCCCACGGTAGCCATTTTTAGGGTCATTCAAAAATCCTAAGTAAAAAATATTTACATCAAAGCTTTCGGTTTCCAGGGCAACCGCTAAATTATGACGAGAGAATATGGTTTTACACGGATGTGATACACAACTTCATGGCTTTGTGGATGTAATGTGGTTATATGTAATGTGGTTCAACTTTTCTTATAATGTTTTGCATGTTGACAGATGTAACCTTATTTTTTTTATTATTGTATTCATTGTTTAATGTTAATAAGAACAATGTATTCATTGTTTAATGTCCAAATAAAAATTATGTTAAATGAAAATGACTGAAATAAGTTGCCTTTTTTTAAATTTGTATAACTGAATTTGTGGAGGTCTCTGATTCAGTAATGAACTTCGAATTTTTTGCTTAAGCCCCGCCCCCTGAAGAGCATGCGTGGCCCTCACGTTCAAGCCCCGCCTCTTTACAACGGTGCTATATGATTGGTCCTTATGCAGAACTGGGGTTTTGTTATAAATGTATATTTAAATTTATATTGTACATTTTAAATTAATAATAATAATTTATACATTTATTTGTTATAAATGTATCTCTTTGTAAAGCGTCCTTGGGTCTTGTGAAAGGCGCTATATAAAATAATCTTATTATTATTATTATTATTATTATTATTATTATTATTATTATAAATAAATGATTTTATATGCGCATATAATTTAATATTAATACAAAACTTTTTTTCCCATTCAAAATCAATTCCTGTAGGTTTAGAAGTCAGGAGTTTTCTATAAATGGGTCGTGTGGGGACATTTTGAGCTTTTGCTGCCATCTTCTGGTCAAACGTTCACCTTCACACCTGAGAAAAAAGGTTTTGTGTTTGACAAGATATTTTTAGGTAAGTACGGTGGCTGAGAAAGGCAAAATAAATTAACGTTAATTACAAAAATAAAAACTAATTCATGTGTTACAGACAGATGAACTAAATGAAGACCTGATCATACATTTAAGAATTGATTGAGATTATATACAGTACTGTGCAAAGGTTTTGGGCAGGTGTGGGAAAATGCTGTGAACTAAAAATGCTTTCAAACAAAGCAAAATGCAAAGGGAGTGAGCAAAATAAAATCTAATTATAAATCCAGTCAGTATTTGGGGCTACTACCCTTTGCCTTCAAACTAGCATCAATTCTTATAAGTACACTTGCACAAAGTCAGGGATTGTGTAGGATTATAGTCAGGTGTCTGATCAACCAAATATACCAAACAGGTGCTAATGATCATCAGTTTCACATGTAGGTCGAAACACAGTCATTAACTGAAACATAAACAGCTGTGTAGGAGCTTAAACCTGGGTGAGGAACAGCCAAATTCTGTACCAAGGTGAGGTTGTGGAAGACAGTTTCATGTCACAGGGTGACACCATGGCAAGACTGAGCACAGCAACAAGACACAAGGTAGTTATACTGCATCAACAAAGGCTCTCCCAAACACAGGTTTCAAAGCAGACTGTATTCTGCAGCAGAACAATGACCCCAAACATACAGCCAATGTCATTAAGAACTATCTTCATTGTCAAGAAGAACAAGAAGTCCTTGTAGTGATAGTATGGCCCCTCTTGGGCCAATTCTCTTGGGCATGGAATTCACCAGAGCTGCACAGGTTGGTACTGGAATCCTCTTCCACTCCTCCATGATGACATCACAGAGCTGGTGGATGTTAGACACCTTGCATACCTCCATCTTCTGCTTGAATTGGTTTTAGGTCTGGAGACATACTTGGCAGGACCCACAGCTTTATCTTCAGCTTCCTCAGCAAAGCAGTTGTCATCTTGGAGAAGTGTTTGGGGTCATTATCATGTTGGAAAACTGCCATGAGGCCCAGTTTCTGCAGGAAGGGGATCAAACTCTGCTTGGAATTCATGTTTCCCTCAATGAACCACAGCTCCCCAATGCCGGCAGCACTCATACAGCCCCAGAGCATGCTGCTACCACCAGCAAGACAAAGTTATCTTGGCATGGCCTGTTCCGAGTGGAACATGACCTTGGCCAATGTGCTGTAGCTCAGTTTCAGGTTGTTAGTGGTCTTCTTATAGACTATGCCCTATTTGTGGAGAGCAACAATTTTATTTCTCACATCCTCAGAGAGGTTTTTGCCACGAGGTGCCGAGATGTCCAGTGGCCAGCATGAGAGAATCCTATCCAAAACACAAAATTTACCAGCTCTGCTCCACATTCACACCTGGAACCTTGTAACTCTAAAGAGCAAATTGGACACAATTTGGACATGTTCACTGTGGGGTGCACTCACTTGTGTTGCTAGCTATTCGGACATTAATTGCTGTGTGTTGAGTTATTTTCAGTCAGTCAGTCATTTTCTGTACCGCTTATTCCCAGCCACGGGGCCACGGGG
>JANCOA010000023.1:3546692-3557853 GCA_024363135.1 Leptodoras oyakawai | reverse complement strand
TTTTCCTTCCAACCAAGCAGAAGCCACACCTCATTCCACCTGTGTTTAATCAATGGATCTTGACTTTCAGTAGTGTGGGGCTTCTGCATGGTTGGAGGGAATACCTGCAGCCACACGGCCCTTAGTGGATTGAGTTTGAGACCCCTGATTTAAAGTGACCGTGGGTTTGTGAAAGGCGTTATACACATAATGTAACTAAGTAGCTGCTTACGGACACCCAGTAAGACAGAGCAATGCCATCCCTCTCACCCAGACAGCATGTCCAATAACACCACAGCCTATTACATTAACTCCTGACTGATGGCATGCCATCATCATCATCATCACAAGCTTCCAACCATCGATTAAATGCTTTGCTGCACCACTGGAGAGCTGATACAGTTGTGATCTCTGACAGGCCTATAAAATACAGGGGTTGGACAATGAAACTGAAACACCTGTTATTTTAGTGTGGGAGGTTTCATGGCTAAATTGGACCAGACTGGTGGCCAAATCTTCATTAATTGCACATTGCAGCAGTAAGAGCAGAGTGTGAAGGTTCAACTATCAGGGTAAGAGCACATCTACACCATACTAAAACATTATTGTGTGTTTCTGTTTAAGCAAAGCACATTGAAGAGGGCAAATTGGTTTAGTCTGGAAACGATGGTGCACATGGTTCAGTTAGCATGTACAGTGAGCATTTATGTAGAGATTTTTCCACTGCTAACATTAATGTTTTAATCAGACCTTCAGCACTTATCCCACCAAATTTCACTACTACTTCTGCTTCTTCCTATATACTCTCTCTATATTTCTGTTCCATAGATTGATCGTGTCATGTGACCCCTATCTTTGGTTTCCATCAGCTGGGTGGTTGTCATGGTGACTCAGTGATATATCGGGGCAGGAGCTCTTAATGGAAGCCCTTTGTCCTGTTGTCACTTTAATAGTCATCAGTGAGACCTCCTGCAGGGTATCATCTGGCCCACGCTTCTCTCACACACACACACACATACAGTATATATAACATACTGCAAGAAGGCATGAGAAAATCAAATAGAGTGAGAGAATTTATGACTTTTATCTTCTGTGTGTACCGTGTAAATCCTCACACATGGCCATTCCGACTCTGTGCAGCGAAACCCAGGCACAGCTAACATAATTATATTGTAATATCCTCCATTTTTATGGAGATTAACGGTAACTGCCCTTAAACGGGACCAATAAGTGTTCCACTATGCAATCTTTCTAGCCGATAAAAGACTCTTGTGATTAATATTAATTGCTCATAGAAGACAAATTGAATCTAATGAGGATTTGATGTAAAAAAAAAAAGGAATATACAGAATCTTCTCAGCATGCAGTAATATGTGAAGAACAGAGCTATCGTGGATTTAATGGTGCTACATCTCAGGGTGCTTTAGCTGTGAAGAGCTGCAGGTTGACCTGAGTGGCTTTTGCTGTCTCTGTCGTATCTATCATTCACGCTACTTCTCCTCCAGTTCACGCCCCTATGCTGAGACATAATACCGATAAAGGATTGAAGGGTATTTCGTACTGGCGTTCGTTTGTTTTCCAAAGCTGTGCTGCGATCCTGGGAACACGTATCTGTTCCAGCTTGAAATGATGGTCTGGGGTTGTGAAAGTCAGCACCGTGATCATCATGTGATTGATCTCGGTTGAACTTGTAATATTACTTCCTGTCAGGGAACATGATGAGAAGTCTGCCATGTAGCGATGCAGGCCAAAGAATACACTTTCATTCAGCGTATTACCTAGCAACTACTGCAAAAGAGTCAAAATTTCTGTGGATTTATGAGAAAATGTGTTGTGACTAGAGAAGCGATGGAACAATAGCTCCTGGAGGTTTAACAAAAGTTTAGTCATAGAAATGTTGAATGCTTTTTGCATGCCGTGTTAATTCTCTTGAACTTTAAGCAACAGTAAAGAAGCCTTTATTTGCCTGTTAACGTCCACAAAGTCTAGTCCTGCTTAATGTGCTGCTTAATGTGCTTAGCACTGACTATCTTGCTGAAGTAGTTTTTTTGAGCCTTTCAAATACCTAATTGAGGTCTACTGTTGGTGCTGGGGATTAGTGACAGCTTTGTTGGTGGTAGATAATTTTCTAACATTAGGAATGCTCATGCATAATGTTTGTGTTTAACTCACCTTAAGCAGCGGTCACACTAGACTGACTTCACTTCCTGTTACAGAAGATTGTGTTTTAAGTGACAGTTCTGGGTCTTTTATCTAGTTTAACATCCTTTTCATGATTTTTTTTATCATTCTCATACTCGTCTCATTAGTGACTGTAGATTGGATTGTAGGTTTAAATGGCTTTTAGACCATCACGTATTGCAATCCAGGGCCAAGTGTGAAAGTCTGGAAAGAATCTGAGACAACCACAGGCTGCGTCTTGTATATTGTTTAGATCGTTGGAGCTTGAGTTTCTTTGTCACAGTTGAATTTTCCTTGGCCGAGCGATGAAAGAAGCTCCAGAAAGACGATCACCAGTGGGACAGTCCAGCCTCAAGTACACCGTATGTCTCGGGGCATGCTCTTCTTCTTATCTTCCTTTGCAGAGAGATGCTTGTCTGGATTATCCCTCTAATCCTATATGTAGTCTTTGTGTTCAGACTCACATGTACTGGATTGATAAGAACCAGAGCAAAGGAATATGGCTTTGAGATCAGGAGAATCCTTTCACCTGGGTCTAAGTGCTGCAGATCAGTCAGCATACTGCTTGGCAATATCAGCCTGACTTCCTTCCACTATTTCCTCAGAGATGTATAAAATTCAAGGCGCAGTTTGACTGTATCATTGGCATGTAATCCCGGCAAGTTCTTTTTATTCCTGCAAACACAGCCAGCCTTTCGGTTTACTGGATATGCTAACCATTGCACTGCCTAAGCAAAAGCAGAATACACACACACCCCCACATAACCAATATGTTCATGTTATGTCATTTACTTTTATAAGCTCAGCCTATTTGTTTTTATGTGTAGAATCAGTTTCTGTTTAGCGGACCTGTTTAGCGATGTGCAGTATAATCCCATCAGAGCATCTCTTTTATGACAGCAACTGGTTTGCTTATCATGTCGGGTGTCTATTCGGCTGATCCAATTTACATAACCTGCTGCAACAAATTAGCAACAACAGACACATGGTCTGCAACAGCAGCATCTGCTTCTGACAACAGTACTGGGAAGGTTCAGCATCGATGTTGACTCTGTCTGATCATCTTTACGGGCTGAAAAGAAAATTCCTTTATTTATGACTTAATTAGACAATAAAACACGCAAGGATCCCAGATCCCTGGGCACGAATCAGAAAGTCTGAGCAAAATTAAAGACACATCTTTCTGATCTCCTGAAGCAGCGTAGCCCATGCTGAACACATCTAACATGGTCTATTCTTGTCTCTAATTTAGAAACCCTGCTGCAACAAATTAACTTCAAGTAGCACTTAGTAATGGAGTAATGGGAAAGTTTGGCAGAACACACCGTCGTTTGGTCGGTTATCTTTTTTTATGGCTTGAGAACAAATAATAATTTACAACTTAATTAGATTTATGAGAATACGATTTATCCAAGTGACCCGGCTCACTAATACGAGACGAGATACTGATTTTGCTTTTGGGAAATAATGTTAATCAAAAGCAGGGTGGGCTAATTGAATATTTCATCACATATCACATTATGAGATTTCAACCATAAAACAAATTGTCAAAGATGAGTAATTAGGTGGCTAATCTGGCGGTGCGCCAACCACCAGAATGCCTGTCTCCATTTATTCCAAGCCAGAGATTTTTCATATATTACTGTATTAGGACCCAGAAACCTGTATTCCCATGTTTTGTACAAATTAGAGCTGCTTAAAAGACCTAAGCCATCCATCTCTGGGTATATTCATGTAAAATCCACAGGCTCTTTCCACTGCTTTGACCACAGTCCATTTGTATTGGCAGCTTCATGAAAGCCACCTCCTGTTGCTTGAATTATATGTCACTAAAATAACTCAAGTCGATGTCATGCATTTTATTTTCATTATTTTCCTGAGTGCTCCCACCCCCTTCCCCTCAACCCTCGAAGCATTGCACACGTTTATGGGCCGAGCCGGTAATAGGTGTGTTAAACGTTTCATTGCACAATATTGCAGCTTTAAAGGTGGCACAAACATCTGAGTCAGCAGCGGTTTGATACTTTTCTTTGTATCTGGTTCAGGTAGGTGACAAGCAAGCACTGGCATGGTCTACAGTGAACACACACTTTCTGTGCTACAACCACTATTTTTGGGAACCTGGCAAGTGGTGAATGCAAGCCATGGTATAATAATGTAATAGGTTTCAGATGGAAGTTTGCACTCATTACAGCAAACACTTGTGCTCTAGTTCCACACTTTTATAAAAAGCCACACACAGTGAGGATTGTTATTCAGCTTCAGCATACAAGTAATTGCCATTTTTTTAAAAACACATTTGTTCAAGACAGGTTCAATGAGTGCATTGTAGAACTGTGTCAACAGCTTCTGTGGTAGAGACCTTAAATCCTTAATTGCTACAGAAAATACGTCCTCTGATGGGTCTTTTTGTGGGTGGAGTTGATGTTGGTCTCCCACTACACATCTTTGGAAATGATAGTTTCCAGGAAGTCTCCACAGTTTTCACAGGACTGTTGGATATTATGGGAGCGGGGGGTGGGGGGCGGGGTGGAGCAGTGGTGAAGACTTCCCAGGAAGTCTACTGTCATCTCCAGAGTCTTGAGTGTGTTCCGCTCCAGGTTGTTCACCGCTCAACCCCTCAATGATATGCAGACTTGTCACCATCTAACTATCGAATCCGAGTCTGATGATTGTAGTGTCATCTTCAGACTTGAGTTTAACAGCTGGGTCCTTGGAGATGCAGTCATTTGTGTACAGGGAAAAGAGCAGTGGGGAGAGGATGCATCCCTGGGGAGCACCAGTGCTGATTGTCTGAAATACTGGAAGTGACTTCTCCTAGCCTCACCTGCTGTTTCCTGCCTGTCAGGAAGCTGCTGATGCACTGACAGATGGCAGGGGATACAGTGGGAATGTTTGGAGGGGAGGATTTCTGGATTGAGGTTGTTGAACACTGAGCTGAAGTGAATAAAAAATCTCCTCTCCTAGCATACAGTATGTCCCTGGACAGTCAAGGTGTTGTAGGCAAGTTGCATGGGGTCCAGCAGGTGTCCTGTGATGTTCTTCAGGCGGGCCAACGCCAGGTGTTCAAAGGACTTTATAACCATAGATGTCATAGGAATCCTCATGCCTATAGTCATTTAATCCTGCGATGAAAGGTTTCTTGGGGACTCGGATGATGGCTGTAGGGAGCTGTTGAAGATCTGTGAGAAGACTGGAGCTGGTTGATCATCATAGGCTTTAAGACAGGACCCCCCTGGGCTCAGTGCTTTCCTGGTTTTCTGCCTCTTGAAGAGCTGGTTCACTTCCTCTTCCACTCTATGTTGTGAGTGTAGAGTATCAGGGAGAGAGGGTGGGGTGGGGTATGGGGGGGGTCTCCTGTAGTTTGTGATATCTTGCAGGCCTCTCCAGACTGAAGCAGGGGCTTTGGCTGAAAACTTTGCTTTTCAGCTTTTCAGTGTAACTCCTTTTAGTGAGTTCCTGGCCTCCTTGTATCCCCATTTCTGTAGGCATCCTCCTTGACCCGATGAAGCTGTCTTAGTCTGGTAGTGAACCATAGCTTGTTGTTATTGTATGTGCAGAAGGTTTTGGTTAACACACGTCTTCGCAAAAGCTGATGTAAGATGTCACCGTGTCAGGCAGTTCATCAGATTGCCAGTTGCAGCTTCAAAAAAACACAGTCCTACAGTTTCTGCTTTGCCTCTCTGGTCAAATGTCTCACTCTTTTGACCACAGGCTTTGTAGTTTTTAGTTTCTGCCTGTAAGTTGCAATCAGGGGAACTAGGCAGTGATCAGAATGGCCTAAAGCCACCTGGGGAACAGAGTGATATGCATCTTTCAGAATTGTGTAGCAGTGGTCCAGTGTGTTATTTTCCCTGGTGGGACAATTAAGGTGCTGATATTTTGGAAGTTTCTGATTTCATTTTGCTCATTTCATTAAATTCCCCAAGAATGCATCCTGGAGGGATTCTGTGTTACATGATTATGTCTTAATAATAATATACATCTTTTAAAATGATAAGAGATTATGACAGTCAGCAGTGCACACATTACAACAGAGTTTTCTTGCTTTTTAGTTCTAGTGAAATGAAATTGTAATGCTTCAGCAAACAAGGGCATTCTATAGAGTAACTGTGTATAAAACATTGTGGCAACTGTGCTCACATACCTTTGGCCAGATAGTGTACGTTATTGTATTATTATTATCCATAGCTTTTTTAAATCGATCTACTTCCTGTATTCATGGCTGCTCAGTTTTCATTGGCATTTAACGAGACCAGATTTCACTCATTGATCAGTACATGTCTCTAGACAACAGGACAGAAACATTTGATATACTTGGATAATGGCTTGATGCAAGAAAGTTGATTCCGCTCCTGCCACTTTTAGTTTGATTACAGATATACTTGTATCACAGAGGCGACTTTAATTCTTTTGCAGGTATTGATTAGCATTGTTTGATTGGGTATTGTTTAGCGTAAGCCCCCTTCTTTCTTTCGGGCTCAACACACGGACACGCCCCTTTGATTACTCGTGAGATGTACAGCCCTAGATGTAAGAGAAATGGCTCGGGAAAAGGAAATCAACTCACCTCCGTCTTTTTTTTTTTTGACCCTCGAGGCTATAGAAGGAAGGAGGATAAATGTTGAGGGTGCACTTCCATTTTTAATGCTTTTCATCCGCACAGAAAATGGCATCAAGAAATCAAATCGTGTTACCTCCACATGACCTCTCGCTCAGAAACACAGCCATAGCCCTGCATCATAAAGAAGATGCTGAGAAGACACTAAGCAGGATGCCATGATGGAAACACTAACCAGTCTCTCTGGGCAGCACCACCTCTGGGTGTTCTGTATTTAATCTAAAATCAGTTAGTATTTCTCCATCCCTGACCCTCCACTGACCCTTCACATGCCTCTGCATCTCATTGACCAAAATCTGCTGCCTTCCTGGAGCTTTTCCTCTATTGATCACAGAGGAAACCTGCTGCACAGGAGAACACACTTGACGAACGAGTGCTGGAAGTTTGCACTACTTCAGGCGAGTCAAGGTCATTATTTTGTGTGTGTGTGGGGTGGTGTTAAAGAGCTCAGTGACATCTCATCAGGTGGATTATTAATGAAGTTAGGGACTGTGTGACTCTTCACACAACCATCTGTTCTCACGTTTCTCGCGTCTCCCAGCAAGTCCTGTTATTAACTGAAGACGGGCTTCGTCTCATTTACTTACGCACTGCTCTGGGAAGTCTCACTGCTCATACACACCTCGGGTAGATTTTTGTAGATTTTTGTTCACTGTAGTTTGGAGCTCCGAGTGCAGGTTGTATTGGAATGTCAGATCCTAACATGTAGGAGATGTGATGATGATTGGGAATACTCTCAGTATTCTCAGTATGTCTGTCTCTTCATTTATTTCATACTCCGTTTGTCTCCTATGTCTCCTATGTTACCTATTTTTCACTGAAGCAGGTTCACAGCCGGTTCAGACCCAGTGCCTGATCTCAGACCAGTTCTTTGTGTGTAGACAGACAAAGATTTACATTTATGGCATTTAGCAGACACCCTTATCCAGTGTGACTTACATTTATCTTACAAATACAACTGAGCAGTTGAGGGTTAAGGGCCTTTTCTCAGGGGCCCAACAGTGTCAGCTTGGTGGTGCTGGGGCTTGAACCCCCAACCTTCTATTCAGTAACCCAACACCTTAACCATTGAGACACCAAGCTCTCAACTTGGTTCCAGAGCAGCACCGACACTTTGCTGGTCTAGAAACAAGAACCGCTTATGTCAGGGGATGGGGGTGGGACTATCCTGACCAACTAAAACTGCCTTTAAAAAGACACAGCTACACAGTTGTAGCACAGAAAGAAGAAAATGAATGTGAATTCAAAGCTGCAGTAGTCTGTCATTTATCATCTCGTCTCTCTCATCTCGTCTCGTCTGTTCTTGTACCTTCTGTTCTCGTCTCGTCTCTTCTCATGCAGTCATCTTCTCGTACCGTCTCTTCTTGTACCGTCTCTTCTCATGCAGTCATCTTCTCGTACAGTCTCTTCTCGTACCGTCTCTTCTCATGCAGTCATCTTCTCGTACCGTCTCTTCTCATACAGTCTCTTCTCATACAGTCTCTTCTCGTACCGTCTCTTCTCATACAGTCTCTTCTCGTACCGTCTCTTCTCATACAGTCTCTTCTCATACAGTCATCTTCTCGTACCGTCTCTTCTCATACAGTCTCTTCTCGTACAGTCTCTTCTCGTACCGTCTCTTCTCATACAGTCTCTTCTCGTACCCTCTCTTCTCATACAGTCTCTTCTCATACAGTCTCTTCTCGTACCGTCTCTTCTCATACAGTCTCTTCTCGTACAGTCTCTTCTCATACAGTCTCTTCTCATACAGTCTCTTCTTGTACCGTCTCTTCTCATGCAGTCATCTTCTCGTACCGTCTCTTCTCATACAGTCTCTTCTCATACAGTCTCTTCTCATACCGTCTCTTCTCATACAGTCTCTTCTCATACAGTCTCTTCTCGTACCGTCTCTTCTCATACAGTCTCTTCTCATACAGTCTCTTCTCATGCAGTCATCTTCTTGTACAGTCTCTTCTCGTACCGTCTCTTCTCATACAGTCTCTTCTCATACAGTCTCTTCTCATACAGTCTCTTCTCGTACCGTCTCTTCTCGTACCGTCTCTTCTCATACAGTCTCTTCTCGTACAGTCTCTTCTCATACAGTCATCTTCTTGTACAGTCTCTTCTCATACAGTCTCTTCTTATACCGTCTCTTCTCTTCTCTTCTCGTACAGTCTCTTCTCTTCTCGTACCGTCTCTTCTCATACAGTCATCTTCTCGTACAGTCTCTTCTCATACAGTCATCTTCTCGTACAGTCATCTTCTCATACAGTCTCTTCTTGTACCGTCTCTTCTCTTCTCTTCTCTTCTCGTACAGTCTCTTCTCTTCTCGTACCGTCTCTTCTTGGCTCTTCTCTTCTCTTCTCTTCTCGTACAGTCTCTTCTCATACAGTCTCTTCTTGTACCGTCTCTTCTCTTCTCTTCTCGTACAGTCTCTTCTCTTCTCGTACCGTCTCTTCTCGGCTCTTCTCTTCTCTTCTCTTCTCTTCTCTTCTCGTACAGTCTCTTCTCTTCTCTTCTCGTACAGTCTCTTCTTGTACATTCTCGTACCGTCTCTTCTCTTCTCGTACATTCTCGTACCGTCTCTTCTCTTCGCGTACATTCTCTTCTCGTATTGTCTTGTCTCGTCTCGTCTCGTCTCTTCTCGTACAGTCTCTTCTCTTCTCGTACATTCTCGTACAGTCTCTTCTCTTCTCGTACATTCTCGTACAGTCTCTTCTCGTACAGTCTCTTCTCGTCTTGTCTTGTCTCGTCTCGTCTCTTCTCGTACAGTCTCTTCTCTTCTCGTACCGTCTCTTCTCTTCTCAGCCTTTGGCTTTGTTTTTCTACTCATCTATACACAACACTGCATCTAAGCTGCCTGTTATCTGCTGTTAATATTAAATTGATGCATCATCAGGGGATGACTTTTGTCTCCCTCTCTCTCTTTCTCTTTCTCTCTCTCTCTCTCTCTCCCTCTCCTTGTCTCTCTCTCTCTCTCTCTCTCTCCTTGTCTCTGCTCCTCAGACCCTCCTTCCTGCTACTATGTGATACAGGGGATCACCTGTGTCCCTACGGAGTGTAATATTTTCTCCTCCTTTCCTCCAAATCAGTTATTGTGTTTGATCTGCTCTGTGTGTGAGAGGTGACAGAGGCCATGTGTTTCCTTCTGGCTGCGACTGGCTGTTCCTCAGGGAGCGCCACCGAGATGAGAGGAAAATCAATAATAACAAAGCGGAAAGAGGTTCCGGCCCGACCCGAGTGATGAGTGAAGAATGAGGAAAAAAAGAGGAAAAAGTGAGGAACGAGTGCGATATAACATGAGAAAGAGCAAACAGAACGAGGTGCGAGAGAGAAACGGAGCAAAAGAAAGTGATGAAAGCTGCATCGGCGGTCTATAATTCAGCTATGCAACTCTGGTGTCACCAGACTGAGGCTCCATTAATATTAATACCCATTAGCTGGTGGTGCATGAAGGGGCAAGACAGAAGGCTGACAAATGCAAGCATTCAGAGTATCACAGTGCAATTGATCCTAAAGGCTTCATTCATCCTCAGCTGGGCTGCAGGAAAATTTCTACCGGGTGAGATTAAACTATAGGCTTGCGAGGAGCAGGTGACAGAATGAGATACAAAGTACATTTTATTTCTATAGGCTTCTAGTAGAAATGTTTTTTTGAGTTTGGTCTTGTACAAGGCGTTTGTATTAGAGAGTATGCTTTGGTCAATGTATCATGAGTACCATGAGTTCTGCTACATCAGCCTACTCCACTGTTACAAGTAACAGACTGGATTTTCCTGCATTTCAGTTTTACAAGCATTTCTCTTTTTTTTATAAAACACTGACAAACTGATGACTGACAAACTGTCAGATGAACTGACTGACAGGTAGACTGATGTATTGATGGACTGATTGATGGGCTGACCTATTAATGGCCTGACTGATTGATGGACTGAATGATTGATGGACTGACCGATTGATGGACTGACCAATTGATGGACTGAATGATAGATGGACTGAATGATTGATGGACTGCCCGATTGATGGACTGAATGATTGATAGACTGACCGACTGATGGACTGACCGATTGATGGACTGACCGACTGATGGACTGACCGACTGATGGACTGAATGATTGATGGACTGACCGACTGATGGACTGAATGACTGATGGACCGAATGACTGATGGACTGCTTGATTGATGGACTGACCGACTGATGGACTGACCGACTGATGGACTGACCGACTGATGGACCGAATGACTGATGGACTGCCCAATTGATGGACTGACCGACTGATGGACTGAATGATTGATGGACTGACCGACTGATTGACTGACCGACTGATGGACTGAATGACTGATGGACTGACCGACTGATGGACTGAATGATTGATGGACTGACCGACTGATGGACTGAAT
>JANCOA010000023.1:3376457-3387009 GCA_024363135.1 Leptodoras oyakawai | reverse complement strand
ACAATGGAAATAGTCATGAAAATAAAGAAAACGCATTGAATGAGAAGGTGTGTCCAAACTTTTGGCCTGGACTGTATGGATGTGCTTGTATCTTACTTTTGCTTGTTGCATGTTGCACACGTGGGAATTGTCTTCACGTTCGAGAAGACTAGTTGTTTGCAGCAGGTGGATGTCTACTGGACTGCCGAATGGATAATTATTTAAACCGTTATAAAGTAAGCTTATGTATTCAAAGGCTGATTATAAATCCAAACATGCAGGTAGATATCAGTGCAGCCCATTCCATGTTTAATCATTTATGCCGTTATGATCTAGGCTTCCTGTCTGCCGACATAATCACTGCACCTCTGTGACCAGGTTTATGGACCAGGATGTGTGTGGAATTGTGGTTCCTCGGTTTGCACGTTCCATTTTGTGGTTCACAGTTGCAAAAACCCATCAGCAGCAACCAAATGACGCGACTCCTGACGCAAGCCTGATTCACTGCCTTCAGTGACTCATTCAGGAAGGGGGAATTGTTAGAGAACTAGAGAAAAAAAAATAGCAAAGCATCCAATCAGGCGTATTCTCCGAAGACAATCTGTCACATCTCGTCCTTGTGATCGATGCCCGATCGATGTTTGTTTGTTTTTTTTTTTCTTCTCCTCGGCTGTCTGCTTGTGATCGATGATTCAACTAACCATCTGACATAATCGTATTTCTCTTCGGACCTTGCACACACGAGTCGGTGCATAAAAACGACATTGATCCGCTGCACATGTTTGCAGTCTGCCTGCTTGCCTTTCATAGTGGTTGAACTTGTTCTTTATCATGTCGTCTTTAAAAGAAAAGCATGTATAGACAAGATTTGTGGCTGCTTTGCGTTCGAGTACGCAACAGTTTTGCATCTGTTGCAAGAGATCTCGGAGGTTCTGGTTGAAGAGAATCAGTCATCGAGTTTTGTGTATTTTTCTATTGAGAACAAGCCTAGGTCCTGGTTTGTCCGAAGGTTTGATGACTGCTCAGCTTGGACAGTTGGGCTATAAGTCTTTGGGTATCACAGGTTTATATTAACGAGCTCATTCTAATACATAGTCGTGTGTTAAAGGTGCATTAGGTAAGATTATTCTTTGCCGCCAAGATTCCCTGATGCACAGTTAGATGCATGAAACTATTGCAGCTTTATTTACTGACATGCTGGCATTTTCTATGTGACGCCATTGGACTGTCAAGTGTCAGCAATTTGTTGGTGGTAAAGCTGTTCCTATAAGCTTTCAGGAAGGAGGAATTTGTGGTTTCTTTGTAATACAAGGTGCTGAATTTTGGTGCTATTAACCTTAAGAGAAACAATAAAAGAGAAGCTGTCGAGGGGGTGACTTTATATGGTTGTTGTAAAGCGAGTGATACCAGGAACTTGTTTTGTGGCTATATAGAGTACACGGAATATGTTTTAATAAAATAGCAATGAAGTAATAAAACAGGTCAGATCGCGCCACATCATACCTTATTTTATTTTGATTTTATATTTTATTTTTTAGCACGCCATGTTTTATTACTTGCACAGAATCGGTTAAGATAATTGCTGTTATTCCTGGAATGAATACACTCCTACATGAAACTGTACAGATTTACTGCCATGTACAGTACCGCCAGTACGGATATCCTGAGCAATTTGTTTCAACAATGAGGGTCAGTTAAAGTCAGTCAGGCCTTTTTCTTTCCAGGGGTAGAAATACAGTGTAGTAGCTCAGAGGTGGGGCTTGGTCAGAATAGCTCGACAAGATTTAGAAAACCCTTTCCTTCCTGTTTCTTTCTGATTTAAATAAACAGACTATTATAATTTGTCTGTGAAATGCTGGTTTGCCTACAGTTTGAATGTAATGCTTACTCCCTTTTTCTTCATTCCTTTCCAGAATGTACCGTCCTCACAGCCAACAATACATTTCCAAGGACTGCAAGGGGTAGGTGGACACTTTAACACCACACCGTGCTCGTCAGTGGTCACCTTCAAATCGTAACCTGCATGAATGTTGCAGCATGAAAACAGATAGAACTCACAGCAAACGTGTGTGCTTGCGTGTCCCAGCTCTCCTAATGCTACTCCTGGTGTTTAGGAATGTCTGTTTTGGCCTGAGGGTCGAGACTGAGGCTTTTCAGCTTTCACTGCTCGACCATAAAAATAGCTGGTTAACCTCTGACCCTGCACGCCAGGCCAGAGTTTGCTCTTCTGAGGTGGTTAATACTACCCTGTGGTTATGCAGTGCGTGCACACAACCTACTCTCCATATGTTCAGTTTAACTTTTGGCGTTTCCCCATTTGCGACAATATAATCACATCCAGAACATTAAGTTTTGTATTTTACCTAGAAAGTAATAGAAGCATGTCTCACCCAAGATGTTGCATAAATATATTGCTTAGTCAGCCTTTCAAAATGATGATTATGACCATCTTGCTGAATGCAGTAATGTTATATGGGCAGAATCAAGACTTTTCGTTTTGGATGATTTGTCACCAGAGATGAGAAGCGCTAACATACAAGTACATAACGCCGCCTCTTCCAGGAATTCAAGTACTCGCTTTGTATTTTAAATTACTTCACATAATTAGCTCGGCATACTTTTGAGTTGAATTATGACAGTTGCCGCTTTATAGCTTGGTTAATTGGACTTCTGGGTATAACATGGGACTTGGCAGCACACTACAGCTTTGACTTGCCTCCTGGGTTAGATAATGTATCCATGACCGATTGTAGGAGAGAGAGGGTCTTGTTAGATGCACACTTCATGTAGCCTTAGTACAAAGCAAACACTGCAGCTGATCGGCTACATTTAGGGTCTGAAATATAATTTTCATTAAGTGGCTTTTATTCTTTAGAACACCTTCTAAAAAGGTCCATCTTCTTTTGTGAGGATTATCATCCAGTCTGATCACCGTCTTGTTTTTGCAATCCCGCAGCGCATCAAGATTCCAAAGTCTGACGTCTCGGATGGATCTCATATCTTCGATTTCTACCTGTCCAATGTCGGCAAGGACAATCCTCAGGGAAGCTTTGAATGCATTCAGCAGCATGTGTCCAGGTAAAAGGTCGTTTCCATGAAATCTCTTCTGGCTATTGTTGTGAGCGTTCCATGTCTTAAGTTCATGTCTGCTACATCTAGCTCTGGGGTCCCCCACTTGTCCTCTCTGGGGGCGATCCAGGACAAGATCACAGTATGCGCCACCAACGATTCCTACCAGGTGACCAGAGAGCGCATGACACAGGCCGAGGAGGACACGCGCAAGAGGGGCACCAAGGTCATCAAACCTGGAGGGCAATTCAGAGGCAGGTGGCTGTGTTTGGAATAACATGCCCTTTATCTACGCAGTGCAAACATGAGAATAGGCAGTAAACTCATTAGCTGCTACTAGTGTGGGTGAGGGGAAAGAAAAGTTAGTCGATAATCCATCTTAATCTCGCATGCTGTTTTAGGGAAGCTTGTGCTTGCTGCATGAATAGTGAATTCAAATGAAGTTCTGGATGGACTGCTTGCATTTTCACCCACTGGCAGCTGTCCTGGAACTGTTAGTCAATGAAACTTGCAATTTTGCATTCTTTTTTTCATTTTCTCTGTGTTCACTGTTGCATCTAAGCTCCACCTCATTCTCAGTAATAAAAAGCTCGTCCATTGTAGATTTAAAGCAGGGCACGTTCTGCTTTCAGTACCTCGGAATACTTTTGGTCAGTGCGCTGGTCTAGAATAAACGTGGAAGGGCGAGGGCAAAAGCACAATTTAAGCACAGTGATCTTGCAAAAATAAAAACACAACATGGTTCCTGGCGACACACTGTTTAAAAATAGCCACTTTTCTTTACACCGTATTTCCAGTTCTCATTGCTGAGCAGACAATATTCATTAGCTATCTTTTTCTTATTTCTATTTTTTTCCTTGTCTTTGTATGAAATTAGAGAAATGTGGAGGAAGGATTGTTTGGGAAATGTGAAGACGAGTTTGTTCTGCAAAGACGATAATGCATCATGCCGTTTTATTTATTTTCCTCAGCTGAACTCTAGTACTTTTTTAGTACTCTGAGTACTAAAAAAAGTTCTTGCAACATTTAATGATTTTCAACAACACATTTTACAGGTGAGACAGAAGCCATTCCAGGCCTCTACAGCAATACAGTTGTAGCTGACCAGAAATAAGTGCAAGACAATTGCAGGAAGTACATAGAAAGCGACAAAACACCACCAGAAGCTCATTTTGGATTTCCTAAAGGAGTCTCTGTCTCCAAACGCCCCACACTAAGCTCACCACAGAGACTTGGCTCTTCTGAGCACAGCATGGTGCTGCGCTATTAAGTAGAAAAGTTTTTCACTGCTTCTGTCTGCTTCCTGCACCTGTAAAATTAGAGAGGGGGCATTTGCATCAAGCAGCCAACTGAGGAAGTGAAAGAAAAGGAGCGGAAATGTTGAGTCAGTGCAGTGCAGCAGCTGTCTGTAAGGTTTTACGGTCAAACTTGTTTCTTTGTAGATCTTTCCTATGGAGGGAATTGCACAGTATTGTAAGGAAAACGCAGTGGCTGAATGATTGATAGAGCTGCTTACTGTTTGACATAAGGGCTTTAACTGCTTGCTGTCTGCATTCGCTGTTCTCAGCTGTTTCTCTCTTTCATACAGGTACAAAGGTGCAGATCCGAAAGCCAGCTCCCTCTGCGCCCGACCCGGTCCCAGAGAGGAAACGATCCACCCCCATGAACCCAGCCAACACCATCCGTAAGTGCCTTACCAACAACCCAGTGTCCCAGCGGCCATACCGGGAGCGTGTGATCCACCTGCTGGCTCTGCGCTCCTACAAGAAGCTGGAGGTCTTGGCCAGGCTGCAGAGAGACGGGATCAGCCAAAAAGACCGCAACTCTCTGGGGAGCACCTTACAGCAGGTAACAAGACGGCGAGGGTTAGGACACTGAGAGAATAACAAAAGGGTATTAAAGCGAGAAGGGCACATGAAAGGCAGCGACAGGAGCTCAAGGGAGTGCAGGAGACCGAGATTGGCAGAAAATCTCCAGATTGTGGAGTGTAGCAGTGCTGAATTCTGAGCAGCTCTCAAGCATCATGTGTTGTTGAAAGTTTTGGTGTTTTTACTTATATAGCACTTTAGTATTGTTTTCCCAACCACTTGTACATAACTCGTCTTTACTGATGCTAAAATATTTTATATTTCAGTGTTTTTGTTAATCTATTTGCATTGCCCTGCTATTTACAGGATGCTTTTTATAATTATGTAATATTATAATTATATATGATTATTTTTTTGGCACTTACCCAATTCAAATCCATTGATTTATATTTTACAGCTTAAGGGTATTATTTGTGCTTCAGGCATTTTAATCTTGTATAAATGTATGTAGTTTTGTGGCTTTCTGGCTAATAGCAGGCAATCATAGCAAGCCTGAAGGTGTGAGAAATGGGAAATCATGATATCACTTAATGGCATTAATAAATAGCAGATTGCAGTTAGTGTTGGTGATTATCTATCAGAATCCATGAGTCCCTATGACATGGATGACTCAAGCATGTTGTACGTGAGACGTGCATGTAGTCAGTAGTATAACCCCTGCTTTACTGTGGTTAGTCAATATTCGACTCTTATCACATAAACCTTCATCACTGATCTCACTTAGACAGGGCAAATTTCATCCAACGTAACAAATCAGAAAGAGCACTCGCTTCTCAGTGAGATGTCTGCAAGCTGCAAGACTTTGAAGCATGAAATTATGTAATAAAATCAATTAAAGCAGTCTGCACAACATGTCTGCTGAATATAGCACATGACTAGCTGGTAAACTATAGGTTAATCCGGGCCATGTGTCAGTATTAGACTTCCTTGCAGATACGATTTAAAGTAAACGCTGTAAGCAGGCTTTCTTTGAAAGATGTAATGAATTGGATGCGGGGGTTTTTTGGCTCCCTTTGTTTACTGTTTGAAATGAACGGTAAATTCTAGCTAAGGGCTTCTTTCAGTTCCTCCTGCTGGTTTCAGTGCAGAAATGTCACTCTTTTAGGGCACTTCATGGTTAAAATGCAAGTGACCACCAAGTGATCTTAGCAAGAAGAGAGGGAAAGTCCTTTCTCCTTGTTTGGACACGAGAGAGTACGAGTATGAGAATATGAAACGGTCCCTGCTGCACTGGAAAGTGAGACGCAATGTTGTATTGATTTGCCTCACTGGTTTGCAGCTTGTCTATTTATATGCATGCATGTTTGCATTAGACGCTGTGATGCCATACAAATCGTACAGCATGTTCCATGTTTGTTTTACTTCCTTTGAGACTGGCTGCAGTGTTTACACCGAGCAGGTTTTTTTTTTTTCTGTGCCAAAATGTTGAATAGTTGTCCCTGCTGCTGGGTGGGTGGTAATGTTTAACAGAATTGGCTTATTTCAATGTTAAGTCTGAAACTCAGCAGACAGAGCAGTTTTCAGTCAGGCTCCCTTGTATACTCAAATCAGGAGAGATCCTTATATCAAAAATGATTCAACAAGGTGACTATACATCTCACGAAGTTGGAATTTGGCTTCTGTAACATGTGAAAGCATTTTTATGTTGCTTTTGCTGTGGATATCACCATAGTAAACCGAGCAGAATTACTAGAGTCTACAAGCTTAAGTTATTGCAGAACAAACAAAAGGGTTTTTTTGAGTCTTTTTTTCCCAGCAGTAAAAGAAACCAGAGAGCAAATTTACAAAAAAATGTGCCATGCCTTGAGCAGTTGTATTTTACATAATTATACACAAGTCAGTGTATTTTTTTTTCTTCCCAAGTTGCACACTCGGACATGGCTCACTGCTGAGGTCTGGCAGCTCCTCCTAAAGAGAAACAGCATTTCAGATGATGAGCTATGTGTATCCCATCACAGAGGAACTCCTCTAAAGATCGTTTGGCCAAAGATGTATTGGATGCATTATTAGGGCCTCTGTGCTAATGGTTAAAAGCAGCTTGAGTACCACTTGATTCCTAACTGTTCTGTTTTGGCAGACATTTTAATTTTATGTTCTATTCCTGTTTACAGTTATTTAATCTTGCATGGCAAGGCTTCAAACCAGACAAACAGAAACTTGGCAGGACGGTTCAGACTACAGTTTTGGGCAGCTCCATGATCAAGTATTTGGCTTGTCTGTTTGGAAAATAATGCTTCCATGTTCCACTTTTGTTAGCAAAAGTTGAGCAAGCTGATTTTAATTAATCTATATGTGCCAGTAGTTATTGTTGGAGATTTAACAAGCAAATATGAAATCACTGTCCAAATTTCTGATAAACTCAAATTTTGCTCCCATGACTCACAACCCTGGATGGGATTCAGACTTTGCGATCTCCAGACTATAGGGAAGATACTTTTTTTTGTTGCTGCTCCACTCTGGGGTCCATTATTTGTCTTGGACTTTCAGTAGAACATTTGTTTTCACATGCTTTCACACTAGAGCTTTTGGTGCAAGTCTGCTTGACCCATTAGTATGGTTTGTTTTTTAGTGGTGTGAACACATGCTTTCCAAACTCACTCCAAACTTACCCGAGTCCACCAGAAAAAGAAGGGACCGTACCACCACCCAAGGGTCTGGGGTACGGTTCACCTGGTCTCCAGTATTATTTGCATTTGGTGCAAAAGCCCTCGATCTATTGATCAAAAGCTATTTAACTGCAGGTAGCTACACTGTTCACTCACTTTGAGGGTATGCATGTATGCTTTGTAAGGAAAGCTGCAAATTTACTACACATTGCTGCCCGTCTCCACAAAAAGCTCCTCATCCGAGCAACTTGCATCACTCTCGGCTGCAGAACGCATTTTTGGCATAGTGGAAAATGCCGAACAACGTTATTTTGGTTATGCTGACACGATATTTTAGAAAATGTGTGAATGAGAAAACAAATGGCATATACCACGGCTTTCCATTTCATTCACTTTTGCATTGTTGCCTACCAACACTGGTAAACAAAATCTGTGCATTCCTTGCATGTTGATAAACGGGCCAGGGATTCACATTACCATAAAATTTAATATGAAAGGAGACCAGCAGAGGAGGGAGAAATAATCGCACTTGGGGATTGTGCGAAAACAAGCTAAATGAACCATTTTGAAGGCCAACTCCAAATCTAATGAGGTCCTGCAGTGTTAAAAGCATAAAAATATTCTTATAGTCTGTTCTCTTTCACCTTACCTCCAGGTTGCCAATCTGAACCCAAAGGATAACTCCTATTCCTTAAAGGATTTCATTTACCGTGAGGTCCAGAGAGACTGGCCTGGTTATTCGGAGGATGAGCGTGTTCAGGTGGACCGGATGTTGGCTCGGTAAGCCCTCAGCCTGTTGACACTAGATTACTCGAAATGAGCTGACACTTGCTTTAATTGGAAACACTTGTCTTTTTCAGTAAACTGGGCCTGCCTGCAGATTCACTCTCATCTAGCAGCTCTCCAAAAGAACCAACATCACCACAAGTATGAAAAATCCCATAATGGCAAATGACATGGCAATGTAATTTATTTTTTATTCTTGCGCTCATATTATTTTCTTCTGTCTATTGTTTCTGTTTTAGAAGCGCCAGCCTCAGGGTGACTTCATTGACCCTCTGATGTCCAAGAAACCCCGTATTTCTCATCTCAGCAGCCGAGGAGCTCAGAGCTCATCGGATCGCCGCCCGCCTACAGAAACTGAGGAGAAAAGACCAGCTCCTCCAGTGAACGCAGCCTGCCCAGGCCCTTCGTCCCAGCCCCCGGTGTCCCACCCTCCCTCTGGCTCAAACTCCAACTCGCCCAGCACACCAGAGGGTCGCGGAACCCAGGACCTACCCCTGGACCAGAGCTCCACATGCGGGGAGGAGACTGAACGCTACGCACACCGCTCCCTCACTCCCAGCTCCAACTTTCTCCCAGCCTCTGTCACATCCCCAGCAGCCAACAGTAGCAAAAAACCCAAAAAGAAGTCAAAGAAGCACAAAGACAAGGAGCGGGAAAGGAGAGGGGTGGATGAGGGTGTGCGGCACAGGGAGGGAACGGCTGAGAAGGAAGAGAGGCCGAGAAAGAGACACCGCCCAGAGACCGAGAAACACTTGCCAGCTGATGTGAACAGCCCTTCAGTTGCAGAACTGCACAGAGAAGGTGGGTGTGTGTGTGTTGCTTACATTTTGCATTATCAAAAATAAAGGTACTGTACTGATGTATTGTGTAATTTTATACCCATTTGGTTATACCCATTTGGTTGTGCAAAAACATTTTCCCATAAGGGGGGGGGTTAAAAATAATTTTTTCATGTTTGTCAACTGTGAGATGAGATGACATCTGCAAGCATTGTGTAAAGACTGAATCGCCTTTAAAAGCATTCAAGCTTGCATATGCAACACTTTTTGGTATTCGCCATCGCCTACAATTATTCCAACGACCAATCTTGCTTCACAAAGTGCAAATCCGCAGAGTTCATCCAACTGCCTGCCTTGTGCACACAACTATCGTTTGCCTGGCAATAACACCGTTATTCATGGAAGCCAGCCGGCCATCGTCTACACGCGAAGTATGCTGAGCCCGTTACTCGCTGTCCATAGAACTGATATTTGAGACACTGATCACATCACAATAGCAGCCATAACAAAACCTGGGGTTTTGCTGGTCTTGCTCTCACGTGGTGCTTTTTTTTTCCCCACCATGCTGCCAAAAGTGAGCATTAACATAGTGTTCAGACTGTTTTAGTATGTTGTATATTACTGTGCACACCGTGTTTGTTTATTCAAATGGTGATACTGGTCTCAATAATGCAACTTTATAACATATTTGCCATTCACTTTATTACTCTAGTTTATTTATCTTTCTGAATTATTGAAATTCCAGCTCGAGGTGTGTATCCAGGCGTAGGTTGTCAGTATTTTCTCTGTCATGATCCTGTTCCAGAGAAAAATGTGTCGTTTACAAGATGTTGTATTTGTCGCTCTGTTCTCTCTCTAGACAGAACAAGCAAAGCTGAACTCACTGAACTTTCCACCCCAGTGATACCTGATTATATAGCGTAAGTCTACTCTATATTTAATGGTTTGCAGTGTATTTTAGCTTTGCAAGCTGATTAAATGGGGTGTGAGTATATGCGTTTGTCTTTGTCTCTGGCAGTAAATACACGGCGGTAGTTTCTATGGATCAAAGGCAGTGCTACAAGGACGACTTTAACGCCGAGTATGATGAATATCGCACCCTTCACGCTCGTGTGGAGAACATCACACGGCGCTTCACACAGCTGGATGCTCAGTGCAGACGCCTGCCCCCCGGAACCAAAGAGTATCAGGTAGGTCTACATACACACTGTAAATCTTTACAGCCTTGTATTACTTTGCATTCACACTGTAATTCAGCTCACTTTTAATTTCTGTGCAGCAGTAAATATTAAAGAAACTACAGAGATTAGACAATGAAACTGAAACAACTGTCATTTTAGTGTGGGAGGTTTCATGGCTAAATTGGACCAGCCTGGTGATCCAATTTATTCATTAATTGCACATTGCACCAGTAAGAGCAGAGTGAAAGTGAAGGTTCAATTAGAGGGTAAGAGCACAGTTTTGC
>JANCOA010000023.1:2981062-2996419 GCA_024363135.1 Leptodoras oyakawai | reverse complement strand
ACTGGGCACCGGCTCCCCCGTGACCCCGTAACTGGGAATAAGCGGTATAGAAAATGACTGACTGACTGACTGAAATACCAGAAAAACTGGTACTAATTGCTAGAGCTTGTGAGATGGGTCATAGCATTTCAGAGAGAGTAGTAAAGTTTGGATTTTCAAATAAGCATTTCAAGGATGTGACTACTGTGACTACAACGACTCTGGGTGAACGTGACCAGCATCGGCTGGCAAGAATCATTTCACACAATAGGCGTGCAACACTGCCTTAAGTAAAATCAGAATGCAATGCTGGCACCTCAAAAACATCAACGTGAGGACTGTACAATGTTCCCTCCAAGATCGCATGGGGAACCTACTGAGTGTTAACTGGTATACCAGTTTTTCTGGTATACTTCAGGGTATGTCCACCACCTAGCTGCAGTCATTTGTTTAAATTAAATGGCACTATAGGATATATTGTTGGTTGGGGAAATGGTCAGCGGACTTGTGGGTCCTTAAACTTGTGCCAGTGTTAGTAAGAGATGTCTGTTGCAAATTACAACACATTTGCAATTACAAGACAAGAATTCTACTCCACTTCTCTCCAGCTTCACTCAGTATGTTTGTCTGGTGTGGGAACAATCCAATCTTTGACTAGTGAGCCTTTATTGTCCAGAATTATTTTTGTGTGGTTCAACAAAGGAGCTAACACCATCTGAGGAGGTAGAAAGGGAAAAACCTAGCCTAGTAAATCATGCCAGGGAAGTGCTGTACTTTGAAACAACTTTGAGACGGTTGTTCTAAAAGCCTATTAAGATCTATTCTAATTACCACAAATGCAGAAAAAAGAGACAGGTGAGAGGTCATTTGATCACAAGTCTTTCTGATGCAAGGTAGTGCCCTGAACAAGGAGCCAGCTATCAATCAAGTATGATTGCTTTGGTTCCTGGTTAGTTCATCAGCTACAGCCCTGACCTTATGCCAATTGTAAGATGAGATGTGTTTGTGAAGAGGCAGCAGGTCTTATTGAGATGCAGAAAGCATACCCAGCCTTCATAAAAATGGAGAATTATTAAGCGGCAACACCACCACAACCACATAAAATTGATCTGTCTGACTTGATATGGGTATCATTCCCAAAATTAAAAAAATAATAAAAAATATTTAGAAACCAAGCAACAGACTTGGTTGAATGGTCTTAAAACAATGTTTATACAGTGTTATGGATCAATTGAGTCCAAACTCATGAAATGGCAGAAGTTATATGCTCAGCTGGGAGCTATGTAAAGAGAAAATGACATTTTGGGTAATAATTCCATGGTGCAATTGCAGAATATTTTGCAAGCGAATATAGGCTACATCTTGTCCCTTGATGTTTTGTACATAGAGAAGCCTGCTGTGGAATTCTAATACACTGTTTCTAGACAAACAGCTCCACTAATGAACGTTAATTATTCATATCTCCAAATTGCAGTACAAGTCCGTAAGTGCCTCTCCACTAAATCATTGACACCTCCAAATGCAAAACTTACTTTGCCTTTGTGATTGCTTACAAGGAGGAAAGAACTATTTTTCCCCAAATGACTTGAGAGCTAGTGGCTTCATTCTGCTTGACCAGCCATCTGTAATGTAACACACAGTGACTGATTGCCCCCGTGATGCTGTGCTGAAGTAGACAGAACTCTGAGATTTTCTATTTGTTACCAACAACGCAAAAAGCTCAGTGGAGTAACAAAACCGCGAATGCCCTGATTGACATTTCCTAAGGTGATATTTGTACATACATGTGCTTTCAATGCCAGATTCCCCTTTCACCACATTGACATCCCCCTGTATCCTGCAGGGGTGGTAGCACTTTTTTGCTGCCAAGATGCTAGGATGCAGAGGAAAATAGAAATGTTGACCATAAATGTGGATCATAAAACTGGAAATTGTTTTTTCTCCAGTTAACCTAGGCCAACCCGGCAGCCTGTGTTTGCCAGTTATACTGTAGCATTGCACCATGCCTTTCCAGGAGCAATGACATGTAGATTGGCAGCCATGGCCTGCTTAACATTGATTTTGACTTACATTTACATTTATTCCATTTGGCAGACTGAGCAGTTAAGGGTTAAGGGCCTTGCTCAAGGGCCCAGCAGTGACAGCTTGGCTTTGGTGGGATCTCAACTCACAACCTTCTGGTCAGTTGTCCAACATCTTCCATTGGAATGGAAATTTCTTCTGTTTTCTCAGTCAACTAGTGGTATATCACATTGCTGCTAGTTGGTATATCACATTGCTCAAAGTGGGTTTGGCTTTAACCCAGAAGGTTTTTTTTACTTCTTTTCCCAGCATAGTGAGTGAATTCTGGCTCTGACAGTTCCTCAACCTCAGCTGCATCCCTTGAGTTTAGAATCAAAATTCCCAGTCCTGATATACACCTCTAGTCTCAACCCAATACGTAATGAACCTTCCTGACAAGCTTTTTTTTTTTAAAAACAACTTCAAATAAGAAATTTATATTCAGCCCTCTTCCTGCATAGCGAACACGGTAGCCCAGAAATTCACTTTTTCACACCCTTTTTAAAGGGCGTAGCAATCCATGTCTTTAACTTCGCAAATACCTTTTTGACACCAGACATACCGAGCGTGTATAAGAAATCAGTGTGACTTTTCCAACAGGCTCTGGAAGTTGGTGAAGCAGTGAGCAAATAATATTTACAACTTTTCATTTTCAATCATATTTTGGCCTTTTGAAGTTCACTGGAAATCAATCCTACCCTTCAAAATAAGATGCATACATTAAATAGCACATCTAGAACCATGGAGTTTGGGGTTAGGCTTGAGTTCAGACTGCAAGTTCTTGATGATTATGTTTCATAGTACTGATTCAATAGCCACCTCAGATCTCTGGAAGTGGTCTCAAAGGCATGCTTATCTAACGTTTATTATTACAGTAGGACACATAATAGTTATACACATAATAATCTAATATTATTAGTGCACAACCAGAGTGCAGGACATGATTTCTTATATCCTAGGGCAACACTTGTGGCCTTGCTTGACTGAACCTCTGAAAAACTTCACATGGGACTCAGCTATATTACAGCTTCTTATTGAGGCAGAAGACAGCTTTTTTCCCTCAGTCTTAATTGCCTACACTTTGAGATTGTTTGATTAACTAGGTTATGACTGAAGTTCTTACCTAAAGTGTGCCAGATTAATCAGTCACCAAAAGAGAAGTGGAGAGAGAAAAGTGAGGGAGAGAGAAAAAAAAAAAAAACGGAGCGGTGTACCAGATTGGAATTTGAGGAGACAAATAGCATCTGAATGATGCCATGCATTATTATGTCATCTCCATAGTCATCTAATGGCTGTATCACATTAATAAAAAGTGGAACATTATACAGTAACAGATGGCGAGAGTACATCAGTGGCTCAGGAGCTATTTATTAAATGCGTTATTAATTATTTTCAACATGATGAGCTTTTGCGGCTCCGTCTGGCCCGGGTTAAGTCAGGAGCGTGCCATTTGCTCTTCACACAGACTGGCTGCACACATGCTAGTCCATGCTTACCATCCCTCCTCTCTCTGAGAAATTATAAAGAATTGACCATACAGGAAAGGGTTATATAGCTAATATGAGAATAATAACTAATTTTATTAGTTACATTTGCATCGTTTAATTGAAATGGAGCAATTTCAGGTACTTATGTAAGGATATCATTCTGAGTAAAGCTTATTTATTGATCAGATACACATTATTAATTTTATTAGGAATGCTAAACAATGCCACTATCTGTATTTGTATCTGTAGGCATTTATTGCTCAGAAGATCATATTTATATCTGTATTTGGATTTAACCTGAAGTAAGCATGGTCTATGGTCATGGTTGTTTCTAGTTCCAAAAATATAAACAAACTAGTACTTTCATTTAAATCACTGTGACCCTGACCAGGCAATTACTAAGGATGAATGAAATGCTTCAACATAGGAAAAGCATTACTGCATAACGAATGTAATCTTTGTTGGTCCCACCCACATGTTACACCTCCATCTTACACAACAGTTTTACTGTGTCCAGTGGAACCCCAGTCCTGATGTATACCTCTAGTCTCAATTTGCTTACACAAAAACAGCAAAAAAAAAACATTCCTCCTATCCATATCTGTTTAGCAGATATAAATGTGTTCCTTCAGAGTAATGCATTCATATTTGAACTGATTGAACATGCTTTCATTGGAGTAAAGATAAAAATCTGGGAGTCCATTTAATCAGCTGAGCCTTCTGCTTCAGGTCTCAAGGCGATCACCTTTTCTTCCTTTCTCAGTGGGGAGCAGCTGTATGTTAAGGGAAGAATATCCACCACATACATACATCCTAACCTCTAACCTTTCAGCCTACATTCCCCTTCGTTCCAGGTGGAAATGGCTGTTTCTTCACCTGCTGATGCGGCCCACCACCTGCCAGCACTTTTGCCTGTACAGCAGGTGGCTGGGGACAGGGGATTCAAGAATCCACATCTCCCTCCTTCTCTTCCTCCCTCCCTCCCTCCTTCCCTCCCTACCGACCACCCTCCCTCCTCCAGGCTGGCTTCACGCTCCAGCACTCGCACTGCAAACTCTATCTCATGCAAACACCTTGTGCACTATCACTGGTCTCATTTGGTGATTTATAAGGGCCAGGCATTCTCGCCTTTCAAACGCTGCCGCATGAGCACAGAACACACTGGCTATGGGACAAAACGAATCCAGCCTCAATTTTTTATTCGATGAAAATGAGAGGGAGAAGCGTGCACCTTAATTGAACACAAATGCAGGAGTCTTTATTGTTTGAGTACAAGGGAAAAAGCAGAAGGAAATAGTGCCAAAGCACCAGGCTAATGTTTTTAATATCCCAGCTACACTGGCCAAGTCCAGTGCTTCACAAATAACATTTTGTCTTCCTTTAATACATAGTTTTTTTTTTATTAGTGCTCTGTAAGCACAAACCAAGAGGGGACACCATACTTCCTGCCCCATCCCTTTAAAGATGAGTATACTGACAGCATCTCTGGGCCTTAATGTGGGTGTTTTATCACAGCATGTAAATAATAAATTGGTTACAAATTGTGCTGCCAGGCCACTTTAAAATAATTATATGGCATAAATAATGTGCATGCAGGATAAAAGGATAGATGAATAAATATAAAATCGCACAATGTCCTCGCAAATGGTTTGTAGGCATCATCCTGTCATTCTCAGTGAGATTTATGGAATGGATTCATCGCAAAGGGAAAGGCAGTGTTTGAAGCATTTATTGCGTTTGATGGAAAATGGTTGAAACATGCCATTATTGACAAAAAAAAATGTTGGGTGCATGATGGAGAGAATGGTGGGGAATAAGTAGGCGTCAGTAAAGATGTCACATTTACTAAAGCTGCTTTTATAGCCCACGACTTCAGTGCTTTCATCGTTAAGGGTTTGAAAGATCGAAATGGCATGTCGGATAGGCATACCTGCTACAATGAAGTACTAAATCAGACAGTAGGGTCTACTCTTTCCTGTATGCAGATTTGCCAACCTTTTATGCATCAAGTTATCCCTTGAAAAAACCCTTTTCCACAAATAAAATCACAGATGAGACATGTGAATCAACTATGTAACAAATGACAGTTTATATAGGTATTTTCAACTCTGGAAGTCCCGCCCCTTTCCCCATGTCAGATTAGGATGAGACCTCACAGCTTGTTGGTTATATATACAGTATATGCTCAATTCAGTTAGCTATATTAGACAAGAGATTTCTGAAAGAACTATATAAAAAAATGCACTACATTTTATTATGTAGCCTCTAAACCTGAACTCTGTTTGAACCCCTCTAGAGAGTTCTGGATACAGAAGATCATTATCTGTGCCAAAATAGTGCTGAAAAAAAAAGAGAGAAATTCCTTATCGAAGTGCCTTAGCCGCATGTGTCTTTCTGCCTTCCTTGTCTATTCCCAATTTTCTCACCTAGGCTGTACACGGTTTTGCTTTCATGTAAATGCTGCTTGTGAAATATTCATGAATGACCAACAGTCCCTCTCAGCTTGGCTGACTGAGCATGCTATGCTTAATAAATAAATACAATTAGCTCTTCTACTCAGCAAGACACAAGGCAATTTAGTGGCTCTAATTTGATAGTTTGGCTCCATGCACACCTCTTACAAAACTTTCCCCCAGCTAATGTAAGCCTCCAGCTTAATGGCTGTTTGGGAGGGGGTGTCCAGGGTGTTTTTTGTTGGATGGGGGGGCTGGGGATGGGGGGCGGCTTCACACTGTGCAATCATGCTTTGCAAAACCTGGCCTCTAAAAGACAGCCAACATGTCTGCCATTCAAGATGCCTCAGGCTTTGCAAGTCATTTCCTTTGTGCAGAAAATGCAGCATCTGTTCACAGATATATCATTCGACTCATGGAGCATACATGAACCAATTTCATAAAAAAAAAAAAAAAAAAAAATGCAGATTTCCAGTTCTGGTTTGAAGAATGCAGAAGTAGCTGCACCCAGCAAGGACGCCTGTCTAGTGCATATCTATTGGCAGGCATAGAGCCAAACTTTTCCTCAGACATGACAGTTCAGCCTCCAGTGAGAAGAGACCTTCTGTTGTCCTCATATCAGCAGGAGAGACGTATGCCACATGCACAGATGAAGACATGAAAATGCTTTAAAGGCAAAGCAGGGCCAAAAGTGATGCAACCTACAGCTTGTTTTGCTGCGTTTGAACTCACGAAAGCTGAAAACACGCAGACCAGGAAATAACAACAGGGGTGCTCAGTCATACAGACTGAGGAAAGGATCCTGCCAATTTTGTGCAGTGAATTTGTAGGTGCTTTAATAAGCACTTGTCAAGTATAGCCTGTTGGATTCCAGATGCATGTGAAAACAGCATATGCAACAAGTCAGGGATATGTCTAAATTTCAAGAGTTAGTCTGCAGAAGCTTGTGATAGAAGCTGAAGTTTCTTGAGACCTTTCTTCAGATGGGAAGAAGGAACAAATTGAGAGTGTGAGACACAGGGCATGACTGAACTGAAGGCGGTTCCCCTCATAAAAGAAAAGCAGTGAAGCAGATGGTTAGACGGTAGGCAAGAAAGAAAAAAGAGAGCAAGAGAAAGGAAAGGGCAAGGAAGGCCACAGAGGACAGGCCGAACTGCCAACAGAGAAAGGTAAGAAATAAAAGAAAGGGCTGGAGGGAAGGACAACATGAAAGTATGGAAGAAGGTCATGCAAACAGAGAAGGAGCAGGATAATGGCAAGCAGAACTGAAGGGCCCATTGAGGCTGAGCTTTTTTGCTGGAACAAGGTTCTTCTGTCAAGCCCCAGCCCCTCCCACACCCTCCACACACATGCCCCATCTTCTGCTTCACAGATAATTAAATGGATTTCCTGTCTTGTACTCAGCTAGAGAACATGACCCAGCACTCTCTCACTGTATGTCAGAAAGCAGTCTAGGACAGCTCTTCAAACCATCAGCATGCCTGGTCCACCCAATCATGGCCATAAGCAAACAACACCATGGAGGGACTTTGTGGACAGGTGGTCTACAGAGATCCAATCCTTAACATCATACTGCTGATTTGGGAGCATGATACCTGTCCTTTGTTAGCAGGAGAAAGGAAGGAAGGAGGTATCAAGAGAGAGAATCTTTCTATATGCATCTATCACAGGGGTCTCCAGAAGACCGTCATCCCTACTTCTCTAGTTCCCTAGTGGAGTCTCTTTATTTACAAAAGATGTCAAGGAACTTAGGTACTTAGTCTCCTCTTTTCTTTTATTATTAATATTAGGAACATCAGTCCTGGACTAATCCAACAAAATGGATTGTGGAATGTACTGTTGGGTAGATTGTGGGTGGTACTATTGTGGGGGAAATATAGATTGTAGGTGGTAAATGTAAGTTTCTCTGGGTAAGGGTGCCAGCCAAATGCTATAGATAATATTATTTACCACATTTAAATGAATCAAATCCTGACACACTACACTATCAGGGCTTATAATGGAATAAAATACAATGCAAATTCCTCTGTTCATGTGCCTCTGCTAATTCCTCGACAAGAATGGATGAGTGATGCAGCGGAACAGAAAACGAACAGAAAAATATGCAGAAACATTTATTATTTATGGGTTTACAAGTGTAAAATGAAACCCCTGCACCTACACCTGTACCCCTGCAACTATCTAGTCAGCTAATCCAATCATCATGTGACAGCAGCACAATGCAGTAAACCATGCAGATGCAGGTTAAGAGCTTCAGTTAAATTTCACATCAGACTTCAGAATGAGGAGTCTAAGTGACTTGCTTTAGTATTCTGAAAATTGCTTATCTCTGGGAATTCCCATGTACATCAGTCTACAGAGTGCACAAATAATGGTGCAACAAACAAATGAAGACACTCAGGGAGCAGCAGTTGTGTGGGTGGAAACTCCTTGTTTGTTAGACGGGGTTGAAGAGAATGGCCAGACTGGGTAGGTTATAGTAACTCTGTATGGCCGTGGTGAGCAGAAAAGCATTTCAGAATGTACATGTCAAAACTTGAGGTGAATGGTCTACAAAAGCATGGTCCCACTGCTGTCCAGCTTCTGAGGCTCCAATGAGAACAGACTGAAGATGAGAAAAAGTCTAGGTGATGGTTCAGCTATCCAGTATTCCTAATAAGTAGTGACATATGATGAAAGGCCCAAATGTTAAAATAATTACCAAATTTGGGATTAAATTTGATGCCTACAGCCTTGTCTTGAAAAAAGGTTTTGTATACTCTAACAAGCTCCTTGCAGGCATTCCTAGTACCTATTTTTATTACAGATAAGCACAACCTTATAAGACTTCACTTAACGATGGTTGAACGCCATCATCTGTTTTTTTTTTTTTTTCCTTTTCTCTATTAGAAAATGCGCTTGGAAAATTCTCACTAGAATATAACAAGCCCATCAGACAGCAGTGCCCGCAATTACAATGCCAGAGGTGCTGCATGTAATTTCGCTGCGCTAACAAGCTTACCATCAGCCCGAAATCTCAATCACTGCTCAGGTTCCTGTATTCATTAAGGGCCAGCACTGGTCGCGAGTGGCTGTATGAAAGGAAGTGCTAAGCACTGGCTGATTGGAGTGTACAGAGGGAGGGCTGGCTTCACCAGATTGTGGGTAAACAGACGTGGGAGGTGGCTATTCGCATAATTCCAACCGATTGAACAAAAGCGCATGCAAATGTGGACCTTGACCCAAATCAAATCCTTGACCCATTCACTAATTGCAAATTACAGACCTCGGCACCCCAATCAGTGGCCTTTTAGTGCAAGATTCCAGACTCATTCTTCAGCACACACATACACACCACACACACTGGGAAATAATAAGGAGGGGAGTGGTTTGCCATCAAGTGCAGGGATTTGTTATTCACGATCAGTCTTGATTAGAGTGCATTTGACCCTGGATAGCGCTCTTTGAATCATCTAAGAAGAAGGGGCAGCACTTTTGTACTTTTGATACAGCTGCGGTCAGGGATTGTGGCCATGCTGAAAATTGGAGGATTTGCACAGACATGGTGTTTGGTGTCAGCATGTGCGAGACTGTCATCTCTCTATATAGCGTCTGCCACTGCTACTCTCCCAGCAACCCCCAGTGTTCCATTACGGCATTAAAAGCAGCAAGAACAGCGTGGTCCTCACAGCCATAAATATTACATGACAGGCAGGGAAGCATCAGTTTGTAAATGCAAATCAGCTCGACGTTGCTTGTGTCTCCATCATTGTTTTGTCAAGTGCCCCAGGGCCTCAATGTGGAAAATGAGCCTGCATTCAGATACATTGTTCCCCCTCTTTTCCATACCCCCGCTGTTCTCCCCCTCAGCCTTTGTGCATGTTTTAAACATATTCCCACTTCCCTTCCCACCTGGGTTACTTATTTACTTATTCGTAAACATGTATGTTCCATGAACATTTTGTGTATAAGCAAGATGAAGCACTTCCATATTGATTGACAGTCCTGAAGCAGTGCATACATCACCCATATATACATGTGTAAAGTACACCACCTAGCAAACAAATCCACACACTCCATGAGAAGGACCAGAGCTGTGAAGTAGTCGATATTGTGACTTGAACCTATATAGCGCTTTTGGCCTTTCTGCAGCTTCAGCTAACGAATTATCCTCTCAAGGAAATCCTGTTTGGAAGGATAATCCTTTCCTCATCCTGCGGACAGACACTTTCTGTAATGAAATGGCCCAAGGGTGTCTCTGTCACCTGCTTCTCTGCCCACTTATAGACACCTACACAGACAAACTGGCCAGCATCACATCCTTCTCTCGACTGTATTCCAGATCAATGATCAATATTTTACGCAGGGAATCGGCGATCATCATGCTTGGTAAACAGTGACTTGTGTCAGGGTCAGGAGGTAGCACAGCTGCCTACAGAAGTGGGAAAACAGCCTTCACACACACGGAGAACTGATGGCCTCGGCAGCAGCATGACATTTGGGCAGCAATCAATTTCCAAAGACTGGATCGACGCAGAAAGGAACAGACAGCAACCCAAAGGGAAGCATTCCAGCTGCATTTCAAGTAGCTCAGCTCAGAATATATCAACCTGCCACTCTTTCACTTAAAAATATGTCATAACATTTTTTTATATTTTTCGTGGTTTAAGTACAGCACTATTTTTACCAAAGGTTAGTGTATTGTGTCAAATGTTGTAGCTGCAGAATGAGTGTGGGGGATGGAAGGAATAGCATTAAGAGGTGTGCTTTTACGAAAAAATAATCAATAGCATCATGGTGAGATGGGACCAGACATCACAGGGCCTGACTAAAGTATAAATAAATCAATGCACAAATAAGTAGTTTAGTATATACAGCCCCAATTTCAATGAAGTTGGGACGTTGTGTAAAGCATAAAAAAGCAGAATACGATGATTTGCAAATCCTTTTCAACCCATATTCAATTGAATACACTACGATATTTAATGTTCAAACAGATAAACTTTATTGTTTTTTTTTGCAAATATTCGCTCGTTTTGAATTGCCTGCAACACAATTCCAAAACAGTTGAGACGGGGGCATGTTTATCACTGTGTTACATCAGCTTTCCTTTTAACATCACTCAATAAGCGTTTGGGAACTGAGGACACTAATGAGGACACAAAGTTGAAGCTTTGTAGGTCATCAGAGATGCTGGTTTTTGAACTTTGCGCTGATAACAATCCAGACAGTCCTTTTCCTCTTTGGCCTGGAGGACACAACGTCCATGATTTCCAAAAACAATTTGAAATGTGGACTCGACAGGCAACAGGACACTTTTCCACTATGTGTTAGTCCATCTCAGATGAGCTTGGGCCCAAAGAAGCCAGCGGCGTTTCTGGGTGTTGTTGATATATGGCTTTTGCTTTACATGGTAGATGTTCCTGAACCCATGTGGTAATATCCATTACAGAATGATGTCAGTTTTTAATGCAGTGCCGCCTGAGAGATCGAAGGTCACAGATATTCAATGTTGATTTTCGGCCTTGCTGCTTAATTGCAGAGATTTCTCCATATTCTCTGATATTATGGACTGTAGATGATGAAATCCCTACATTCCTTACAATTGCACGTTGGGAAACATTGTTCTTAAACTGTTGGACTATTTGCGCATGCAGTTGTTCACAAAGTGGTGAACCTCGCCCAATCCTTGCTTGTGAACGACTGAGCCTTTCGGGGACGCTGGGTTCTGAGGCTGAAGTTCCGGGTGAAAATTCAGGGTGCATGGCTACACCACCAGGCTGTCATGCTTCCTGGCCTTCCTCTTATCAAAAACATCCATAAGATCCTGATATTCTCTGGGGATGTAAACAATGATGTTAGTATCAGGGCTTATCAGAGTTGAACATGGCAAACTTTCAGATTTAGGCAATGTTTAAAGCAATCTGGTGACCACTGCTTAATCTTACCATCTCTCCAAAAGATGAGGGGATTGTAGTGACGCATTCAATCAATCCCCAAGATAAAGGGTGCTTGGGCAATTCTATGAGTAGGGAAGCTACCTCTTCATGGAGTAGGCTGACCTGGATCTTTATGGGAAGGGTCTCAAACCTAACTGTGCCACTGCTGATGGGCAAGCCGTCCACAGCGTAAATTTTGAAAGCAGTCAAAATTCTGATGGGAAGGCTGTAAGCTTCTGTGATGGCTTTGTCTATGAAGCCGCCAAAATGGCCTCCAGCAGGTGCACCCAATTAACTCGGCCCCTTGGGAGTTGTTGTCCTGGCTTGTAGTTTGTTCACGGGGTGCTTCTGGTGCCCTCTGGTGGCTGCGATCATAACGCTTAAGTCATTCCTTCTACTCCATACTTGAAGGGTTTTAAAGTTATAGCTCTAATACCACAGCAATTTTCTAACTATAGCATTTTTTTTTATTACAGCAATGGTGCCTTCACACTTTTGCTTTCTGTCTTTTGACAAAAAAAAAAAGGAATGAGAGAGGAATGAACCAGCATAGAAATCTCTGTTTTTAAGACTAGGTGGTGGAAGAAAATTTGCTGATACTGTGGATTCCTTGAATAAATGTTAACCATCTTACAGTTGCATTTTTTAATCAGCTCTTATTACAGAAATGTTAATGTAGTTCCACAAAATTAAATCAAACTAGAGATGGTTAAAAGCCACATAGTGTCATTCATTAAAATGTATAAAATGTAGTCACTCACAAATCGCTGTGGTAAAATACAAAATGCTCTAGGATATGGTGTTATAGGAAAATATTCAACTTTATGTCATGCTGTTTCACATTATTACAGTGTTGATTACTTTCCTATAACAGTGCTTCCCGTTGTGTTTTATTCCATACAAGGAGTTTGGTTAATGTGTCAGTTCAGCATTTATTCAGACACACACTCACACACACACTCACACACACACACTTGCCTGTAAAAGCCTCATAGTAAACCTCAGCCTTACCCGTCCCAGTTTGTTGATTCATCATGTCAGATTTCTCGTCCCCTTGCCCAAGCGACCTTTAAGTGCCTTGTTGTGCCGTAATGCTGATGGCTGTTAAATGCGCACTGCTGAACTTGATCTGTCCTTGGGCCAAGGACCTGAGTGGCGCTGATGAAAGACTGCTGGCTGAATTTGTGAGCATGGCCATCACAAGGACACATCCATAGCAGCGATGATTACTACAAGCTTAAATATGATGTCCTAAACACCGCTCCAAACAAGCTTGCTCTGCTGACTTTAGCATGCTGCTTTTTACAGACATATTGGAACACACTTGAAGCCTGTGTCCACGCGTTAACATCATAGCGCCTCTTTGATCCCTTGGAAATGATGACAATGATGACAAATGGAGGTTTTTAGTGCAAATTCCCATATTTAATGTGTGTAAGTATCCGCTGCTAATTGGTACACGGTGCTTGAGGCGACTGCAAGTGGGTCATTGATACTGCAAAACAAATGACAACATTGTTAAATACCCACCCGTCCTCCAGGTGAGGTGCACCGAATGCTAATTTTCAACATTCCCAACTGTTTGCTCTTTAATTGGTGTCATCAGTAAAATGGCTGACAAACTGACAAAGTGGCTACACCAGAAAGCTGTGTCCTCACTTTCTCAATTAGCTCACTAAGCAGTGATTAGTGACCAAAAGTGTGCACTCCCTGAAGGAGAACTCTGCAATCACTTACAGGTTAATACTCTGGAGGTGGTACTTATTATTATTGCCATTAGAAATACAGAAAACAAGCAGCATTAATGTAATTTACATAATAGTACACGAAATGCACAAGTCTGTGATGTTATAGGAAAATAATCCACACTGTGTTGAGATGATATGGCAGTTAAAGTTATGAAACAAGACAGGTTAGTTCCTGTTATTATTTTTTAGGTTATAACCACTTATCCTATTGCTGGGTCGCAGGGGGTGCTGGAGGCTATCCCAGTACTCACTGGGCAAAAGGCAAGGAAACAGCTTGACAGTCTATTGCAGGTCAGACACACAATCACACCTAGGGGCAATTCACCTGACAGAATATCTTGCAATATTGGAGGAAACCAGAACCCTTGGAGGAAACTCACACAAACTCCACACAGGAAGAGCCCTCACTGCACCAAGGTATCAAACCCAGACCTTTCTTGCTACTCACAATGGACCATTATGCCACCCTCACCCCCAAGTAAATAAGGCATAAAAAGCTGTGGAAAACAAGTAAACTGTGGGTTGTGTCATGTCAGATTTATTTATAGTTCTGCCACTCAATAAGACACTCCTGAAGTTCGTTAAAAATAATAAGTTGTACATTGTTTTTGCCATTCTTAAATGAACACTGTCCCACAAGGGCCACTTTAGAGACGCCAATCAACCTAACATGCATGTCTTTGGACTGTAGGAGGAAACCGGAGTACATGGAGTAAACCCATGCGGACACGGGGAGGACATGCAGATCGAACCCGGGATCTTCTTGTTGTGAGCGTGAGGCGACAGTGCTACACACCGAGCCACTCTGATAATGAAATGTTTGTTAAAAGGACCCTATTTCCACCATACTAAGACACTTTATGTTGGTTTTTCCTTTAATTTGTCAACCGGCTGGTATTTATTGTAAAAGGAATTGTTCATTGCTCTGCATTCCATTCTGATCATGCATTCATTATTCCCTATGAGTTCAATTAAGCTGCTTGTTAGTGCTGCACTGATGCTATGAGAGAAAGAGTCACTTATTTATGTCAGTGAGATTATAGCATAAACAAGACAAAACCTCACAAAAACCAAAAGAGTCCTATCTGTTGTTAGCCACTGTATTTCCTCATGGGTGGATGCACAGTGAGAATGGCTCATCTGCTGTTCTGGGACCAAACTGGAGAGGAGAGTGATTTATAGGAAAGCTAACGACCTTCTCATCAGCACTGCATATGTTATGCTTGCCTGGATATATGACTCTACGGAACCAGATAGACATAATAAATGGGGGCATGTTTCCAACATACACAACCAGGAGTTGTCATGTCTTCAGATATATTTTGGCCTCCTCTTTCACTGCTTCTCTTTAAAATGGTGATCCCAGGAAAAATCCAGATCAGACACAAAGGTTGGCAAATCAAGAATGGCGTACTACTACGGACATACTATAAAAGCAAGACTGTTCGTGTTTGAAAACATCACACCAGTCGTGTTATGCTAGCTTTGTATTTTGTATTTGTATTTTTGTATTTTTTATTTTTGGCTCTATGCTAGTCACTGTTTTGTGTACTTGTGTACCCCAACTTTATGCTAGCATCCTAAATTGTGTTTTTACAAAGTTTACACAAATTTGTGTCTATACGTAGTTCTGGCGGGGCAGCACGGTGGCGCAGTGGATAGCGCTGTCGCCTCACAGCAAGAAGGACCCGGGTTCGATCCCCGGGTGGGG
>JANCOA010000023.1:2530924-2541942 GCA_024363135.1 Leptodoras oyakawai | reverse complement strand
ACAATGTAAACAGTCATGAAAATAAAGAAAACGCATTGAATGAGAAGGTGTGTCCAAACTTTTGGCCTGTACTGTACATAACCTAATTTACTTACGTCATCATTTCTTCACTCCGCAGACGTATTCCCACGCTAAAGCGGGTGGGGCAATAATCACTGAAGCTATCATAGCTATCAAAGTTCTTTTCGGTTGACTAAATTTCTTTATCTTGTAGTGTCTTTTTTTAGCTATTAGCTAATTTAAACTATTAAGCTATTTTAAAATTTGATCCATTGTCATCTGTACAAGTGCTCTTCTTTGTTTAGGTTATAATCTTAACAATTTTTGCAATCAAGACAAGGCTATAAAGTAACAAATTATGCATAGTTTTAGTGAAAATGTCTTAGTTGGGAGATATCAACATACAATGACGTGCCAGAGAAAATGGTACAGTTAATACTTAGTAGGTCCCCCACAGGATCTTGGAGGGAACATTGCACAGTCCTCATGCTGATGTTCGTTGAGGCCCCAGCGTTGAATTCCGATGTTACTTGAGGTAGTGTTGTACGCCTATCATGTGAAACGATTCTTGCCGACCGGGGCTTTTTAAGGACTTTTTAAGGCAACGCTGCTGTCGCAAGTTTGAGGTTTTGCTGGAATTCTTGTAGTCACGGTACACAGTGCTGTGACCCATCTCACAAGCTCCAACTATTAAACCATGTTGAAAATCGTGGTAACTTTCGATTCTCAGGGTAGAAACATATCTGGAAGCTTCCATGGATGTGGAATTTATATACGCTTTATATACGCACTAGCGGACGCAACCAATGATGCGCATTGGTGGTGTTGCTATGTATTCTGCGTAGCTCCAGTGCCAGTTTTTCTGGTACGTCAGTGTATCTTATTAGATTATTATTATTAACGGTAGGCCTGCCATAGGCATGCTAAGCGAGATGGTTGGGTAATACTGCTTAAGGAGATTAGCAAGAGATGCCAGAACAAAACATTTTAAAGCCTTAAATGTCATAAGAAGAACTTTATGTTCAGCGTGGAACCTGAATAAGATTTACAGCTTCTTTTCCTGTTGAGGATGTGGGCTGCTATATTCAGAATTAGTTTGTGTACAGTTGATCGTTTCTCACTAGTCTTATTTTGGCTTTCATTCTGAAATGTTAATTTGCAGTTTTAAATTCTGTGTATTTAGGAAACAAATATAAATTTAAGAGAAAGAGCCTTCTAGCTAGGAAACTAGCTTCGGTGTTCACGATCTTCCATGTTGCTAAACTGAATGTATCCGAGCTAATAAACAAAAGGTTGACGAAGGTAATGGTTTATTGGTGTTTATTCGTCAAATGATAAAATGCAGATTTATAACAACATTTATAAGAATATTATTTCATTTTAAGCATGTCTAATATAGAGATTTACTTCTCAGCTCCAGTTTGAAGAACTCAATGCTCTGGCTTACAAGTCTAAAAAATTGTATTTATTCCCATTCCTTATCTAATAAGGTTTCTTATTATGTGTGCTGTGGGAAGTGACAATAAATGGCAGCACAATGATTACAGTTCTGTGTATTTAAAATAAACAGGATTGCATACTGGTATAACAATAAAAGCTATTCTTTTATAATGCTTTTTAGAGAACAGTTGGGCCTATACAAAATACTTATTTATCATAGCACACAAAACTTGCACATGTCATATTTTGACTGTTACCCAAAGAGAATTGCATATTTTTTTTTTTTTACAATAGAAACTTGGTCTGAAGCCAGCACTGGTGCTTCTGCACTACCCCATGCTTAACACAGACATGAATCTTTGCTGGTATGCTGGGCCTCTTTCCATTTTAACCATAAAATAGATGTTCCCAAATTTTTTTTTCCACTCTTCCTAAAGTCTGAGATCGAATTCAGCATGCATTCTGTTACCACCACCACTGGATCCACACAACATTCCATGAAAATGGCTGCAGTGTTGTGCTTTTTTCCTGCTGTTCCTTCTTCGTGAAGACCAGCAAAGCTCCAACTGAGCATGCCCAGAGAGCGCCATGTCAATGCTTTCTACAGAGAGTTGGTCATGTGACCTGAGAAGGGACGGTGCTTGTGTGGGAAGCTAGACTTTAGTCAGTGGAGCTTTACTCTCGCCCTCTTCCTCCTCTTCCCCCATCAGTGGAGACCCACAGGCTATGCCAGGTACTGCCATGTTGCTGGAGAGCTCAACATAAAATAGCAGGATTATTAACGTCTCTATTTTGCTGCCTCTCTTTTGGGAAAGCCATTGCCAGATATATATATATATACGGCTGAACATTTATTTGATTCCCGAAAAAAAAAAAAATAGGCCAAGGTCTATCTTAGGTTGCTTTTTCTCTGTCTGTCTTTTTTTTAAATGCCATTTCTCATTTTTCATTGTGGTTGTGGATTTCTGTTCGATTACAGATAACTTGTCAGGTGGTGTATGGATGGGTACAGAAGCTGATCAGAAGGCCTTCCTAAGAGTTGTTGAACAGAGGCTCTTTGCCGGCTCTACCAGATATTCTCTTGTACTTCCTGTGACCCTGTCTGAAAAGGAACAAGATTCTTTGCTCTTGTCTTGAGCAGAGGTGTAGTTTCCGTGTCAGTCGTGAGATCTGTAGATCAAAGACTCAGATATTTTCCAGGCATGGCAGCATTTTTTCTGCAGCTAAGAGGAAGAAAAAGGTGGCATTTGTTTTCCCTGGGCAGGCTTTTAATCATGGTGTGGATTGAAAAAGAGACTTGTTCACAATGCCATTGTTGTTCATTAAGACAAGTATTTAAATTTGTTCAAATACTATCTCAAGACTTGTGTAGACAGATGGGTAGTCTATAAAGCTAGTGTTTTAGTGGTTTTTTTTCCCCATACCAGTGATAAATGGTTGCTGATTATATTATAGACAAAGTATGATCCCTGCCTTTGTGCAGCCTCTTGAATTGGAGATTCAGTGAAGTTGAAGCTCAGAGTTGAAGGTTATGCTAATAAGGGCTTTGGCTCAACTGCCCATGCATGGAAAGGTCTGTTTTCATGTTCGTAACTTGTGTGTTGTGTGTTGTACATGGCTGCTTTGCTGTGGTTCCTTTATTGGAAAAGGCTTATTGAGGTGTAGAGCGCTGTTTCTCCTTTTTTCTGTTAGTTCTCTCAGTTGCTCTCCCCTGCCGTATCCCTTTGTGGCTCTGTGTCTGTCTTTTGCCGTACAGCAAAGCAGTCAAGCAGAAGGATTTCTGGATGGAAGGGTAGGCATGAAACTGAAGATTCAGCTTTTTTTTTTTTTTTTTTCCTTCAGATAAACGTGAAGCTACGGTTTGCATGTAACGAAACACCTCATGAAGGCTAGTGGCTCTGATTCAGAGTAGCGCTTTGCCTGAAAATCTGACGTGAATTCAAAATGGCTAATGGGGTGGGTAGAGGGTGGGGGGGATCCTGAGCATGCTCCATTGGTGAGCTTCGTCATCTAGTGAGGGGAAAAAACAAACCAGTTGGTAGACTACTGATGACTTGGAATGATTGTGGTCTGCATGATTAGCCTATCATGTTTTGAGGCTTTTTAATCATTTTAATTTAGATTTTTTTTTTTTAATGGATTTTAAAATGTTTTTTTTTGGAAGAAGTGGATGTTTTGTGAATTTTGATAATATTAGCAGGATTGGAAGAAGACACTGTACCAAGTCAGAAATGTAGAACCACTAGTCTGATTGCCTTGAAGTTAAACCTGCTTTACCATGCAGTTAGAAAAGCAAAGCTTCTAAAATGCTCACAAATGTGAGGTGTTTTTTTTTTTTTTTTTTTTTTTGTATAACCTTGACATACCTTCAGTTTAATACATTTGGGTGGAAATAATACTAATCCAGAGGTTGCATTGATGAGATACAGAATGATTCCTATTGGCTGTGTAGAAGCCAAATGCTTGGTTTAGTCAGAATGTTCAGTCTTTTAGTATCTCCCACCCAGTTTTCACCCATGTCAATGTTAAAATCGTTTTCTGTTTTGGCCTTGAGCACAAGTCTCTCATGACAGCCCTGCTCTCCTCAGGCTCAGCAGACATAAAGATCTCTGGGTAGCCTAGATGAGATTAAAGATAGTTCACACTCTTGGTTCTGCTTGCTGCTGTTGGACACCATGTCTCCTTCCTTTTGCCTCCTCATACATCTGCTACATATTTTTTTGCCAGCAAAACAAAATGGCAGCTTGCTTTCATTGGTGACCTCCTTTAAGAAGAATTAAATAAACATTGAAATTTGAACTGACTGAGCATGCTCGGTTGGAGCTTTAGCAACAACTGGCCAACAGAGGGAGCTGATAGGTCACATGACCAGCAAGCTGGGTGAATGTCTGCATACAGGAGGAGGTGGGGGGAAAAAAAAGAACAATCTGTTCGAAGCTCTCGCTCAGCCTTAATGGAGGCCCTCGATAGAAAGCAGGTATGATGCTGCTGGAAGAGGACCCTTAGCAAAGGAGCAAGACCTCAAGCCTCCTTCCTTGCTGGCTCTGAGTATTTGTTGGTTTTAGGCTATGCTTTTTACCACCATCTGCCTTTTATCCCACCATTCACTTTTAGACCATTGAGAGTGCTAGCTAGAGGGGGAGTTCTCTTGTGGCAACCTTCAGATTAAGTCATGCACTGGTCTGGTCCATGGATTGAAGTACAGACCACTAGGTCTCTCTTACCAATGGCTCTCAGAGCTTGAAGCTAAATGTAATTCTGGTACAGAGCTGTTTGAGCAGTCAGATGCTGTGGCTGAAATGTTGGTGGCTTGGGAACTTGCAAAGGGAGAACCCAGCTGGATTATCACAGTCTGGTTTAATAAGGAGTGCTTAATTAGGTTTTGTGTTAGGTTCTGTTGTCAGTGGGAGGCAAAGATGACGACTGGTCTCATCTCTGAATTCTTGGAAGACAACCTCTTTGTTTCAAATGCATGCTGTCTTTCAATTATTGCTTGAGAACGTTCTGCTTTGTTATTTCCTGTATTCCTTTTTCCCTCTATGACTATGATTACCACAAGAATGTTGGATAAGAGGAGAGAAGTGGTTGCAGATATGCCATGCTGTTTGCTGATGATTGATTTGTGCAGGTTTGGGCCTGTTGAGCTTGCCAGGCCAGGCTTAAAGGATGGCAACACAAAAAATGTGTGTGATTTATTTTTTTTTGTTGTTGGTGGTTTATTGGAGTTGCTTGTTTTTTTTTTTGTTTTAAACTGCTTGCAAAAGAAAGAGCACAAGCGGGCTTTGCCCCTGCTGAGGACTATCCTGATGTCTGCCAGTCTGCCCAGTGTCCTGCTCTTTGTTTGAGGAACCATTGAGATGAGTAAAGAATGCAGAGCCCCAGGTGTCATAGACGGTGGTGAAGGTTATTTTGCATCAGTTCTGAAGACATGTCTTTGTTGCAAATGTGGCCTTCTTTTTTATGGCACCAGAGCGTTCACGTTGAGATTACTGCGTGTCTCACGTAATTGCCTTGCTTTGTTTGAGTAACTCATCATTTTTTATCATTGTGGTGATCTAGAACAAGATGTCTCTTTGTGATCATTTGAAAAATGACCAAACCAAACAAATCTTTATTTTTTTTGTGAGTCTGCTGAAGGTTTTTGGATCGATTCATTTTTTTTTTTTTTTTTTCTTTTTCCAAGGGAGTTTGTGAAAAATGATGTTTAATATAGATAAAAAATAGCTTTTCATATTTGCCCAAGCATTTGAAACCTGATCAGTTATATTTTATGCCATTTATTTTTGGATCTGCAGCAACATGGCAAATTCACTCATCCATCAGGTGAAGAGTAATGGTAATCCCAAACAGGCGTCTCAGATATTCCCGTATGTGGAGTAGTTCCTAATCTGTATTATTAAGATTTCTGTAGATAAAAATTCTATGCTGCTTTTTTTCTTTTTTTTTCTTTTCCAAAACCATTTTTGACACTACGGGGAGTCTATGGGACTATGGGGATTGATGGATGATCCTCCATTTGCACAAATCCTACCCACACGTTCCTTCTACCATAGAAAAAAATCCACTGTGTCCTGCTGTATCAGAAAACAATCTGGTTACAAAATGGCGGTTGGGAGCAGAGGCCCTTCCTTCTTTCTCCTGTACTCTGTTGAAAATGAACTCTCTTTGGCCTCTAGGGGGCGGGCTTGGGAAGAAGAACAGCACTACTTCAAGGCAATGTTTTTCCAGACATTGGTACAACAGGGCCAAGCTTTTCCACTCTTACTTCTGACATACGAAATATAATGCAGAGATTGCCTAAATGAAACTGTTAGTTAGTTTTTAGGTTGGGAAGGGAAAAATAATCATCTCTAATGTATTGAGGTGTTGGGGTCTTCTCTTTTGAAACTGAGAAGAGAGCAGATGTAGAGCTGCATTGATGTTACATTATAAGCAATAGGAATGTGCTGATAAGGAAATTGATGTGGCGTTACGGTCAGGTTTGAGCCTGCCATACCTGAAATGCCAATGGATAAAGTTTTAGTACGACAGGCTGTTGGTCCAAAATGGAGCAAACATCAGGGTTAGTATATATTATGGGACTAAAGTATGGAGGTGCCTCCACTAGACATATCAGTTTCTTTGTAGTCCCTATACGTCTTTGAACATGTGACTAGTGTACAATCTACAGGTTTGTTTCACCCAAACAGCATTCATGTTATGGCTGGTCCAGTGCTCTGTCTGGTCTGAAGGACCATGTTGGGCTAGCTCTCTGCTTGAAAATGTCATTATATCTTCAAGACTAATAAAGAATTTTATTTCAGAAGCCTCAGAGTAGTAGTCAGTTTTAGTGAAATCGAGTCAATTCATCGTACGATTCCTGAAGTAATGGTTATGACTGATTCACACAGGATCAGCACTTTCTAAACATTCATTCCATGCTTAGTTCTTACACCTTTATTTAATAACTTTGTTGTAAGTGCTTGATTGAGGTCTTACAGCTGTTCTTGATCTTATCCAAAACCCCTAGAAGTGTCACTTTTCTGATACGTCATCCATATTTTATTGTTCTATATTTTAAATTCGGACAGCATTGGGTTTTGGAGAGAGACAATGGAAAAGAGTGCCTCCCATTCCCAGGACTGTCAAAACTACAGAAAAGGGCAAACATCCTCTTTTTGCACTGGATAAACTGGAATCTTTACTCAAATGTCAGATCAGACAGGATATATAGGCTATTCCCCAGGGTTACTTCTATTGTTCATTTTATTGAAGGTAATTTTGGTAATTATGGTGTAATCTTTCCATAAAAAGTCCTAACATGACTGATTTTGAAGGGACTAAAATCCCAGAGATACCCCACCTCCACAGGCTAAACTAATGCAGTATCTGAAAAGAATTAGGATTTAAAATGGATGTTTTGGCTGCTTTGACTTTGAATAGGACCAGTGCAGGTTTTTGCATGTACAGAATGTACATTGGAGGATGGGAAGCTTACAAGGTTGCTGGAACAATTCTGATGTTTTGCCTATCAATAGTATGAGATGAAGGTCCCAGATCAGCTCTGGAACACCAGTGTTTCAGATGCTTTCAAGGATCTGTGCATATTTGCTGATCTGAGCTAATTCATCAGGCCTTTGGTGAAAGCAATACCTTAGCTTAAAGAAAAAAAACGAGAAAGACAGACTTATCAAAAAGACTTTGTGGAAAAACAACATGGTGTATCCATGTTCACAGGAAGGGCATGAAGACTACAGTGGAAGCTAGAGTTTGCTAAACGAGAGATTGCTTGTGAAGCAAGTGATGCACCCTTTGCTCAGAAATGGCCAGTGGTTCACTTTGATGGCTTCTCACGTTGTCATTTTTGGTTTTGATGGTCCAGACCTTGTCAGGGTTGGTTAGGTGTAGGGGGACTCTTATTATGAAGTGGCTCCCCTTGTGGTGAGAGAGGGAAAGAGAAAGAAGGACCGACCTTTGTTGAGAGAGCAGCTCCAACGAACGGCAGCCATTTTCTGTGTCCTGTGGAAGGCAGCCAGCGTGGCTGCCAATCAGATGAGGAGGTTCTGGTGAGCAAAGGCATGGCTGGGGGAGGGGCAGCCAGGGGAAGAGCCTGGATTTTGCTGTAATTACTGCACCTTCTGACCTCCTTCCTTTGAGCATGGCTACTGAAAATCACTACAGAAGATGTTGAAGGCTGGGAAGTGAGTGAGTGAGAGTGTGCTATGAGTGCTTGTATAACTCTAGTTGCTTTGCAGTTGCCTCAGTAGATGGAGCTACTTGCCTACTTCTGTCCTTCTGAAAAGACAGCAGGTTTAGCACTTGCTTAGTGTTTCTCAGGTTTTCTTTAGATTTTTGCTCATTACTGATCTTGTTAATGTTGACTTGTTTGTTTCTGTTGCAGAGGCCATGCATTCCCTCTTTCCTCAATGGTCCAGGATTGATCAGTGAACTCGGAGAGTAAAGAAATGCTTGTGCCATTTTGACTGCCATCCTAAAGGGAACACGTCCTGCTCTGTGTTGAGCAGACTGGCTATGGCAGAAATCATTTCTGAGCCATGACACACCAGACTGCTTTGCCTCTTGTGCATTAGATGTCATCTTTTTTTTTTTTTATTGTTTGGGCAAGGCAAGTTCAGCGTCAATGCATCCCAGCAGGACATTGTTTGTGTTAATTAGATTTTTGTTAAGGGATATCTGTGGCATTCGTCTTTGTTGAGAGATATTCACACTGAGGCATCAAGCAGTTCACTGCTGTTTGCTTTTTTTTTTTTTTTACATGGTATTTGACTCGAGTCAGAGCTCATTGACTGGAAAGAGCAGACTTTCTGGTCAAAGGCCTTGCAAGATGCATGTGATTGCATGTGAGCTATTTGTTGTAGTAGTGCAGGTTTCGTCATTTGTGCGTTCAGGACTTTGGGCAGGAACCAAACTAGCTCTGGAATGGAGCACTTCCTTAGTGCAGGATTGGCTGAGCAGCTGGGACTCTCTACAGTAACTGGGCCAGAGGCCAAATACAATTATTCAATACAGTAAGGGCAACGAAAACAGTGTGTGAGGAAGGTAGGATGAAAGTGAGGAAAAGTTGATGGGCATTAATGGTGGTTCTGAGGAGATCTAGTTTTAGCAGCATGTCTTCACTTTCTGTTTGCTCATGTTTCAGTAGGAAACACAAGTGAAACACGGCTAATCATGCATCCACAAAATATCTTTGTCCTGTTTTTTTTCCACTACGTTGCATGGAATTAGGACTGATGTTCTTGAGTAATTCTCTTGAGCAGTGCAAATCTCTCATGATCATTTGCACTCAGTATATTTCTTATTAACCCAGCTGTAAAATGATTCAGTATTCCAATGGAGTCTTTGCCAGCCAATCAAAGCCCCTGCTGTGGTGTTGTGTTGTTGTGATGCATTCCCAAAGGATGAGCTAGTGACTGTGTTTTTTATGCTTGTGAACGGGGGGTGGGAGGCATCTTTCTTTGAAATTTGCAGCAAATTGTCCTGTGGCATAATGGTTGCATTTGATACCAAGTAGGCTATTAGAACCTACAAATCCCTGCAGATACAGTAGGCCTTGTTTTAAAGGTAACTGAGTACATTTTGTTAGTCTTGTGCCATTTCTCATTGTAATTATGTTGTTTTTCCAGCCTGCTGGTTTGGTCAAAGGGATCACAGGGAAGAAAGAACCAATGAAGACTGAGAGTATGAAAGACTCGCACAATGCTGCAGAAGAAGGTAACTTCATTTTTTATTTTAATATCCATCTATATAAATATCATTATTATTTTATTCATATTTTTGCTTTCTATCCATCTTCAACATGCTGTTTGTATTTGTAGGACTTGAGGAGCCCTCAATCAGGCAAGCAGAACCTTCCAAAACAGCAGAAGAGCTGAATGGGACCTTTAAGAGCACAGAAACTGACAAAGCTCAGCAGGACCTTGATGTCCAAAGGTCATCCACCCAGTTGCATGCCATGGAGAATGGACTGTCAGACAGTGATCCTCCTCATGGCTCCACAGTTGGCAGTAATGGATATATTCTCAGTAAGGCAGAGGACAATTCGCTGGCTACCCAGCACAGGACTAACTGGTCCCCTAAGGGAACTTCATCCTTAGGGTACGCAACTAAAACACTCCCTCTTTCAGCTACTTCCCAAACCCAGGGCCAGGGAGCTTTAAGGACTAACACAAGCACAGGGCCTGGTCTGGCAGAGGGGGGCTTGGAAAATGAGACTAAAAATGGCACTGTTACAAACATGCCTCCACGTGTGACAGTACACAGAGCACGCAAGACCATGTCCAGGCCAGCCTCGAATCACGCACTAAAGGTAATGTGTGATTCTACTATCCATTTGAAAGCTATTGCATGAAGTGGATAAAGATTCAAAATGTAAACATAGAAGCAACCCTGTCCGTATTATTATGAACCCAAGATCTATAAAACTTGAAATAGAAGAAAGGAAAATTCAGCAGAATGCAACAAAATGAAGCAGCCATATATTCTCTATGTAGATGTGCAACACAGAGCCATGATTTCAGTAGCAAGAGACAGAGCATGACAAATGACGTTTGAATTTTCTCAATTATATGCAAATTAAATGTGATGCGGTAAATCGACCAATCCAAATGACTGCCTCAAATTGCCTCCAAATCTATTGCGAAGCCTGGCAGATAACGTAATTCCAACAACCACTTTTCACTCTGCTAATTTTAATCTTATGGGCCAATGCCAATACCCCCCTTGGCCCTACTCCTCCATTTTGCATGCTCTCACATAGGGTAGAGTGATGGATGGAGGTGTAGGGGTCATTTAGCTCTTCAAATTGCCCTCCAATTGGAACGTTTTCAGATACAGACTCCAAACGGAGTAGTAGAAGAAAATTCCCAGAATGCTTTGCAAACTGAGGTAGTGTAAGATGGAACCAGTATGAGCAAAGAAGCCCAGAAAAACTGTATGTATATCCTTGCAAATATTCATGCAAAAAAAATTTAATATGTTAGAATTAATTTAAAGTTAGTTTAATGTACAGCACAGGCCAAAAGTTTGGACACACCTTCTCATTCAATGTGTTTTCTTTATTTTCATGACTATTTCCATTG
>JANCOA010000023.1:2469949-2481885 GCA_024363135.1 Leptodoras oyakawai | reverse complement strand
GCCCTATGCTGCCGGCTAGGCACCGGCTCTCCCGTGACCCTGAAAAGGAATAAGCGGTCAAGAAAATGAATGAATGATTTTACAAAGATTTTATGTGTTTATGAACCTGCTTTGGGATAATGTCGATTGTTAAAAGTGCTTTAGAATGAAAGATTTGTAAGTAGAAGTAATAACATGATGTCTTGACATGATGCATTATAAGTCAAAATAACTAGAGGTAAGTAAAAAATAATGACATAGCAGTTTAATATTTAATTCTCAAATTGTGGTTAATGGCTTCATTATAAAGAGAGAGAGTCCAAATGCATCATAGTAGTAAAGGAAAGGGGCTGGTAGGCTTTTACATACTGACGCTTCATTATTACACCATATTAATGATTTTATTTGTTTTGTAGTAATTACTTTATACGCCAGGCTTATGCAGAAAATCCTTTGTTTTCTTATGAAATTGTAGTATTGCACTGAAAATAAAGTTTTTCAGGTAAAATTGAAAATGTAACCACGTTTCATAAACATGCTAGATGGATTATTGTGTTTTACTTTACTCATTTTTTAAAAATGTAATTACTTTAGTAATACAAAGAGAGCTTTCAGGGAAGGGAGTAAATGTTCACAAGAGTGATAAAAAAAACTAATTATGTTTCTGCGCGCCCATAAATCCTTTGAAATCTATCTAAATGTGACGTCCTTTTGAAGTATGCTTTTGAATGTCTAACCTAAATTATTTTTGAGAGTTACGATCAATATTTAACTATAGTTGTTAAGTTGAGCTCATGCGTCACTGTCACGGTCTGCACGGCTACAGGACGAGCAAGTTACTCAGCCGCAATACCCCTCCTCCGTCTGCACAATGACCTGCCGTGGTATCCATCAGGTCGGAGGTTTTCATTTTCCCTCACTTCAATTACCACACTATACAATTATAATGAATAAACGATCTGTCCATCTCCAAGAATAATTGTCTTCATTATGTTACAATACGGGCTCACCTCATAAGCCTGGGCAGAAACTCTGACCTTGATCGATGTTTCATTGATCCGAAATCGTGTAGAGGAGCAGCGGGTCATTAATGTAAAATGAAAGCTATATCTCATACATATTTTTTTTTTTTTGTTCTGTGAAGTAGAAGCAGTAGAAGTTTTTAAGCACTTCATTTGATAGGAAGTATGAAAGCATGAGTTTTTTAGTGTTTGCTGCACTTTATAGTGTTTTCTTAATGTAGAAACGTCTTTATTATTTTCAAAGGCGTCTGCTTTACTGCGAGTCTTTGCATGGGTCTAAGAGTTCTGCATCGTACTGTACAGAAATTAGCCGGTAAGTTTTACTGAGCGTCTTGCAGAATCTGCTACAGCCTTCTGGAGACTTTGACTGTCACACTTACTTTTTTCTTTGCATGCAAAACCCAGCAGCCTTCACTATGTATTTTGTCTGAAACGTGCTCTGTTATGTAATGTGCTGCTTTCATTGTGTAATGTTTAATTTTTTATTGGAAATCTTTTTGTACTGACCCAATAAAGCAGAACTCAATAACAAATTTGTACCTAAAAACATTAGGGTGCCTAAGACTTCTGCACAGTACTCTAAATAGATAGATTAGGCTCCCGAGTGGCGCAACGACAACGTGTTCGCCCTATCATCCGGAGATTGTTAGTTCGAATCCGGGTGATGCTATAGCTGCCCGTAGCCGGGAGCTCAGAGAGGGTGGGAGGGGCAGCATACGTTCTCCCCCCATGTCAATCAGTGTGACACTGTCCAATCATGCAAGAGATGGGCGGGAGCGCTCTCCCCTAAGCGCGCTACACCGTTACACCGAAAGTTGCATGAGCAGCAGTTCGAAAAGATGCGGCGCCCTCCCTGACTGGCAGAATTGGAGACTATTAAATTAGGAAGAAAATCAGGGGGGGAGGGGATTAATAAAAAAATAAATATATGCAATATATTTATTAATATATAATATATATAATAAATATATTTATATATTTATATAAATAAATTAATAAATAAATAGATATATTGATTAAAATCTTGATCGATTAAAGTAGATGTATACGCCGTCTTTAAATGCACAGTACGTACTGGTCATAATATTTATAGACTATTCATCTTTGTCACCATGCATGAGGTGTGAATTCATCTCTTCCACCAGATGGGCTGGTCTGAGTAGTTCACAAACTGTAGTTCACATATAACAGTCTATAGAATTTACACCGAAAAATGGTGTGAAAATCCAAAGGTGTCCGAGACAGGTTAGAATTGACAGGAAGGCTTGGATAACTTGAATGACCATTCTTTACAACCATGGAGAGCAGATAAGCATCTAAGCAGAAGACCGCATCAGGTTCTCGTCCTGTCAGCCAAGAACTGGTATCTGAGGCTACGCTGCATTTTGCTGCTGCCACACGATTGGCTAATTGGATCATTTCCTGATTGCGCAGGTGTTCCTAATAAAGTGAGGGATGAGCGTATGTGTGTCATGCTCCTCTCTGTTTGAAAAACCCAACACCAAACCTTGGCATCTACAATTAAAATAAAAGAGGAAACAATTTAATGTGTTTAATTTCACACCTCACACAGAGATAACAAAGGAAAAAAGGAATGGCAGTGCCTCTTATTATTCCTCTTTATATCCCCATTTTATTGTTTAACCTCAACCATAGAGTTCTGCAGCCATGTTCAGTGTTATCATTTCATCGACGTTTGGATTTTGAGTACAACTTTTCAGTCATGGTGCAATGCTTCACCCAAACTGCAGCCCACTTTAAACGCAAAATGGAAAATAAAATAATAATAATTTCCAAAAGTAGTCATCACTCCCTTATAGGCTAATTCGAGCGTTTACTCAGTGACTAGTTTATGGCTGACCAGGTGGTACCAGTTTCTCTCCGATTCTCTCCGGTACAATCAATTAGACAGATGGGAAGTGAAAAAGGGGGTTGGCTGCATCTCTATTGTAGGTTTCGCTTCCATTGCTGTCTATATGCGTGTGTGCTCATGCATGCGCACATGTATGTGTGTGTGCTGAATGTGAATGAGTCATGAGCCTCAGGTTGATGTTTGTCCTGAAGTGTTCCACAGGAAATGAAATGTAGCTCTAGATCTGAACTGCAGGCGACACGCTGACGTTTCAGCATGAGGTATAACGGAAGAGAGAGAGAGAGAGAGAGAGAGAGAGAGAGAGCTGGTGGATCACTCCTTTATTCCTTCGAATCCAGACATTGAGTTAAATTAAAATGATGTGGAACAACTAAATCTGTTGATTTAAATAGCTTGTTTCTGGGAGATTTCTTCTTTCTTCTGTATATCTGTCTTGACGCATGTAAAAATCTGAGCTGATAGTCAGCAAACATAGCATTATATTTCTGCTATATGTTTCTCGAATCGTTTCTTCACCATGATTTTGGCTGTCTGGTTCGTGTGAAAGCTCTGGATGAGGGTCCCAGCTGCTTGGCGCTACGTATAATGAGGTTTAGCTGTCGTTGTTGACATAGTGCCTATTTAGTAACTCATTCCTCGCTAAGCCTTTCGTCTCTCTCACAGCTGATTGTGGTGTGCACCTGCCTTTTTGTCTTATCTCCAAGCCCCGGACTAGTTGAGGTTTTGTGGCTTTTACGTCAATTTTAAAGAGCCTGAATGCCCCAGAACTGTTTCATCCACCCAAAGCACATTAGAAAGCGTATTAGATACGTCCCACCGTGGGCCCTCAGGTCAGCTGGTAGAAACATACTGGTTGTACCACTGACTCAGTGTAAAATCGGAAGGGCAGCCTTCTCTTACTACGGCCCGAGACTTTATACAGTAATTCCCTTCCTGATGATCTGAGGGCGATAGATGATCTCAGTACATTTAAAAAGACATTCTTATTCCGATTAGCATTTAATTCATTTCTGTCACCATTTTATTCTTTATTTTTAGTATATTTTATCTACATTTTTTTTCTTTTCACTCTTAATAATTTAGTCTGTCTTATTAGTTATTTTGTATTTTATTAATTTTATTTTATTTTATTTTATTTCCATTCCTTTTAATTATTGTTACTCATTTATCCTTGCTTCTATTATGTACAGAACTTTCTGACACTCTGTTCGAAAAAGTGCTATAAATAAACTTATTATTATTATTATTATTATTATTATTATTATTATTATTATTATGAGAAGATGTGAAAGTAGAAAAGAATTAGTCATGGAGCGGTTATGAAATCCCTGAAGGTGTTGGGTTAGAGCAAAGCTAGCGTCTTTGCTGTGAGTGTGTGTGTGTGTGTGTGTGTGTGTGTGTGTGTGTGTGTGTGTGTGTGTGGCTGAGAGACAGCATCGATCGAGCTGCCGCAAAAGGATTGATACACGTTAATGACAGAACATTGTATTCCGTCGTTATTATAGAGGCGAATGCAGAAGGCAAAAAAGCTTTGTCTCTAGCCACAAAGAAATTCGAAACCACCCAATAATTTGGCATGCACTGCAAATTATTCTTGGTCATGTCACATTTCATGACTCAAGTGCGCCGAGTCTGTTGAGTGTCTTGAACGTGAGACGAGGATCGCTCTGAGACATGAAGTGCTAACAAAGTGAGACTTGACAGAATTTTTTTTTCTAGACATCTTACAGGTCAATGAATACTACAGCTGTGGTATGAAAGAAATAGCAAAAATAACTCAAAAGCAGATGACGGAAGACGATAAAGAAAGCGGGCTAAATGTTCGTATTAGTTGTTTAAATGCGCTTATGAAACTTGGTCTAAAAAATGGGCCACGTGAATCTTGTGTATGGTTGTAGCCCCACATATGTGAATATAACGATTCATGTCCCTATGTGTGAGTTGCCCTCCGTGATAATGCCTCCTGGCTCAAAGCAATTTCAGGGCAATAGCTTGGAAACCATTTTACCAAACATTATGAGCCATGTCTCATACCTGGAATCAGTACCAGCTACAGCTGACACATTTCAGTGTCTCAGCAATAATTTTGCAATTTGGTATACGTATTTCAGACATATGTATGTAAACATATTATATACATATTGTTACACTGAAGTACCAGAAAACCTGGTACTGGAGCCTATGCAAAATGCAAAATATATAGCATCGTCCCCTGTGCATGTCATCGCTTGTGTCTGGCAGTGTGTATATAAAGCGAGAGACACCTATGGAAGCTTCTAGAGCTGCAACGAGAATGGCAAGTTATCAAGATTTTCAGGTATAAGAATCTCATTTCAAGGTCGTTTCTGGCAAAACCTCGAATATAAACCAAGTGTTAACTGTTATGTTACCAGTTTTTCTGGTACTTCAGTATACAATGCGTGTTTAGGTGCTGAAACACAATCATTGTTTAATGGATGTAACAAAAATCTTGAATCTACCATCTTGTAGACATCTGCTCCATCCATCCTTAGGTCTAAAGCTTAACATGATACAGACATTTATTATTTTGGACATTTATTGTGTTAACTGTGTAGCCTAAAAAGCAGCGAAGCTAAAAAATTATATTCACATCCTTGCTGCATAAATAAAACAGCCTAACGGTTTGTGATTTAATCGAAAAGGTGACTAGCCACAAGGTCCAGTAGGACAATTAGTAGTCCTGCAATCTGGAAACGATCACATTTTTCAATCTGATAAACCACATGCTTAGGGTATTAAAATGGTTGTCCACCTGTCTCCAAGACAACAGTTAACTCATCTCTCATGTCTGTGGTCTCTTTAATATTTCGGATTATTGATGTGCAGTGTTCTTTATCAGACTACAACAAAATATAATGTAATAATGTGGATTGCAGGCTCACACACATCTGCTTACTACAGAAATAATCTTTCATTGCAAAGCACGTTGATGAATCACGGTAACCCTCCGTCATTCTGAGCGCCGAGGTCGACCCTTCGGTTATGGCCAACTTCACCGAAATAATAAGGAAAACAAAACGATGATGAAATAGGTAAAAGAACGCGGGCTTTGCAATGCCAGTGAATCATGCAAAGCAGAAATGAGAGTTGAAGAGAGATTCTAGCAATGTGTCCTCTTCCTCTACAGACAAAGATTCACAGCATGTCACAGCGCTCTGAAAAGAAGCGTTCGCTTTCTGTCCTCCCTCTACAGTGACAGCACCCTTCAAGAGGTTCCGTCACAGGAGAACAATAGCCATGTTAAACGGGGTATGAGGCACGGTGTGTGTTTGGGAGGGGGGCATGTTTTTATATCTTAATGGAGACCAAAAATCCCCACACAAGGATAGGAGTCTGCATGTCCTCCCTGTATCTGGGTGGGTTTACTCTGGTTTCCTCCCACAGTCCAAAGACATGCACGTTAGGTTGATTGGTGTCTCTAAAGTAGCCCTAGTGTGTGAGAGTGTGTGTGTGTGCCCTATGATGGATTGGCGCCCTGTCTAGAGTTGTTCCTGCCTTGCGCCCTATTGACCTTTTGGTAATTTGGACATTTGGCTGGTCCCCATCTGGAAACTGTTGTTTCCAAGGGGCACTGTAGCTCAGTGGTAAAGAAGTTGGACTGCTGGCCCACAGGTTATGAGTTCAAATCCCTCCACAGTCAAGCTGTCACTGCTGGTCCCTTGAGCAAGGCCCTTAACCCTCAACTGCTCAGTTGTGTAAATCAGATAAAATGTAATGTCGCTCTGGATAAGTACGTCTGCCAAATGCTGTAAATGTTGTTGTTTTTGCGAAAATAAAAAAAAAATAGAAGAGCCAGAAAATTGCTTCTTTTTTTTTTATTACTGAGCTTAAGGCTAGGGTTAGGGTTAGGCATAGGATTAATCAGTTGCATAATGTCATTGGAAGGTCCTTACAAGAATAGCAAGACAAAAGTGTGTTTGTGTGTGTGTGCCCATGCAATCTTTGTGTCTCTGCATGTGCGTCTCACCGGTAAAGTAGCCGGAGCAGGTGCTAAGCAGCAGTTTAACACTCTGCTTGAGATGCTCTGTAAATCTTTTTAATTTTCCCTCTCTGTGTTCACAGCCTGCTTGAGCTCTGAGGCTTGTAATCAAGTAATGATGCCCTAGTACCTTTCTGAAGGCTGTGGCACTGCACCGCCACGGTGGAACCAGTAGATTAAAACACAACAGGGGCTTCATTTATTAAAGGGGACTGTATTATACCCATTTTCCACAAGTTAATACAGTTCCCTGGGGTCTTAATGAAATGTCTGTGAAAGGGTTTAGTCAAAATCCCACATAGATCAAATACTACACCTTTCTTTTTACCCTGTCTGAAACAGCTCTACACTCGGTTTAAGTGTCTGTTGCTTTAGATGATAATGAGCCACTGCTCATGTCTTGCTTCGAACTCTGGTCTCCAGTTGTTTCGAACCTGGATAGTTAGGTTATAACTATCACTGCTAGATGTTCAAGGAGTGTGTTCAGGCTTACATTAACTGAATTTCTTACATGGTGGAATATAATAATATACTTATTGTCATAAGTAAGTTTAAAAACTTTTATTCCTGTGGAATCCCACATTGGACTGACCTACGTTATGAAAGCAGTTAGGCACAAAGTTTTGCTTAAGCACTCAAATACAGCTTTAAAGTAAATTTCGTCCACTCAGCTGTTCTGTCCGATGGCAGGCCGGGACCCGTAGCACGTTGGTCCGTACAGCCAATAGCAGCAAATGCGATACTCAAGCCGTGGATGGAGATACTCCCAGAGAACGTGGAGCTATTCAGATTCAGGCATTGTTATTCCAATGAACTTGTTTGTGATGTAGATATCTGCACCAATTCTAAATGGAGCTTTTAAGCCAGTGTTTTCTGAAACAGGCAGCGTACAAAGAACTGACTGGGTTTTCATGTTTCAAAGTTTGTGGGTTGGTAGGTACTCCAGAGACCCAACTGTATGTGCACAAAACCTGAAAAAAAGAAGTTCTATAAAAAATGATAATTTCCCCTTTCATACATATACACTTTTTAACACAAACCATGGGATGATTTTCTGAGAATTCTATGTTTACAGTTACATTTATGGCATTTGGCCAACAACCTTATACAGAGTGACTTACATTTATCTCAATTATACAACTGAGCAGTTGAGGGTTAAGGGCCTTGCTCAAGGGCCCAACAGTGGCAGCTTGGTGGTGGTGGGGCTTGAACCCCCAACCTTCTATTCAGTAACCCAACACTTTAAACATTGTGCCATCCCATGCTCAATCATGCATCAAAAGTGACATACAAACCCCATTTCCAGAAAGGTTGGGACACTTTCTAAAAGTGCAATAAAATCTGAAATCTGTAATCTGAACCTTTATTTAACAGATAAAAGGCCAAAGAAAGATTTTCCATGTTTTAAATGATAAATTTAATTCTATTTGTTATTCCTGTCAGTTTAGAGCAGTCTGGCCATTCTCTTCTCTCATCAACAAGGTGTTTCTGCCAGTAGAACCGCTGCTCCATTAAGAGAAACTGTTTCTTAAATACTTGAACCAGGCACCACCATGTCTCTGAGATCCACGCCCCCATTCTGATGTTTGATATCAAGATTAACTGAAGCTCTTGACTTGTATCTGCTGACTTTCTGGATTGCACCTCTGCCACATGATTGGCTGATGAGATTACTGCATGAAGTGACCAGGTTTATCTGTGACCATTGTTTTCCATGAGAGAACAACAGTGTTGAAAAAAGAGATACAGGCCAATTACACTGCTGCCAAGACCAAACGTCATTTTTAGACAAGTTTGATTCCTTAGACAAGTGAAATAATGTATAATGTATAATATATAATGGATTATACCTCTGTGTACATATCGTGGCCACAACACAGCATGCCGTTGTTTACAAGGCTAATGGATTGATTGAGGAAATGATGCTGAGAGGAAAAGACAATAATTGGCTTAAAAAGGGAACCAGCCTTTGTATGCTTTATTTGTATGCTGGAAGCCATGTTTGTTCACCGTTGCAGTTGTTTTTACTCAGAGCCTGAAAGGCACTAATGGAAGACATGATAGATAGTGTTCCTTTACTTTTTCTATTACTGAAAGGTTGACTGGGGTTGCTTAATTATAGCTGCATAAGGGCCGGTGCATAATTATATGAGCATTTTGTACTACAGTTAGAGAAATAGTGAAAGACAATAGGGATGATGTTCAGAGGTTTGGAATAAAACACTCTTTTATTCTGCTGTTTTATTTGAGGGAAGTGACTGCACACTGGAGACTTGAGCCCCAGTTACTCACTGCCTCTTAAGAGAGCTGCTTGTGCACTGGTCCTGCTGCTGGCACTGTTGTGCCGATATCATAAGGCAGCCTGACCCTGAAGAATTTACTCCTGTCGTAATATAGAAATGATAAGACTTAGATGACTTCTGTTTTAATAGTGAGAGTACAAATCTCTATTTGTACTCTCTATAAGCTTGGCTGAATGACTTCAGAGAATTATGGGAAGTACACTCTATGCATGTCATGTAATGCCATAGTTCATCAAGATGATGACACCACAAACCACTGTTTCTGTTCCACAGAAGGGCTATAGTGTAGAATCATAGCTTAATGCGGGTGGAGAAATGGCCAGGCACAGCATAAATTAGACAGAGACATTAGATAGTGGCACTGAGTTCAGGAAATGAATTGGTGCTAATCAGCCAAGGATGGGATCCAGGAAGGGAGCGGGTGTCATGTTTTTGTTCTTTATGTAATAAGAAGAATATGATTTGTTTTTCTATAATCCAATTAGCCAGTTAGGCTTTTTATGCCAGCAGAAAGTCGTAAACAGGCTGTCTTAAAATATAATAGAATTGTTAATCCAAACTTAACAAAAGAATTGGCACAGTATACTTCTTTTGCTGCACTGTGCCAAAGTGGGAGGGAGGACACAAGTGTGATAATCCAATAGTTTGTTTTGGGCCAATCCAATCATATTTGGTGTCCATGGGTCAAATCACGCCTAGGATTAAACCAGGATAATCCATAATCATAAATTGGGAACACTGATGAAGGTCGAAATGAACGTCTGATTAGGATATAGAAAACTCGGAACAAGGCGTGGACGTATTGGGACATTACCAATTCAGAAAGAGTATAAGCCGACAAACTAGTTGAGTACAGAACAGGTGAACACAATCAGGTAGAACACTAATGATGTGACATGACCAGGGACAGAACTAGAATTAAAACAAAAGCACCCTGCAATATAAGTAAAACAAATGATATGACCATAGTCTCACATGCGGAGATGATAAATTTGTGACATTTGCCTACTGTAAAATGAACACAGTCATCACACCGGAGATAGGTACAAAACCTATAGCTTTACCATGGGCCACTACCTAAGAGCATGTCACTTGTTGCGTCATTGACTATCCTGTTTTTAACTGTTTTGAGTGAACTTTAGCTCATATTGCACAGTTATCATGTCAGCACCCCATCTATACTGAGTGCCAGTAAAGTCTGTGATGCTGCACTCCTGGGAGTGCTCTGTCACTTATCCAGAGGTGCGAATACTGCAATTCCAACATGAGGCAGCTGGGTACAACAGTAATTATCCAACAGGATTGTCTACTAAGGAGTACCAGAACTCCCCTTCACCGCACACCACCTCTCTGCCTTTCTGTCTTATTCATTTTACTGCAGATTATCTGCAGAATAAAAAAAAATAGAAGTCATTAGGGAATTGTGTCAGGGTTTAGAAAATCAGTACATATCTTTATTTAATGTTTACTCAAGATAAAAAAATAGTATTAATGTGTGCCTAAATACATAATAAACTAGATGTACCACAGTGGTGTAGAATGTGACAATGTGCCACATAAAGTGAGAGGAAGCGCAAGAGTGAGTGTTGGTTGCAGCACCTCCTGTGCCTCTAAAGAATGTGGTAATGATGCAGGGTGTGAAATATCATTACGTTTGAGCCTTTACATCACAAGATACTGGCTAGTGAAAAGCAAATCTTTTTGCTTTGAACTATATTCAGTGGGTGGCTCTAATCCAAACATGATTTGCAATGAGTTAGGGTAAGAACTGCAAAAGGATTGTGGCTGTATGCATCCCAGATCACCTCCATATGTGAACTTAGCAATCAGATCTCAAAGCACCCTGTTCACACCTGTACTTAACGGTGACCACTTGCAATATGATTGCCCAGGATGCATGTTAATACCAAGTATTAGGTAAAGGGCCAAGGTATATGTCAGCAAAAAGAATGGTGGGGAAAAATATTATTATTATTATTATTATTATTATTATTATTATTATTATAGGTCAGGACTTTCAGAGGGTTATGACTTCTACTTCTACTGTTATGACCACTACTGTAACAAATTCATAAAAAAAATGATTGACTCTCTTTTCCTCTGGATCCTGGACCTCTATTTCAGATCCACTGGTCTATGTTATACTTCTCTACAAGCTGTTTCATATAAATAATTACAGAAATCCACATTAACTGCATAATCTGCCTGACTATATGTGGTAGATGTCTAGCTAAGGAGCATTGAAAAAATGCCAGTCTCCTCATCTGGGTATGTGTGTAAGAGTGTTTGTGTGTGTGCATGGGTGCATATTTGAGTGTAGTGCATATATAACTGATGGCTGGTATACTGTAATTCCCAACCATACTTCCTGTGGCTGAGCTCAGTGCCCCGCTTTGTGGAGATGTATGGTTCTGATGATGAGTGTGATATTAAGACTCTTCATTCTCACTCTGAATCCTTCTGGCTTGACTAGAACACTGAGAAAACCGTGATGGTGCCTCATTCTCCAAGGCACACACGAGTAAATTATAGCAAATATATCCTGCTTAGATCTTGCTATTGAAAAATATGGGTGAAATAAATATTAGAAATGTTTTTTGAAAACACTTGTTAGCCTAAGTGAATTTATTTAATACCACTAGAGGGCCTTGTTAAAACATCATCATTAACAACAACAACAACAACAACAACAACAACAATAATAATAATAATAATAATAATAATAATAATAATAATAATAATTATTATTATTATTATTA
>JANCOA010000023.1:2359576-2372496 GCA_024363135.1 Leptodoras oyakawai | reverse complement strand
TCTCTCTCTCTCTCTCTCTCTCTCTCTCTCTCTCTCTCTCTCTCTCTCTCTCTCTCTCTTTCTCTCTCTGTCTCTCTGTCTCTGTAGAAGGCATTAATGTTCTGGATCAGATATGGCAGACGGCCAACAACAGTAATGCCTCTGTAGCTCTGGAAGATCAGGGATGTCCAGTGCTGCATGTAGGACAGTACTCCACGCTCTCTCTGCCCTTACGCCGAGTGTTTGGCCATAGGTAAAATACAGTAATCTCACGCTCACAGCACAAAATGCTTAGCTCTACACTGTAGAAAATGACCAGCCTATTTTACAATAATTTACAGTAATGTACTGTAAGTTACAAGCAGCTAATTTATTCATGGTTATTGATTTTCCAATTATAGATCATTACTTTTGACATTACATTACTTATGTTGCATGACATTGTCAATAATGTTATATTACATGTCACAGAAAATATATGAGTATGAACAAGCAGAAGAGAGCCCACAAGTGAAAACATTAATGTTCAATGACAGTTTTGTTTTAGCAATAACCATGCTGTTAGCAGTGATGAAACAGACAGAAAAAAAAATTAGCCAGGCATTTATTTCACAGTATAGTACTAAATTTGTGTTTATTGAGTTATTGTTGAAAATACATTTTTTGTTTCCAGATTTGATGATGAGTTCAGCCTGCTGCTCCAACTAAGGAGTTCTCAGCACGAAGACCGTAGCCTATTTACATTCCTCTGCCCAGATGGTCACATCCTTCTTCAGATCCGAATCAGCGCCCACTCCTTCACCTTTATCAGCACACAGCAGCGGCATTACGAGTCAGTCTGAGCTTCTTCACGCACACAAGCACTCACTAGCAGGGTGAAAACTCTAAATATGTTGTCCAGGATTGCGTACAGGTTTTAAGACCAAAATAAGATGCATACATGAATGTGGCAGCTTCACAATGAACAGCATAATTGTATGGGTAGGGTTAGAATTAATTCATTATTAAGAAATCCATAGAGCATGCCTGTTGATTATCTGACCATGGAAATAGCAGTTGGCTGAACATTACTCCCTTGCGTTTAAAATAATCACATTGTGAAGTCATTTGACATAAATGCTGCTTTAACAAATCATGTATATTAATTTCCTCAAATGTGTTTCATATTGTATTTGCTATATAAACATCTTTTGGTGTTACATATCAAGAAAGCTTATCATTTATTATGTGCTCATGTGAATTCTAGTTTATATTTATGTCTGATTTATTTTAGGTTTCCTGTGGCTGTGTTATCTGATGGGAATTGGCATCGAGTGGCAGTGAAAGTGTCGACAGGCCAGTTAGTGTTTTATGTGGACTGTGCCATGGTGGAAAGTGTAGACTGGGCCTACAAGGAGGGTCTGGGGATCACCACTGATGGGCTTATCATGGTGGGAGGAATCATTGAGGGGTTTGAAATACCATTTGAGGTAAAAAATTAAAAAACCTTTGGCTTATTAAGTTCTAGATGTAATTGTTAAACACAAACCACTGTAAAAAGGTGTCTTTAACCCACTTGATAGTCGAGTGAAAGCCGGTGATGTAGTGTGTTCTACTTTTCTGCACCACAAGACTTCCCCAGACTTGTCCCCTATGGGCTGAATTATTAAAAACACAGGTATGTGTACCAATAGAGGGTTTAGGAACATCTGTGGTTGTATTTAAGCAACCTGATGCATTTTCCATGTAATGTCCCTGGAAAATCAATTAGAGCCCTGCTTTATACTATTCTAAGCTTATAAGCATAGATACCTACAGCTTGTTCACATTATTAAGTCAGTTATAGTTTATATATAGTTTATATAAGTTTAATTAGTCTTATATCTCATTTTGTAGGTCATGTAGCTTTGACTGGCCATTATATCAATACTGGCCATGATATTCATATTACAGGATTATTAATCTCATTCCACTGAAATGTCATAGACCCTGGTAAAGTGTAGATAAATAATCATAGGCTTACATAAGGTTTGCATTAAGTGATCTTTGGACCATACTGAATCCAAAAGTTGCATCAATATGTGGACTATTTTGTTAAAAGAATGTGATGTGTGCCCACATCTACTCTTCTGGAAAGGCTTTCCACTAGATTTTGGAACATGGCTGTGGCGATTTGCCCATTCAGCCACAAGAGCAATAGTGAGGTCGACCCCGATATCAATTGAGAAGTCCTGATGCAAAACCAGTGTTCCAATTTGTTCCAAATCTGTTAAGTGGGGTTGAGGTCAGGTTGAGGCCAAGTGTTCAAGTAACTGCATCAGACCAGCTATTTCATATAATTCTCAATTTCAGACTACCTTGTGTTCACTATTTTTTGGCTAAATGATATTTGCCTAGTGCTCATGTTAAGTATCCTAATTTACGAATGCCAATAATTCATTAAAAGCAGCTGGCTAGGATAGAGATATGGGTGGATTATTTTGGAACCTCTACCACCGTTATGGACTAATGGTTGAATGCTACATTTGAGTGATGGATGAAATAATCTAATGCTAGTTAGGAAAAGTGATTTAGACAGCTGCAGACAAGGTAAATGTATGAAAAAGAAAGTTAATACTGCATGAAGTCTGTGCAGTGCCTGTTAGGATGATCTCATGCATTGCACTGCCTCAGAGGCCTATTCACACATTTATAAATTGAACTCACTGGCAAAGTGGAGAGGCAAATTTATTGCGAGGAAAGAATCCATATTTGAATGGCTTCTCATTTGTGTGTGTGTGTGTGTGTGTGTGTGTGTAATTTGTCTAGGGTGATCTGAAGCAGGTGATGTTCATAATGGGGGAGCCAGATGCAGCCAGAGATCAGTGTGAAGTGTATTTACCACAATGTGATGGAGTAGCTCCAAAATCCCGAAGCTTACAACACACTCAGGTTCCAGAAGTGAGGCAGCTGCACAGTCATTCCTTCATCCACAAAGGAAAAAAATTCTCATTACATCCCACTTTTCTCACACCTCTACTCCCTGTAAACGTTTCTGACAAATGCACATCTGTATTTGCATTGCACCTTAAACATCTATAGTATCTTCTAGCAACAGAACATAGTAACACAACATCAGGAAATCAGTAATCTCATTGGGACAGATAGGATTAGAGCTGTTAGAAGAGCTGTTCTTGTCATCATCCCAGCAGCTCACATTCAAGCCCTGGCAATACAACTCACAGACATGCATGCTTGTGTATGTTTCCACTTGTATGTGTAATCACTTTTCTGTGTTTTGCTTATTTAAGGAGCTTTTGCTCTCCTCAAACAACTTGGAGGATTTACTGGAGAGTTCTGACCCAGACGGCAGGGCGATGGTTCGCACGGCAATAAGTGTAAGGAGTGATTTTCCTCCATCCTGTCAATGCTAATGGACCAGTGGTTTATGTGTGTTATACAAACACATTTAGGAGAGACAGGCTGAACGGGGTCCTGTGCTTTGCCCCGTTTAAATCTCCTTAAAGGCAGGACTGAGTCATTAGCTTCAGGTTTGTGTTTTTAAACAAAAAGAACATGCGCAGATTGACAAAATAGGAGATGATTCATTTTGACTAGACAGGACCTGTGTAATTTACTTTGCTACTCAGAAAGCTGTTACGCAATACATGGTTAAATGTTATTTCTCCAGGAATTTTCTTGCTGTCTAGAAAGCATAACAAGGATCAGGAATCATAAGTAATGTAATGATTGCAACAAGAAACGATATACAAAGAATTATGGCCACAGATGCTGCTGCAGTTGTTTGTTTGATTGCCTCATGCAATCTACTTTGACCTTTATGTAACTAATTTGACAGTTCCATTTATGTTTATTCTCTAGCAATTACATTATAATTTTCTACTGCTTTCACTGGAGTGGTTTTGAGACAGATGAAATGTATGTTAGTGCATATATACAGTACATATTTGTCAGTGTTCTCTTTGATCCAATTCTATGTTCTGTAGAGCTCATTATTCATGGATCCAATGTAACATACATTTTAGACATGGTCCGTGGTGTAGGTATGTGCCTAAGCTTCTCAACCATCATCTGGGTTTGATTAACCAATGTCAAAGTTGCAGGCTTCAAAAGAGTAAAGTGGTCAAAATTTCTTCTAATATTTTTGCAGGAACATTTTTAGACTCTTATGACATAACTCTTTGAATTTTGAGTGCTTTTGTTGTGGCATTAGGGTTTCAAGACCACAGCATTTTTAGCCACTTGTTTCATTTACACATGCTCCCAGTGGAACAGCCATGCTCCACACTGCTATAATTAATCACCTTCTGCTGGCATGCCGTGCACCATTTGACACGGCAGGGTTAAAGGTAAATACTTAATTAACTTTTCGCTTTTTATAGACCAAAGTGAGGCCCATTATTGAGTGAGGCCTGGTTCTTGAGGCTCTGTAGGGTTAACAACACACACAAATGTTTAATAGAACTTCATACAGGTCATACCTGTAGATTATGTTGTGCTTGGTAGTACAAGCCATAGAATGTGTTAGTATTAGTGTTTGTGTTCAAAGCCAGGTTACATTTCACCCAAAGCTTTCCAACAAGTGACATATAATGCAGTGTTTGCAATAAATACCACCACCCTATTACAATCCTTTACTTATTTCTTTTTGTCTCCTATACATGGAGTTCTTTGCTTAGCAATTTGTGATTGGTTGAACCTACAGGTTCGATAGCTTGGGATAGCATCCTCTTATGTTCTCCTTGTCAGTTCCATCATTGTAATCTTCATTAATGAAACTGTACTGAATGCTATGGCAACTGTAACTTCTAGTTCTAGATGCCTGCATCAGGGACACCTCAATCACATTTTCATCTAGAGACATGATTCAACTAGAGACACAACAACAAACTACTGTACATACTCCAAGTCTCTAGAATAGATACTGTATGATCTGAACCGAACTGATCTCTTTCTTAAGATGTAGAGCAGAGTTCTTGGTGCACAGAACTAGAAGAACATATTACTTTAATGGAGCCTGACCAAGCCATCTGCTAGCTCTAAGGCTGAGAAACCAAGAAAAATACTCAAACATTATAGCTATTAAAACACGTTGCCATATGACTGACCCTCAAGATATGCAGAATGTACAGCTTTATGAATGCATGAAAGGACAAGCGTCCGCTGCACAGCCGGCACCCTAGATGGTTAGCCAGTGCAGCTTTATTTCTCTTGGAGAGCCTCAATGTGGCACGGATTTCCCGTGGCCTCTATCATGTTATTGAGTCCACTACGTAAATCTCCAGAGCTTAAAGAGATCTGGTTATGTCTTTTGTATTTTTGTGAAGTTACTGTTGATAAAACATTTCATTTTAATTCATTTGCACTACACAGTATTAAAATCAAGTACGAACTTTGTGGTTTTACTTTACATTTGCTTAATTTGCACTGAACTGAATTGTGCTGAACAAGGATCTGAAATCCAAGAAGACATATTGAAGAGTGTTCGAGAGCATGTGTGCTGACCTGAAAATTTCTCTAGATATTGCACAATTTATTATATATGCCTATTACTTCTGTCAGACCCTTTCAGAAAATTTCAGCATGACTATTGGGATTTTATAAAACTGTGCTTGTGTATGACTGGCTTCTATAGAGCACGAAAACATGAAGCAAAGCATTGCATTCCAAAGCTTTTAGAAATTTACTGAGCTATTTCTTTGCTGACCCTTCTCTCACCCCTCACATCATTACAGACAAAGGTCAAGCATTCAGAACTGACCGTGTGCTTCGATCCCTGTCCTCATGCCCTAATTTACTGACACACATTCATGAAGATCAGAGGGCAGCAAACTGAATGAGACACCAGTCTACACTCATTCACACCTGGAAAATGTAGAAAATACCATGTGGGAACCCCCAAGGGAAAACATGACAACAGTGACATCTCAGGGTCGAACTAACAGCACCCCGGTGCTGTATAGCGCCAACACTACCCACTGCATCACAGTGCCATCAAAAGATCTAATGCATAAATAATTTGCATATAGCACACGAGGCAGTGTTGGTGCCAGCAATAATAGCATAAATTTGTTTCCATAAGTTTGTTTCCAAGGTATTGGTGTCAGTATTGGTATTGGAACACTATGCTTGATATTACTTGCTAATGTAGAAAATCTGTCAATGTAAAAAGTGAGATGTATGCCCTTTGGCAAAACCCATGGCATTGCAGAATAGCTGGCACAATATAAAGAGCAAGTTAAGGCACAACTCTCCCAAACATCAGACTTCACTCCCTATACTATTAAAGTGCAGGAAAATGCAAATTCCAGCAAGCATCATAGGGCAAGCACACTATACATTCTCTACAGAAATGGTGTATGTATGGATGTAATTAAAGCAGTGTTATAAGACGTCATTATCAGGACTCAAAAACAGAGAAAGTGAAATCTTTTAATGATCACTGACACTCAGTAAAACTACAGCTTAACTTTGCGACAGTCTGTCTGCTCATTTTCTAGCAATCAATGTTCTTGGCCTGAAAGCTCAAAAACGTATAATTAAACTTTCTGGAGCACTGATTTATTACAGGTATCTCAAACTAACTGTATAAATCACATAAAGTCAATGGAAAGTGTCTGGAAGATGCATGTAGAGATTTGTCAGTGGACTTTCTTGGCTTTCTCTTTTGTAATATCTTTCTTTTTTATCCATTTTTGTCTTCTTATGGCTCCAAGCTCTTAAGAGATCATCAGTTACATTTTTTTTATTTATTTAACAAGGCTTCATAAGCAGTGAGCTCTCATACAATTGGAAATTGGAATTATTTGGATCTCATTCTCTATTCATTATCCCAAATTGGGCCTGCGTAATGTATATCCTATTTACTCTGGAAAATCTTTCAGTAGAGGTACTGTTGTGGTTTCTGTGGTAATCTTTCCTGTTATAGCCATGGGCCAACATGCTGTAGGTCTCATCACTCTGCAACTCCAGAGTCTCTGAAGTCTTCTAAATCACCAATTAAAACTTTCCTATTGTTGTCTACATAATAAATCATCTCTTCCTAGTGTCTGAGCATTTTCCAACAAGTCCCTGGAAAGTTTCTTTCAAACAGAGCTATACACTTTATAACAGACTATATTTATGAAAGAATTAGAGTCTGTCCACATGGTGGTCTAGAGATGTGCTGAAATTGTTCTCCCTGGTTTTGATGCCTTTTTTTCTTTAACTTAGTAGCAAGTCAGCATTTTTATTGGCCAAAATTTCAAATGTTCATTAACGCAACGACACATATTTACTGATGTAAATAAGAGATTGATTTGCTGTCATGCAGGGGGTTTGTTACAATAATGGTGTGAATTGAAGTTAAATAAATACATTAAATTGAAATGCTGTTGGACATGCAAACGTTCAACAAACTGACATTCATCTTATATGAAATCAGTTTTATTACAATAAGTCCCCTCTTACAAGAAATTTGGATTGATTTCCTGAGAAAAACAGCCCTTTTCAGATTTTTCAGATTTAGTGGATAGCATCATTTAGGTAGAAAGTTGCCAGCATTCCTATTCATTAAGACAAAAGCAGAATTGTAACTAACAAGTTGTGCAGATTTGAAAATCAGGTTTAGTAAATCAGTTTTTAAGTTTGTTGTACTTTTGCAGTCATTTAGTACATTAGAGCCTATGAATGTTGGAGTATGTAATATTCAATCCTTTACTGATTTGCACCGAAACCAATATTTGAGTAAGAGCTATTTGAGGAAGCCAAATTTTTTTTGCAACCTCTTGAGAACCTCCTCAGCGTGACCCCATCTCACCCCTCTTAGCATCATTGGGGCAAAGGTTAACAGTGATGAACTGACCATGTTTTTCAATGTTTTCCTCCCTGGCCTTGATCTGGCGACCAGGTCTTGGACAACAGGCAGTTGCCAATGAAGTACACACTTTGGCCCAACTGTCCTTCTCAGGGCACCATGACCATGAGCCAATCCATTTACATGCATGTTTTTGGGAGGTGGAAGAAAATCAGAGAACCCAGAGGAAACTCACATGAATCATGTAAGAATCATGTACTGAAGCAAAAGTGAAGCTTTTTTATGAAGTGCAAACTTTTAGATTCAGCGGTGCCGAAGCTCCAAGCAGACGCAGATCAACAGGCTAAACCCAGCATGTGTTTGTGCGCGTGTACCTGAGGGTGTGGGGGGTGGATGAATGATATTTGGGTGGGTGTGAGAATGTGCACTATTGTGAGTGAAAATGATCTCACCTCCTCAGTGTATGTTCTGTTGTGGATCGTGATGTGACAGCGCAGTGTGAGCTCCACTGGTTTGTTCTGTGCATTTGTAGTCATGAGGATTTGGATGTGCCTAATAGGATGGATTCTGCTGGACCTACAGGGGCAGGGACTTGCAAGACGCCAGAGTCACAGGAATAGTTTGCTAAGGGTATGTTTCTTAATGATTATATGGATACTGATGTACATGAAGATCTACACTGTGGGTGTATACTTATGTTAAACTTGGCAGTAGTTCTTGCAAGACAAAAGATATCTCAGTTATCTCAATATCTCTGGTATTTTTTAGACCAGCATAACCTTGTTGTATCGCTCTTCACAGATGTGTTTGCAAAAAGATGTAGAAGCTTTGGTTTTACTTTTATGCACAGTGACGGAGAGTCACAGGGATGTTAGTTTATGAGACATCCTGCAGCTCCAGTATAATCTAAATTACAAAGGATGTGATTTAGATTACAATGTGTAGTTTTGTATAGCTTTGGTCATATGAACAAATCCAGATTTGAATTTAGCCTGCATGTTTTGTTATGATAAACATATGTCTATGAAGATTCTGTAATTGTACTTGTACTGTACTGTTTTACATTTAATGTACTTTTCTATTTTTCCAAAACACAATTCCAGCACATTTCCTATGTATTTTGCATCAATCAGCTAGCTAAGACATTGCCAGTTAAATGTCGCCACTTAAACACACCACTGTCTGTAAGGTGGAATTATGGAACTTGGCACTTTTCAAGTCAGAACAGCCCCTTTTGTTTATGTACCTGTGTAGGAACTGTGTGAGACCTGCTGTGTGAGGCTCATATGAGGGTCCTTATCTGATTCTCTGCTTAAACTTTACCTCAGGACCGCCTTTGACTTGCCCTGAACATTTATTATATCCTTGATACACACTCAGTAATGGCTCCTTGGCATGTCTCACTGTCTGAGTAGAGCCTTTTTACCCTCCAGGCCTTAAACATGTTCAGGATAACTCGCGCTTTTTCCAGTCATCCATCTTCCAGCTTTTTAACTCATCATTATGATGACATCAAACTAACCCTCTGAGATTTGACATATTCCTGACAAAACAAATGCAACCACTTATATTCAGATTGACCACTGTTTTGTTTGTGTTTGTGGGAAATTATTCACTATCACTTACAAACTGAGGGAGTTGTTACACTACTGTATACTATTAATGGTTATACAGTATTATTCCTATTGCATTGTAGGTGTTTCAGTAATTGAATTGTTTGCCCCCTGGTGGCTGAGTAAGGAATTACTCACACTGACAGGTACAGAAATTGCTCAGCTATGGGTGAATGGTCTGCTATTAGGCTTCCCTGGCAAGCCATCAAAGGGATTTCAGGCCCACTGTACCCTTTGTGATAAGCTGGCCAACAGCCCAATGCAGGCCTTTGGAGATCGGGTGATAGCTTATCAGGCTACATTCAGGGCTGAGCTCCTGAAAGAGCTATTGTTACGGGTAGCAGTGGAGTACATTGATGCTTCAGCCTAGCAGAATAAACAGCCTGAAAATTCATTTGCTAATGAATCAGTTCACTGGCATTGAGCTTCATTCTCTGAGCATGGCAGCTTGTTGTATTAGTGAACAGATCCCAAACACATTCACTCAGCCACAAAATTAAATCCACACATGGAAATATAGCCACAAGACACAAATCATTCCTCATTCTTCTGTTATACTGATCACAGACAAGTGCATGTGTTTAAGACAAGACTCGGCTGTTTCTTATTTCCTGTGTTTTAGTTCAAAACAAGGCAGTGCAGCATCTGCCTCACAGGTTCCTGCTGGGGTACACATCCAAAGACACATCCAGAGATATTCTAGTACACCTTCAAGTCCAAGAGCTTCTTACTGCAGTGTGTGCCTATATATCTTTAAAATGGCTTAAAGGACAGTATTAGAGGATAGTAATCTATCTTTGACTTCATTGATGTTTCTAGCTATAAATACCATGGTTAGTATAGCATTAGACCACCAGTTTGCCCTGTGCAAATTCCTTCTGTGTGCAAATAAGTTATCAAGCGTTACAGATGGCACCAATCATTCAAATCAGTGACATCAAGCAGTCACTCATGGGCCAAGATACACTAAAGACTGTTTTAGCACATAATACAAAATACTGAAATAACATTATTAATCTGTATATTATAGTTCCTGTCATTTTTTTATACAGTTATTACATTGAAGAGATAAAAAAACATAGCTGGCAATGGAACAACTGTTTAAAATTGTTACAGCATAACTGATAAGAATGAATTTGTTTCATGGATGTTCCATGAGAATGAATATAACTATAGTGGATCAGCTCTCAGCTCTGGTAGCAGTATCCCCATTTATGCAAAGAGGAGTGGGCCCACATTCCTTCCTTCTATCTATCTTTGTGGTTACTTTTGTTGTCTTGAGTTGGATGATCTGAAGCATTTGAACGTGATAAATTAGCAAAAATAGCATAAATTGGGAAGGGGCAAATACATTTCACAACACTGTAGATTTTACAAGGTATTAATCAGCAATATTAATCAATATATTTCATGTAGGGTGTAAGAAGACGTGGCATCACCCGTGGAGATGGCACGCTTCCTACAGGCTCGAAGCGAACAGACTCCATTAGCTCTGGGGACGTCTTTGAGGTGGACGAGTATACTGACCTTATTGAGCCCAAAACCATTTCTAAAGATGGCGGCTTACCCCACAAGATCCACCCGCCCCTTTCTAAAGGCAGCAAGGAAGCCAAGCCAGACTCTACCTCTAAACGTCTAGATGAGAACATCACCACAGAGAAGAACAGTCCTGACAAAGGGTTTCCTGAGAAGCCTGTGGATAACGCCATTATTGATCTGGATGCTCCTTCCATTTTGAAAAAAACTGCTGGTGAAAGCTCAAGCTCCATGGACCCTGATTCCAACCTGCTGAAAGAAGGAGAAGAAAGAATGACAACTGTTCCACCTAGCTCATCCACTGATAGAACAAATGGAAGTCACAGGATTTTCCCAAATCTGGTTCTCACAGGCAGGACAGGGGGCCTGGTTCGAGGCTCAGACGGGAAGATGTACAACCTTCGTCAAGGCCCTCCGGGTCCAGTGGGGCCACCTGGGGCACCAGTGAGTACTACCTGCTTATTTTATCGCCTGTTCTAGTCTGATCAGATATGTTGGATAACAGAATTGGTACCAAACTTCATATCAAAAACACTATTAAGAACACTCAAATACTGGCTAGGGTCCCCACTTCAGTTACTGCGTGTGTGGCAGCATGTTCTCGCTGTAATTGTACGTGTTTCCTCCTGACATCCAGGTTGCCCCTAGTGTCAATTTAACTGGAACTGGCTACATTTATGTTGTGGAATGACTGTTTAGATATACAAAAAGCCCAACTGAGCCATAGCTGTATGAGAAATAATAGTTAAAGGTCATTGACAAAATCATGGCGTAATAGGAACCTGGCATAAGAGGAGTATTTATTTATTTATTTATTTATTTATTTATTTGATTCATTATTTATTTATTTCAAGTGCACCTGCTTTTAATAAAGAACAAATTAAAGAACCTTTATTTAAAACTGCTTGTTTTGTTTTCCAGTCTAATCCAGACCAAGTGTAGTGAAACCTAAGTATGTCCAGGTGTTCCTAAACATTACTAGCAATGTTACTGTCAGACCATTGAAACAGAAACCACACAATTTAAACCTATTATCTACATTATCTACATTTTACATGTATAAAATATGTACAAAGCTGACTTCTGGCACCTTGGCTAACTTGCCTTTGCTTGTACAGGTTGATAGGTTGTGGATTTATAGCTCTGGCACTCATCCAATTCTAAATTGTTTGTGATCTTTCATTGATTTATACATTTAAACTCATGCACATGTACTGAGCCCAAAAACAAGGTAATTACGCTCAGGTATGCGAGCAGGGGCAGTGCGCCTGGATTCCTTTTGACAAGTCGTACCGACATCGATCACAAAGTCGAACATGTTCATACGTACTCGTACAACTTTACCGTACAATGTTTTAAACCTTCATTGCAACCCCAAAGAAAAACAAATAGTCAGCCACAAAGCTGGTGAGCCACAAACAATGCAAAGTGACATCAACATTGTCTAGTCTGGAAATAATAAGGTCTGCAAATCAGGCTGAATGGAAACTATTATACCCCTAAAGCCCTTAGCTAACAAAACCATCTTACATCAAAAATCACAAGGACATATCATCTGCATCTGTTTTAAGAAACAAGTCAGCCAAAGAAACAAAGTGCATAGTGTAAAACAGAAGGGTTGCAGATGTTTTCATATTGTCTTTGTTGCTTTATTTGTTTGATTGATTTAAACTTACTTTAAACACCGTCACAGACTGATGTATACTGAAGTGGCAGGCAACAGTGTGTTACTTAGTTTAAACTATGAAGCTGGGTAGATGTGAATGATGTTTCCTCCCTGCAGAAATTATTTTGTGACGGCTGTTTGTGATATTAGATGGGAGGGCTACAATAGAATATCTCTCAACCTAACAGGGTTAATGCCATCCAGGACAGTCAGTCAGTCAGTCATTATCTGTACCGCTTATTCCCAGTTAAGGGGTCACGGGGGAGCCGCTGCCCATCCGGCAACTCTGAGCGCAAGGGCAGGAACCAACCCTAGACAGGGCGCTAATCCATCGTAGGGCTCATACACACAC
>JANCOA010000023.1:2175364-2185720 GCA_024363135.1 Leptodoras oyakawai | reverse complement strand
TTATGAACCACTGCTTTTATGATGTAGGGATAATCTATTCAGTGTATGGCCCATGAGCAAAAGATACCCAGAAAACTTACATTTATTGCACTAAATTATATTACTAGACTATATTAACTCAAGTGCCTTCACTGGTCACTTTGAGAAATTTATGTTTTTGCACTAATTTTTCATGAAGAAAAGCTTTCAGAAAATAAACATTTCCTTGTCTTGGAAAAAAAAATCAAGTGACCATTTTAGATGCTACATTTATCCCCACTCCATTGCCAGGTTTCCACCATGGGGAGGTCCACAGAATGGAGTTGTTAGTGTGTTTGATGTTTCGTTCCAGTACTTTTGACACAAATTTTATTCCATATTTTAACTTCAAGACTGCACTTGAGAGAGTGAAAAAGAGGCTGGTATTGGATCTACTTATTTGTAGTAAAGTGGGAGCTTGTCTTGAGGAGCTTTCACAACACAACAAGTAACTGTAAATGGTTGTGTTGATTATTACATTTTTACCATGGTGTGAGAGTAATAAACTATATCAGGATGGTAACATATCATCCGGTCGTGGGTTATTTTTGTAATACAAGAACATGTGCAGTTGTTTATTCCTTACATATGTCATGGGTTTAAGGTCTTTACGTAAAGGATGTTGGATGTTGGAAATGCTGAATGCAAAAGTCTGAATACTCTCAGGACAAAACGGAAAAAAACTTTTTCATTTTAACCAACAAGGCATTTAAACATAGGATGGATAAATATAAATGTCAAGCATGGGCAGGTTATTATTTTTTAAGTCCCTCAAACCTTATTGTGTATTGTTCAAATGTCTGTTGGAAGCTTTTCATAGGATTATCATGTTTTTCATACAATGCCCGTCATAATTCACTCATCATATACTGAAGTCTTTCTGTTCTTTTTTGAGGCCAAAAGGTTGTTTTTTTTCTTCACTTTTATTATTGTACATTGTAATGTAGGTACATTTAATGCTTTCCCACACAGAGACCATTAGGGGTGGAAACTTCAGGAGAAAGGTAGGATGAAGTTTGATTTTGAACTCGACAATGATAATACATAGAGCTTTGGGTGAAATCGCTGAGTGCTGTGACGTGTTTCTCCGTTTCTACTCCACAGCAATAGTGAGTGCGGCCTCCCCCGCTGCCAAGTTGCGATGGGCCACTTAAGGGCCTCTTAAGGTGTGGTTCAGAGTCAGTGCATCGTCAGGGGAGCCATTAAAGGCCATTGTTAGTGTGAATGGTAAGGAAGGCAGCCGTAGGCCACCCTATCAAGATATGTGGGGAGAGAGGGATGGTGTCAAAGCTATCAAAAGACCATCACAGTGGTCATATCAGGAGCCTCCACTGTGGTGCAGCCAGACCAAGATCGGACAAAGCTGTGTAGCCAAAATGTAATAATAATAATAATAATAATAATAATAATAAATTGGTTAAAAAATAAAAAACAGACAAAAATTGTTTTAAAAAATTATAAAATAAAATTTCAGTGTGTATATTCATAGAACTGTATTTAATCATTTCAGACATCTCAAGTAAAGAGATTTTAGCCAGCATTTTTTGTTTGGGGTTTATTGATTCAGGCAATTAAAACATGTGATTGATTCTGCTATGTGGATAAAAATTGTTATTATTAAAAGGTATTAGCTACGTGTTGTTTTCTAACAGTGTATTTGAAAAATCTCTCACTACACAAAACAAGCAGACCTTGTTCTTTATTATTTGTATTATTATTATTTCAGATAAGAAATATTTGCAGATGAAAGCAAGGTATTTCTGTAGAGAAAAGAATAATTGACAAACTTCATTATGATGTTTCTAACTAATCATAAACGCCCCATGAGTATGATTTCAACACCGTTCCTGGCCGATTAAGACATCCTGACAATCCACTTGCATCAACATATTAGTCTGTTAATAACAAACCAAATGTTTATTTCTTTCTATCCCCTTATCATGTCTTGTTCCAGTGAACCCCACACAGAAAATGCCAGATTAGCACTACATCCAGCCCAGATGTTTACCAAAGTCTGTCTTTCTCAAGCTTCACTACATGTTTGGTGGTGGTTGTTTTCTTTTAAGCAAGTTGATGTAATGTTCTGTGACCCTTCTAAAAGAAGAAGCAACCCTCACTGTAACCTTGCACCATTCCACTGCATGTTATTGTGAAACCTCTGTGATGTGGTTGACCAGAAAACTCTTTTGACTTTTCAAAGAGGGTTTTAAAAGATGAGATCTGAAGAGGTTAAAAAAAAGCCATCTGGATGCTTTGGAGGTCTAATCCTCAGTCACCCCCTTGCTGGAGCCCTGGGTGCTTCTTGTGCTTGTTGATGGCCTTCTGAAACTCCTCTTGCTCCACTTTCTCCTCCGCTGTCTGCACTTTGCATGACAATTCACCTCCCAAGTCCATGGGCCATTACAATGCCTGCAGCAGTGGTTTGATGTCTTTTGAATCTTTGACCGGCCCTGGGAGGCCTCCCGGGTGCTCTTTCCACAGCTTTCCGAGCAGGAGACGTCGAAGCATTACTTGTGGCCTATAGCTCTTGGTATGCTGAAGGTTGTTTGAAGGCAGGGGGTGGATTGTTTGGTTGGTGGTGTTGGTGGTGGGGATATGACTTGATCACTTGGTTGTGTTGTGGAAATACAAACATAAAAAATCAGGATAGCCTGATATAGAGTGTACCAGTGCACACCAAAGTTTTGGCACCCCTTCATGTAGAAGATTACTTCTTCTTTGAGATGTTCTTAACAGGAAAATCGGTGGCTGGTGTTTGTTTCGGGTGGAGGGAGGGAGGAGAGGGGAGGGGAGGATCGAAATCAAAGGCTAGAGGCTTTATTGTTGGCGCTGAAAAGCAGCTAATGGCCGCCCATCGCAGATCTGCACCATGAATCGGCGGGGCGCCCCGGGTTGTAGGCATCACCCCCCCACCCTCACACCCCCCTCAACGACCCCGCGGTGCGGCTTCCTGCCTCTCTCTCTCTCTCTCTCTCTCTCTCACTCTCTCTCTCACTCTCTCTCTCTCTCTCACTCTCACTCTCTCCGACCTTCACAACGTGTATTATGTGCATTATTGCATTACATTAATAGACACACTCCGAATTATATGTCTTAAGAGAGTTCATGAGAGCATGATTGATTCATGAGATCAGTTGATTCATTGCATGCAAAACTGCACCCGAAGTCTCACTTTCTCATTCAACTCTCTTTATTTGCAGAAGTGCTTGGTTTCTAGAATAATCTCAATGGATAACAAGGTGATTTTGCGTGTTTCAGTGTGAGACCCCACACTTCAGCTCCCACCTCTCTATCAGTCCGGGCTGAACTATCAAAGACAAACATTTCACCTTTTATTTATTGCCATTGTTCTCCAAAGAACACGCAACATTTATACACAACTATTTGTTTTTTAAACGCGATGAAAGATCATCACGGAACTTTCTAGATCATTGCACGGCTTTTCTATATTTTTGTAATGTAAAAAATTAATTTAAAAAACGAGGAAAGGATTAGGAAGTTGAATTATGACGTCATGGACCTACAATTATTGATTGATTTATTATTATACCTACAAGAATCTTACATAAAACGTAACGTCATAACATTTTTGGAACTTTTCATTTAAATGTTTGTGTGTGTGTGTGTGTGTGTGTGTGTGTGTGAAGTGTGTGGGAGGGGTTCATGTGTGAAATGTCGGAAACGATGCGTTTTTCTATAAAACAAAAAAAAAAACCAAAGCAAAAATTCCAATTTTTGTACATTTTGTAAATCTAAACTATTTTGGGCCACGATTTTATTATTAATTATTTATGTTTAAATAGTCATGTTTTGGTTACACAAATTACAGTCTAAAAAAATAACCCAACATTAATTTTTTTTTAATTTATTTTTATTATTTTTTTTTTTACAAATGATTGTAACAATTATGCATGTTTTAATGGAGTGTTTTGAGCAAGGTGTTTTGGTTTTGTTTGTTTCATACCGTTTTCTAATTATAATCTTGAAAAAATTCCTGAAAGAAATTCCTGGAATGTAAAGTTTCCTAAGGAACACAATTATTATAAGCAATCTTCCAAACCTCTCCTTTAACTATGGCTGTAAAATTTCAATATGAAGGACGGCTAATTAAGAGGAAATTATTGAAACAAAGTCATGTGTCCTGCATGTTAAACACGTTAACTAGTTTGCATTAGAAATACAGTACATGGAGGTGGATTACTGCAACACCAACACAAAGGTCAGTTTAGTGAGGAATGCTTATTTGTCCTGGTGCATGATTTATATAAGGAAAATGTTTGGAAAAATCTTAATACATGTCCCATATAGAATACCTATATTCTTACATAATAAGGTAGAACACAGCTCGATACTCGGTGCACAGGGTGGGAAATAATGACTTGTGCACCCTGAGTAATACACGGTGGAGTGGAGTCTGTCCAATGAGACATTCACAGAAATCAAGTTCACTCACAAACACCCCATCAGCTGAGCCCTATTGTGCGCGGTGACCAATGGGAGGTGAGATGATTAACACTCCTGCCTCCAGCACGGACTGATTAGGAAAACTGGGAGCAGGCTGCAGTCCACACTCGGAAGGTTGACCTTTGGAAGGAGGGTGCTAGTGAGATGCAGGAGGAATTTAATTGATGGCGTTAAACGAGGCCTGCTCACATTTTCACACAGACTGAACCTCAACCGGATCCTACTGCCCTCCTGGAGCCGTCAGTCTCCATTATTATCTAGAGCACTGCCAAGTGTGAGACTTTAAAAACTATTAGTATTATTAGCATGGACCTGCTTAACAAAGCTACTTAATAGCAGCTCATTGGGGACATTTGTGTTCTTCGTTGTGGTGGGATTGCGTGATTTAGGAGGATGTCTGATCGCCCAGAGAGTCCTCCGGAAGACTGCAGTACCCGGGCATACGAGCTCTCCAGGCCCATGTCCTCGTACTCTTCAGCGCCGGGACATGAAGGCCTGCAGTTCCCGCACAGCATGCTCCAAGATCCGGGCCTGCTCTTCAACAAGACGCCCTTTAATGGCCTGAATGCTGCTCACACGCAGACATTTTTCCCCTTCCCACCGGTCGGAGGAGACTTCAGGCACAACGACGCGCAGGTGGGAGATTTTACCCAGCCCAAACACTGGTACCCGTTTACGGCCCCTGAGTACACGGGGCAGGTGGCTGGAGCCACTGCGGCCACACAGCCCGCCAACCTGAGCCCCCCTATCGCTGAGACCCGGGAGCAAATCAAGATGCCTGAGGTTAAAACCGAGAAGGATGTGAGTGATGAGTACGGCGGCGCTGAGACCAAACTTCAGCCACAGTTTCTCGGCCCGGCGACCTCCGTGCCCCCCGGAGTGTACTACTCCACCTCTGCCCCGTGGACTCCGTCTTTTTGGCCTGGTCTTTCTCATATCGCAGCCTCGACTACTGTGACCCAAGCCCCGCCGACCCCGTCTGCTTCATCTCCTTCTTTGTCCCCGTCTCCACCCGGGAACGGCTTCGGCAGTCCCGGCTTTTACAGCGGAGCCGCCTCGCAGGTCCCCGCCGCCGCCCAGGTGCAGAACAGCGCCCGCAGCAGCGGCTCCTCCAGCGGCGGCTGCAGCGATTCCGAGGAAGAGGTACAAAATAGTTTCACTTTGTATTGATTTTGGACTTTTACTTTACTATTTGGGTCAAGTCATGCATTGTTTTGCAGATTTATTTACTTGCAATTGCGGTGATGCAACCGCTTTTTTATTTCTTTCCAGGAGAACCTGACCACTGAGGATCTGGAGCAGTTTGCCAAGGAGCTGAAGCACAAGCGCATCACACTCGGCTTTACACAAGCGGACGTCGGGCTTGCTCTGGGCAATCTCTATGGTGAGCAATGAAACAACAGAGTTCATCAGCCCTTAAACACTGCATGATTCAGTAGCCTTTCATAATTTAATAAGTTCCTCTGAAAGTCTTTCATGCATCAAGAAGGTTTCTAGACCCAAAAGTTCTGCAAGAAGCATTTTAACTTCTTGTTGTGTCCTGTGTAAGTTCTTGAAGATAATCCTGCCTCAACTGCATTTAAAATGCTTCCTTAAGGACCAATGAGAAGCCGTTTCCTGCTTACGGTGCTTTTTGTATGACCATCACGATCGCAGTCTACGTGTCTCTAAACGTGTTCTTTCCTTCCACATTGTGTGCAGGGAAGATGTTCAGTCAGACGACCATCTGCCGCTTCGAAGCTCTTCAGCTCAGTTTTAAGAACATGTGCAAGCTCAAGCCGCTGCTCCAGAAATGGCTAAATGAAGCAGAAACTTCAGAAAACCCACAAGATGTTAGTAGGCCTTGTTATACGTTTTCAATCTAGTGGAGTTTCTCTAATGGAGAACAGGCTCCATCTGGTCGATATCCATTTTTTTTTTAGTCTGTGTTCATTTTCAGTAGCATGCTGTTTTTGTAGATTCCAAAAAAATTAACTTGTTAGGATGCCATCCAGGGGGAAAAAAGACTTTTTTTTTTATTGTTTCTGGTCCTAGTACCCCTGCCATGCGTTGTTTTCCTAACCACATCCTATTCAAGTCAACAGGCTTCCACTGGATCCAACTGGTTGTATTGGTGGGGGAATATGTTAGTGTTGGGCAGGAATGTTTTAAACGTTTTCACGTTTAAAGAACGGCTTGTGTAGCGCCCTTGAGTTATAACTTGGCTTGTTTTCACAGATGTACAAAGTCGAGCGGGTTTTTGTCGACACAAGAAAAAGAAAGCGGAGGACCAGCTTGGAGGGGTCGGTCCGCACTGCCCTGGAGTCGTACTTTCTCAAATGTCCCAAACCCAACACACTGGAAATAACGCACATATCCGATGACCTCGGCTTGGAAAGAGACGTACGTGAACCTGATGTTTGTTAAATAGTTTTTCTTGCATTGTCCGTGCTCCTTTGGTGACATGCCTCGCTTTTGTGTGTGTTTTAGGTGGTGCGCGTGTGGTTCTGCAACCGTAGACAGAAAGGCAAGAGGCTGGCTCTGCCCTTTGACGAAGAAGGCCCTGAGGGTCAGTACTATGACCAAAGCCCAACACCTCCACCACACATGGGTGGCACACCCCTTTCAGGTCAGGGTTACCCAGGACCCGGGCACGCCAGCGGCATGCCGACACTCTACATGCCGCCTCTTCATCGACCGGAGGTCTTCAAACAGGCCCTGCATCCTGGACTAGTGGGTCATCTTTCTAGCTAAGCTGCCTGTGTGTAGCCTTTTACCCCCCCTCCCCCTTTCCAACACTAGAGCATGGAGCAGTGGTACAACAAGGGAAGCTGCATGTTGCTCAACAGCTCCAGCTCTTTGAACCGATGCCATGTTCAGCTTGCTTTGTTGCTCTAAACATGTAATGTCTCTGAAATCTGAGAGACTCTGAGAGTTCAGATTTGGAAATGAACTAGCTGTGCCAGCATATGATGTACTCCCTGGATCAGATCAGATTTAAACTGCTTGCTCAAACGCATTTGCACAAGTCGTGTTTTTTTTTTTTTATTTCGAAACATGACTTCTTATTAAATTAGTTTCCTTTTCCGTCTTCCACCCAAAATTTCATTAGAGATCTGTGTATGTAAATATATATTCATCCCTTTTATATTTTTAGATGAACTTTTAACTGTTTTGTTGTTGTTTTTTTGGGGTGCTGGATGGATGGATGGATGGTTAAGAAGAAAATACATTCGTCAAAGGTTTAGATTTTTATTCTAGATCCTTTTGCTGGATCGACATAGACGCACGCGCGAAACAGGATTGGTACGTTAAAAACAAAGTTGGGCATTAAACACTGCTTCCTCAAGGCTGTTTTTGGTAACTTATCCCTTGCACATGTATAACAGATTCTGTTGTGAATGTTTTCTTGATTTTATGTGCCTTATTCGCTGATCACATGTTTTGGATGACTACTCGTGTATGCAAGCCTGTAAATGATAAGTGAAATTTGATAATTTATTGACAAGTTTTCAGTATCGTACATGATTAAATGACATGCATTTCCTCACTTAGTGTTGGCAATTAAAACACTTCCCTTTGGCGGTTAAAGTCTTTGTGTTGTTCTTGGAGAAGATTGCTTCATGTATTTTGGGTGTGAATGATGAGCTGCTTGTAAAGAAATGTGGGTTTTTTTGTTTTTTTTTCAGAGAACAGTGTAGGTGTGGTGATTTTCTGAATCAAATTAAACGTTGCTTCAAGAACCTAGTGCTAACGTGATTTCGGTTCATCGCTAGGTATCTAAATGAACAGGGGGCCCTTGTTCATTTGGTGGTTTGGCTGGCACATCCTGTAGAGACATATGATTATAAAAAAAGAGGAAATGGAGCTGTGGTTTCAGTTGCTACAGAAATCCCTCTTGCACTTCTGCAAAGGTATTTTGTTCTTGAACTGTGAATGCCCTGATGCACGTTTTACTTGACTGTCCTATAAATTACAGGCAATTTCCTGCCTGTGTAGAGTACATGGATAACATGGTGGTACTTGATTCACCATCCGGGTCATGGTAGTAAGCTGTGGTGTATTTTATGGTAAGGAAGTTTGTCATAAACCTGGCAGATCTTACAAAGCCTGTCTCTCCAATCTGTATAGAGTTTAACTGTGTAGTTTTCATGCCAGCTGAAGTAAGAACTGTAGCGTTCCCAATCTCCTGCTAGTTCTGTTAAGAATCTGGCCAGGCTGGTTATAGAGTCAAAGTCATCCACGTGGATGAACGAATGTGGCGGTGCGACAGCTTCGTAGTGGCTTCGTGGAGGCCCTAAGACTACAGGCACCGTTCCAGCCATGAATGCGTTTCGCCACAGCTTCTCTGTGATATAGTGCGGAGACTCTGTGTTCTCAAAAGCAAGGTAAAAATAGCAACGGGAAATCGTAGGCAGCAACGCACCTTGAGTCAGTGGCTTTCTTGCAGCTTGGCCGTACAGCTGCACAGGTATGATCTTTGTAAGCTGCTTGTACACTTCACTTCTTTTGAAACGATGCTTGTAGTTACTGACCACCCAACACACCAGATGGGTTTTGTTCTTAGGCAGGACGAAATGTGTGTCAGGATCTTTCCGTTGGATCTTGCCGTACGGTACTGTAATATCGGAACCAGGATGATACGACATGGTCAGGTTGAAGATCCCGGCGTACTGGCTTAAGTTCCCACAGTTTTGTGGCGCTTCCAGAGAAAGCCAGAGCCATCTCTGATGAGCTGGTCGAGGGAGATGGTGTGGAAGCTTCTGTCTACCAAACTTCAGCTCATGGTGATGGAAGACGACAATGTCAGCACTGGAATAGAATGTGTGTTTATCCACCAGATGGCAACCAGAGATGTTATAATAATTCAGGCATACGTCATCCTCTAGGCTGTAGGAAACATGGAAGGGCCAGTACCACAAAAGAATGGTAATGTTGTTTGTCTTTTCATTGCCATGAAGCTGGAAATAAGGTGTCCTCTGCAATCTCACAAAGATGTAGCAAAGAACAAGGACTAGAAGCAAGTACTTTTTGTTCCACCTCAGGTTTAGTGTCATTCCTAGAGAGAGAGAAAGATCTTTGCGTTAGAAATGGGTTTTGTTTTTTTGTTTGTTGATTTTTTTCCCCTCAATTTGGTCCAGTTCCTACCCACCCTAGTGCCGCATGCTTGACACGACAGACAGCATATGCTACCACTCCCGCCATGAGAGTTCTGAACTCCCGGCCGTGGCATCATCCAGATTCGAGCTTGGGATCTCCAAGTGATGGAGCAAACATTTTTTTGAGGGGGTCTACTTTTTACTTTTTTTTTGGCTGAACTTAAGCTGCTTTGACATTTTGAGAAAAATTTTTCTTCAAGAAGCTTGTGAAGAAGATTGTGGTTTTGAAAGTGTCACGAATTTCCTGTGACACACCCACTGAGTGAGATTATTATGACAAGGACCATCAGAAAAAAGTGTCAAAGCCCTGCCTTACAATATGTATCAGTAATACGGATTTAAACCCGAACTGGCCATGAACCAGGACGTTTTTTTAACTGGACCTGCCTAAACCCAGATATAGAAATACCAGCACTTGAATACCAGCCTGTGAATCCCGGTTGCATTAATTGATTTCAACAGAAGAACTACAGGGGTTAGACAATGAAACTGAAACACCTATCATTTTAGTATGGGAGGTTTCATGGCTAAATTGGACCAGCCTGGTGGCCAAATCTTCATTAATTGCACATGAGTAAGAGCAGAGTGTGAAGGTTCAATTAGCAGGGCAATTTTGCTCCAAATATTGCAATGCACACAACATTATGGTTGAGTTCAACAGAGGACAAATTGTTGGTGCACGTCTTGCTGGCGCATCTGTGACCAAGACAGCAAGTCTTTGTGATGTATCAAGAGC
>JANCOA010000023.1:2162490-2175264 GCA_024363135.1 Leptodoras oyakawai | reverse complement strand
TGTGTGTGTGTGTGTGTGTGTGTGTGTGTGTGTGTGTGTGTGTGTGTGTGTGTGTGTCCTACGATGGATTGGCGCCCAGTCTATGGTTGTTCCTGCCTTTCGCCCTATGCTGCCGACTAGGCACCGGCTCTCCCGTGACCCTGAAAAGGAATAAGCGGTTAAGAAAATAAATGAATGAAAAAAATCAGCATTTTGTTTCAGATAATTCCAAAGACACTATAGAGAAACATTTCTGAATGGAAAACAATGTGATAATAGTACAAATTTCAAATAAAATAAACGTGGTGCAATAAACTAAAAGGAATAAAGTAAAACTGCATATTACATTAGAGATGCCACATGGTGGTGTGGAAATAAGCATATTAAATTGCAAAATTGTTGTAGATGTTGAAATATTGCATGTGTCATTTGCAGTGGCCTCCTGTGGATGAAATGTCATGAAATTTGGTGTACGTCTAAAGATTATGGTAGTGATGCAGACTGTGAATTCTCATGAAGTTTGAGCTTTACTTCCCAAGATATTGGCTAGTGAGTTTTAGATTTATACTTTAAACATTATTCTCTAGGGGGCGACACGGTGGCTCGGTGGGTAGCACTGTCTCTTCACAGCAAGAAGGTCCCGGGTTCGATCCCCGGGTGGGGCGGTCTGGGTCCTTTCTGTGTGGAGTCTGCATGTCCTCCGTGTGGGTTTACTCCGGGTACTCCGGTTCCCTCCCACAGTCCAAAGACATGCACGTTAGGTTGATTGGTGTCTCTAAAGTGGCCCTAGTGTGTGAGTGTGAGAGTGTGTGCCCTACGATGGATTGGCACCCTGTGTAGAGTTGTTCCTGCCTTGCACCCTATGCTGCCGGCTAGGCACCGGCTCTCCCGTGACCCTGAATAGGAACAAGCACATAAGATAATGGATGGATTATTCTCTAGGTGGGGCTACTCTATAAATGTTCATAATTTTAGCTAGAACAGCTATTGGCCAAAGATTACTTTGAACCTACTCCACTTCAGGAGGCACTAGAAAGAAGGAGTCACAAATCATATATTCTGTATCAGACACATGGGGCTACAACTATATCTATTTTTAAAATTGGGTAGGGTGTTATAGGAATATACACAACTTTTTTGTTTTATTAAGCATGTATTTATCCATCCATCCAGTATCTTAACCACTTTCCTTTTCAGGGTCACAGGAGAGCCGGTGCCTAGCCGGCAGCTTAGGCCGCAAGGCAGGAACAACCCTAGACATCGTAGGTCACACACACTCATCCACTTTAGAGACACCAATTAACCTAACATGCATGTCTTGGGACTGTGGGAGGAAACCGGAGTACCTGGAGTAAACCCATGTGGACACGGGGGAGGACATACAGACTCTACACAGAAAGGACCCAGACCTCCCCATCCGGGGATCCAACCTGGGACCTTCTTGCTGTGAGGCGTCAGAGCTACCCACCGAGCCACCGTGATGACCTGCATACACATTTACGCATATTTAATTAGACAAAGCCTCATATCATCAATCAGCTGGTGATGATAATGATATATATTGTTTCAAAATGTTCTGATTGGTCTGTCGCTTCTTGTGCATTGAGACGTGTGCATGTTTCTACTTGTATGTGGCTCCTTAGATAACAGAAAGTTGATGTGTCTAATTTCAGCTGTCACACCTTATTGCTGAGTCATTTTTTCCTTCTACACACAGGTTGTGTATTTTCCCAGGTTTAATGTAACAAATGAGACAGCTGCTAAAAACCTTGAAACTGGTGCACCTTGAAGGCCAGTATTCCCAATGCGACAACAAATTACCTCAGAGTCCCCACAAGATCTCACGCTTTTACACAGTGCCATATTTTGTTTTATGTGTGTGTTTACATCATTGGTTGCTCCTTGTGAGGTCTCAATTCTTATGTCAGGAGTTCTGTCACAAAGTGAAACAAAAATGATGTGCATTTGGGAATCTGGTCTGTATTTAGCCATAGTTTGGTGTCAAATTACACAGTACGTTATCAGCATACTTGCATGAACCCCGACGGAAAGCCGAGCGTATTGTCGTGGCTGGTGTGACTTATTATGTGTCTTCCGTATACGTCACTAAAAGAGATGTCATAAAGATATGTCTTAAAGTAAACAGAAATCACTTACCACCATCAAAAGCTCTAGCACTGACAACAAGGGTGACAAATATTAAGTAAAAGATGGCATTTTATTCCGCACTATGGACCATAATCTTTCTTTGTGTTAGTGTTGTGACAGAGAATAATGATATGTCTTAAGGCATGCCAGTGACTGGAGCTAGAGTCAGAGAATGAGAGAATGAGAGAATGAGACAGGCTGGACAGGTCGATCCAGTGGGCAGGTATTCTGAATGCTCATCGGGTGTGGTGAGTGACAGGTAGCAAAGAGACTCAGACTGAAACAGGCGAGATAGAGAGCAAAGTAAGCTAAGCACTGGTCGAGGATAAAAGTGTGTTAAAAAGTGCTTTGAAGTGATTTAAAGTGCTGCTCAGGTTTTCAGACACGTCGATCCTAAAGGACTACCCTGTGCCAACGATCACTGGACGTAAGTGGATGATTACAAGGGGACTACTTGGACAGAGTGAGTGATGTAAACATTGCTGCTAGGTTGGCTGGTAAAGATTTGACAGCTATAAGACCACAGGAGGCAAGGACACAGAACCGGAGACATGGCAGAGGCACCAAAGATTGAGCTCTTCATCAAGGTTTGACTTGAGATTGACTTGTTGAGACACTTTTCTCTTTTCCAGTTCACTGTAAAGCTGTAGAAAGTTTAAATCATGTTAAATCGACTACTTTTGTAATGTACTGAATTGTACCTTTAGCAAAGGTTTGAGACTTGTTTACTTCCAAGACTTGCTGTAAAAACCTGCACTTCCTGAAAGACCTGTGGCAAATTCCCACATTTTGCCAACAATATTTGGAGTGACTTTACTCTGAAGAAGACAGAAAGTCCTGCATAAAACCATTTTAGTGTCATAGAAAACTTGAATTTGTGAAAATACCGGCTATTGCTATATGGTATCTGATTTGTGTTTTAAATAAAGCCTTTTTTAAAGAGACCAGACTTTCCCCCCCCACACAGGCAAGTGATGATGGTGAGGGAGTTGGCAACTGTCCATTCTGCCAGCGGCTTTTCATGATTCTCTGGCTTAAGGGGGTTAATTTCACCCTCACCACGGTGGACATGAAGAGGTAAGAGACATACTCTGTGATTATGCAATCATTAAAGCAACATAGCTACCCAACCCTGTTATCAGTAATCTACCTCCCGACAGCGTTTAGTCCCAGCCCTACTCTAACATTCCTTATAATAAGTGGTTTCTGAAAATGATAGACAAATATTATAGTACATATTATAGCCACTCTGCAACATAGTAGATCTCCAGAATTTGGGGTGGGTCCCCTGGTTCCACCTATATTCTATGCATGCACAATGGTTCTAGATTTCTAAAGATATACTTGGAAACTATTCTCAAAGGGAAACTCTAGAATAGAACCCTAAAGGGTTTCCCCAGAGGGCAAACTAAAGAACCATTTAGCTGCTAGATGTTTTGTTTCTAAGAATGAAGCCAGTGGTCACCAAAACTCTTCCTGGAAAAAAGGAAAGGATTGGAAATTAAAGGAAAAACCTGCGAACACACAAACACTTGTGACTGAGGTAGTACCCTAGATCTTCTTAGGGGTCTCCACAGCAGATCTTTCATCTCCACCTTCTCCTGTCCTGAGCATCCTCCCTTGTCACCCCAACCACCTGCATGTCCTCACTCATCGCATCTATAAACCTCCTCTTTGGTAATTTTCTGCTCCTCCTGCCTGGTATCTCCATCCTCAGCACTCTCATCCCTCTTCTGTACCTGCCAAGCTTTCTCAATCTCTCCTCCCTAACTTTGTCTCCAAAACATCCTGCCTGCACTGTTCCTCTAATAAACTCATTCCTAATCTTGTCCATCCTCGTGATTCCCAAAGAAAATCGCAGCATCCTTATCTGTACTACCTCCAGCTCACTCATATGTCTTTTAGTCAGTGCCACTGCCTCCACGCGGTGCCTTCACAGCAGGCCTCACTACTGTCTCTGGCAGATACCCTTCTACCACAAATCACTCCTCAATCCCTCTACACCATCCACTCCACCCTGCCTGCACTCTCTTCTTCACCTCTCTACTACATTCTCCATTATTTTGTACACTGAAACCCAAGTATTCATACTTCTCCACTCCTTGTAACTTGACCTTTCCACCACCCTCCCTGTTTTACTTGTAACTTTCATTCCCTTTCTTTCCAATGCACACCTCCATCTCTTGAGGCTCTACTTAACCTTCTTCCTACACAATGTCATATGCGAACATGATATACGATGGAGACTCCTGCCTAACCTCATCCGTCAGCCTGTCCATGACCACTGCAAACAATAAAGTGCTTAGAGCTGACCCTTGATGCAGTTCCACTTCCACTTTAAACCCATCTGTCATTCCTACTGCACATCTGTCACAATGTCCTCATACATATCTTGCACCATTCTCATATACTTCTCTGCCACTCCCGATTTCCTCACACAATTCAACATAAGCTTTCTCTACATCCACAAAAACCCAATGCAACTCCTTCTTCCCTTCCCTATACTTCTCCTTAAACATTCTCAAGGCAGTCATCGTTTCTGTGTTGGACTTTGCTGGCATGAAATCTTCTACTACTCGTTCCCAGATCTTCATGCTGTGGCTGATCAACGTTATGCCACTGTAGTTGCTGCAGCTCTGCACATCACCCTTATTCTTCAAAATCAGAACCATTATGCTTCTTCTCCATTCTTCAGGCATCCTCTCACAATATATTCTGGTCAACAATTTTGTTAAATAACTTCTCTGATATCTCTCCTAAATGCTTTCAATGCCTTTAGTGGTATGCCATCAGGGCCAAGTGCCTTTCTACTCTTCATTCTGTTTATATACTGCACTCACCCCCTCTTTGCTAATCTAAGACACTCCCTGTCTCACTATCTATACATCATCCAACCTTTTCTCTATCTCATTTTCTTCATTCCAATCTGAATCTTTTGCCATTTTAACCTGCCATATATCCTTCCCTGGTCTGTTTCTCTGTCTGGCCATTCAGTACATTTCAAACTTCCATAGTGTCCAATGGCTCACACAGCTTGCCTTAGAACCTTTTCCTTAGCCTTTGCCACTTCTCTCTTTGCCTTACACTGCATCTCCTTGTACCCCTGTCTGCTCTCTTAATTTCTCTGGAAATCCCATTTTTTCCGCCAACCTCTTCCTTCTTAAACTTTTCTGCACTTCCTCATTCCACCACCAAGTCTCTCTTTTCTTCCGTTTCTTCTTCTGTGTCATGTCTTCTCTGAATTTCACACTACAGTCTCCTTCCTTTAACCTCCACCATCGGATCCTTGGTTCACTCTCTTCCTCGTCTTCACCTCCATAGACATCCTACAGAACACCATCCGACGCTGTCTAACTACACTCTCCTCTGCCACAATCTCTTTCATAGGACATACTCCACCGGTGTGCACCTTCCTCAACTCTTATAAGTCACCCTGTGTTCCTGCATCTTCTTAAAATATATGTTCTACCATCAGCCCTTCATTATTTCTGTCCTTAACATCATATCTACCTAACACATCACCTCATCACCTCTATTACCTTCACCCACATGCCCATTGAATTCAGCTCCAATCAAAACTCTTTGGGTAGACTCTCCACCACTGGAGTGAGTCTGCCTCACTCCAGAAATCTTCTTTCTCCTCTGTCTCACAACACATGTGTGGGGCATATGCACTGATGACATTCATCAGAATGTTATCAACGTCCAGATTACCTCTACCTTATTTCCCCTCTCATCTATACCATGGTAAAACAGTTTAAACTAACCTCCAATGCTCCTAGCCTTACTCCCATTCCACACATGGCATGCCAATCCTTCTCCTCTCCATCATATCAGCTATCTCTCACCCTTTACAGGTCATAGTGCCCAAGTTCAATGTCTAATGTTCTACTCTCACCTCTACCTTCTTACCTTTCCACCTCTCTCTCCATTGAAGAACATGCTTTCCCCCACTCCTCCTTCTCCTGCTTAGCCTAACAGTAGCATAGTTTCCACCAGTAGTCTGCTGACTAACAGTAATGGAGGCAGAAGTTATTAACCTGGGCCTCAGTCAATCTGGTATGGAAATATGGCTTTTGATCCACATAGGACTGGCACTAAGAGTTCACTGATATGTACACTTGCAATGGCTAGGTTGGAGTAGTATCCTTGATGGAATGCCTCAAAGACAGTAGTAGTGCCCTAAAGGGGTTTCACTTATGATGCTACCTGTTATGAAACTCTCAGTAAGCTCTTATATTGAATCTTTATGGATTCACCCAGTGGACCAAACCAGAGAAACTTTTATGGTGGTATAACCATTAAATCTTCCTACATGTTGAGCAACCAGAGGGACTCTTTAATCACTTAGATTTAACATTTTATATTATAACTTTGTATTATTATTACCAGATTACAAGATTAATAGCAAATTACCTCCAGATTATTTGGATCTCTGGAACCAAAAATGTAAAATGTTCTTCCAATAGAATTCACTTGCTAATGTGGAGAAACTTTGCTGAGTGCCAAAAACAGGGTTGGTGACTCAAAAACTCCAACCCTGAACATAATGACAGTGAGAAATAGTTTTTTTTCCTATCCCATGAGACAAATGTGTGTGGTGTGTACACAGACAGGTTCCAAATTAACCAAATTAAGAAACTATTTGAACGCTTGTAGGGTGCTAGTGTTAACCTCTTGTCCTGTTCCTGAACAACATCTGCCTTCAGTCTGGCAAAAAAAAAGTTTACAAATCAACATATGATTGCTTCTATTTCTTTGTAGAGCTCCAGAGGTTCTGAAGGATCTTGCTCCAGGCTCTCAGCCCCCATTCCTCCTTTATAATGGAGAGGTACGCACAGACACTAACAAGATTGAAGAGTTTCTGGAGGAGACTTTGGCACCCCCAAAGTGAGTTTCACCTTGCACCGTTAGGGAATGTGTTTTATTGTATTGTCGACATTCCAAACGTATATTACACATTACAGGAAAAATAGTGTCTGCAGATATGAACATGTGGGCATGTTTGCCTTTTTTTCAGATATCCTAAACTGTGCTGTCGGTATAAGGAGTCTAACAGTGCTGGTGATGATATCTTCCACAAGTTCTCTGCTTACATCAAAAACCCCAACCCTGGACTTAATGACAGTGAGAAGTTGTTGTTTTTTCCCCAACCCCATGAAACAAATGTGTGTGTGGTGTGTACAAATTAAAGAAACAATTTGAATATGTAAGTGGAGATAGTAGAACACATTGTACACTGTTGGAATCAAGATCCTACCATGCTTTGAAGCATGTATAAAAACGCTGAGCGGGTAACCTCATTTAATATTGGATGAGAAAGGAAAGGGTTTATTATTGGAACAATAGCTTTGCAACAAAGACTGCTCAGCTGTCTGTGTTTTCATTGGAACAGTGACTAAAGTGACATCAGCAGCAGAAAAGCTTGGTATATGTTCTATAAGTCTGGAGTACCATTCTAATGGACATGCACATTTAATGGCCTTAATCCTTAAATGGATATGTAAGCAGAACCCAGGATATTAGATACTACAACTACATAGTAGTGTTATAGTGCTTAAACAAATATGTTGTTACAAAGACAAAAGTACCTTTGACAGCTCAGAGATACAAAAACAAAAGTTCACATGGTAAAGAAGTGAGATTAGTCATCCCTCATTACACTCTTGGTGACTGTAAGAGTGCAGGAGTGTACATTTAGAGAACATTACAGGCCTGAATGCTGGGCCACTATGCTGAGATGGTCTACCGACTGTGTTAGGGTGTTCACAGCGTGTTTGGCTCCTTCTAGGATGATAATACCCTTATCTAAATGAGGGCTCACTGGATGGTTTAATGAATGAAAATAATCACCATCATTCTCTGAAATATTCTGGAAATAATCAAACATAATCAAAACGATCACCAGTTCTCTTCAAATGACTGGAAATAAGAGGGAATATGTTTAGGAAGAAGGGTTAGTTCAAGGCTTCTATGGTAGAATATATGCCAAATGGCCCAAACCTTACTAATGTGCTTGATATTGTTTGTTCCTTTAATTATCTGTATACATATTAATATGTACTATATGTATTTACAGTGCTGGAAAAGAAATTTCTGAAGAGTCTGATGAAGCTGGATCAGTACTTGCTGACCGCTCTTCCATATGAGTTGGATAAGAACCCAAATATAACTCAGTCCACCCGAACCTACCTGGATGGAGACTCACTCACTCTCGCTGACTGCAACCTTCTGCCGAAGATTCATATTGTTAAGGTTATAAGCATTATGTCTTTTATTATGTTTTTGCTATAATAGGGGAAAGTGTGGTTCAGTGTTTAAGGGACTAGACTAGACTAAAGCAATGCTAAATAAAAGCACTTTCACTAGTGCTTTCAGCATTTAATTTTAGAAAACTTGCCAAAAGAACATTCCAGTGCTTTTGGGGAAAAATGTGCTAGTTCATACAGATGAATGGCAGCTTTTTTCCTGAAACACCTATTAGTTATGATAAAACTACAGAATTGCAGTTTCAACCATTGACAAGTGATTTGTAAAAGGACTATGTAAGAAATTTACCTCATTTTTATTTCCCCTTCCCTCAGTCTGACTATGCATTATTCCTCCTTGTCAGGGCTGTATCCAGTTCAACCAGTTTGTAGTATTTATGACCAATTGACATGAAACTCAGTATGGTTTCAGCCCCACATGTCTGATAAGGGATAAAAGGTTTGTGTCCCTCGGTATGTGTTGCTCTTTGTGCTACTGCCCCTCTCAAATGGTAGGGTAGGCAATTTTGCCAAAAATGAACTTTTTAGAAGGCTTTACCCTAACCTCGTATAATTCATTGTGGAGTAGTGCCACATAGTGAATAATAATAATCATCATCATCATCATCTTCTTTGTCTTAAACTGCTTGGTCCAGCCAGGGTCACGGTAGCAATTGAGAAAGCAGAGAAGCCCAGACGGCACTCTCCCCCACAGCTTCCACCAGCTCATTCTGGGGGAACCCAAGCTACTCAACCCAAAGATATAATCTCTCCAGCAGGTCCTGGGATGATATTGGGGTCTCCTCCCAGTCCCAGGAGGCATCCTAATCAGACACCTGTACCACCTCAATTGCCCCACCTCATCTCAGTCCTTCCCCTACCCAGGGTCAACCTTGGCCATGGTGGAAGGGTTTGCATGGTCAAGGGATTTTCAGATCTAGGTAGTCTGGAAGGTACTCCCAAAGTGAACATGTTTGGAGTGAAGACCCAGACTAACATGATCCAAAAATCCCCTATGAACATTGGACACAGGATATTGTGTACCCTGCTCAGGAGACTGTTACCTGGACCTACCCCAGGAGCCAGGTCCTTGGCGAATGCCTGGTGGCCAGGCTCAACCAGAAAAGGCAATGGGGGATAATGTGGGCCCACCATCTGCAAGGTCCAGGGGACTGGTGCAGTGCCTTAAAGTGAATGGGAGATGGTGGGAAGGTCCTTGGCAGCATGGACCCCTGCAGCAGAAACTGCTCCCTAGTGATTACTGTTCAAAGCAAAAATCTCATAATTCACTACCCAATATCTTGTGATTTAAAGGTTAAATCTCAAGAAAGTTTCCCACCCTGCATAACTACCATATTCTTTAGGCGCATACCAAATTTCATGATATTTTGTCTACAGGGGTGCTGGAAGAAAGCTACACTTTTAAAAATGTATACCTTGCATCACTATCATGTTCTTCAGATTGCAAAACAAATCCACTGCAACTGCAACTGCTTAAGCAACCATCTTGAAGTTTGGCTTATTTTACTTCATTTGTGTGCTTTCTCTCACTTTATGTGGCAGTCATATTATGCACTGCTGTTCAGTTTGTCTAGTCGTAAACAAGTTATCCTTGTGCAGTGGTGTAGCTATATGCATATGTATGCTGTAAATGTACTATTTTTAACCAGTCTGTTTGTGTATACTGACCAGTAATGTTGTACGTAGTCACACTGTACTCACTATAAGATTAATCTTCTGTGGAAGTCGTGTTTGGATTACACTTGTTAATGCATTGCGTCCTTGCTCTGTCTTCTCAGGTTGTGTGTAGGAAATATCGTGATTTTGGGATCCCAGTTGCCCTTACTGGTCTGACAAAGTACCTGGAGAAAGCCTACCAGCGGGACGAGTTCCGCTACACATGCCCCAATGATGCAGAGATCTTGCTCGCCTACCACTCTGTGGCCAAATATCTCAACAAGTAGATTGAGTGTAGCAGCAGATGGGTGGGGCTTGGGAATGGAGTGCTTCTGGGCAAGCCTGAATAATATGTCTCGTGAATAAAATTCTGGGTTTGAAATCGCCTGTGGTTTTATAGGTGGAGGTTCTATTTTTGTACAAATGAGACATTATGTGTATTGTATTTGCTGCCTTCTTTGTTTCGTATTACCATATCTGATCATTTATTATTTTAATTACTATTGATGCTGCCATATTCTCTCTGTATATGGAATCATTTGTCTTTACCATTTACAGTGTAAAAAAAGAAATTCAGCTGAAAAAAAAATAATGGTAACGATTTGAGGTGGTTCCTGGTGATTTTATACTGGTATGTAAAAGTTACTAATGGCATGTTTATGGGTTATTACAGTAGAAATGGTCCTGATGGTTTAAGTAGTGATGAGCATGTCATTCTAGATTAGTGTAATGGTCCTAGATGAACTAGGTGTCCAAGAGTCTGGTGGTCTTTGTGATGAGCTTGCAGTAGTAAGCTATTGTTTAATGGTGATTTAATGTACCTAATCAACATTGCTTCAATTATTCTAAACTGCTATATCATTTGGATGTCATTACAGGACTTGCACACCATTAGGACACAATGATTAAATTAATTAGGTGGCACAGCGACACAGCAGTGAGTGTTGCTGCTTCACAGCTCCAGGGTCCCTGGCGGCATAGAATTTTCCATGTTCGTCCCATGTTTCCTCAGGGTTCACTGGTTTTCTCCGGATGGTTTCTCGAAAAACTTGGCAGTAGGTGGATCAAATATGCTAAACTGGACAACCAATCAAGGTGTAATGTATTTCCCACATGAGGTACCAGTATAGGCTTCAGATCCACTGCCACCTTATACCGTCCCAACATAACTAATCTAATCATGTTCAAATATACTAGATCTGTAACTGAATCAATAATGAAGACCACATGGGAAAGAGGAACATGTTTAATGGAAACTGTCAGGGCAATTTCTATATATATATATATATGTGTGTGTGTGTGTATTTAAAAAAAAATGTTTTCTTTTCATTCTTTCTTTCTTTAACAACATTGCACATGCCGTTCAATTCTGTATAAGAAAGATAAAAGCACTGACGCGACTATAAGCTTAAATAAAATGTGAATTTTAAATTGTGTCTGCTTAACATCATTTACCACACGCTGTATGATAAACGAGCTGAACATTCTGGTAGATGTATAGTCATGAAGCTATGAAGCCATATACTTTTTTTGCTCTGCCTGTAGCTTTGGGGTTTTACGGTAATAGACTGGGTACGGTTGACAGTACGCGCAGAGAGGGGGGGGGGATAAATACCCAATAGAAAATGACTGGTAAACATCATGGTCTCTGATTGGCTGGTTCAGACTTCAACAGCCAATCGTGTTAGAGAATACTCTGATGTTTCTGACAGCTGAAGTGTAAACAGCCGTGAGGGGAACACAGAAGTGAGGAGTGAATGTAGAAGTTTACAATGAAGTGAAGCTTTAGTTAGTTATTCCATTTAACGTAGAAACCAGTAACGTCTTTGCATTGGTAAGTAGGATTACTTGTGTTTTAAGTCAGTATATAAAGAGCTGCAGTGTTTCCTGTGAGCTAACGCATCCAGGTATATGGCTAACCTGACTGTCATAAGGCTTCATGTATCTGAGAGTCTTGTAAGCTGTGAATTGTGAATAAGAATGTAATAATGTTGTGAATGTAACACGAATCAGCTGTTGTAATGTATGCTATCTGGATTTTAAATAGCACAATAGCAAATTGGGTATTCAGCTGTAATATCTTGTAACGTTAGTAATTAAAGCTAGCCTGTATAAACAGTTGTATAAAGTCTTGCCATTGGGATGAAAATCGCAAATTCTCCTGATTTTCTGTGTTTATAGAAATGGCTGACTACGAGGACGACGACAAATCATGTGCATTATCAGTAAGTGACTTTTAAAGTCTTGTAATCAAAGTTACACGTTTTAGTCGACGCTTATCTCAGTTGGCTTTTGCAGCCAAAGTTTTACAGTTTTAAAGGTGCAATAGTCCACTTTTTTAATCCTTGATTGTACAAATATCTAGAATATAACTTTAACTTATTGGTTTAACTTTTAATTTAAGCACAAGTGCATTAAGACTCTGAGAAAACCCGTTTAAAAGAAATGCCCTCAGGTCCGGAATGCTCGTTTCTGTTTGGACGCGCCTCCTGTCAATCATTTCATATACCTGGGCCACCTGTATGATTATGGAGGCGGGAATCATTCAAATGTCCCGCCCACCAGACTCATCTTACCTTCTGTTCTTTTAACTGTACCACCATTTTCTCTCACCCCCAACTGAATATGATCTAATTATTCAAATACTGTATGTTCTGTAATCATTTAGGTATGATTAGCTAATAAACATTTGGATCAGGGCGGCACAGTGGATAGCGCTGTC
>JANCOA010000023.1:1705563-1717688 GCA_024363135.1 Leptodoras oyakawai | reverse complement strand
GCATCACAGTTGACCAACTTCAATTTGCAGCAAATGCACAAGGCACTCATTTCAGAAGGGTACAACATTCAAGCAAAATCCATCCAGCATCTCATGACATCCTTCTTCAGGTGTCCTTCTGCTGCTCCGAATGCTAATGATGCTAGAAAGATGTGGCGAACAAATATATATTTTACAATTCTAGTCCTGGATTCTTAGATCCAAGAGATTCAAACACAAGCAACAATATGGGAATTTATATATTATGTATTTAGTTCATTATTTAAATTTCGATTTATTTTATCTATATGGCTTGTTATTCCTGAACTTTCTGTGCAAAGTGAAACCCCTTGGACCTCACAATGAGGAACACAGAATCTTACCCTATAGTTCTCCTGTGGTTAGTTTTACAATAACCTTCTACCAACATTTAGAGAATGTTCGCTCCAGGTTATTAAGCATCAGAATGTTTCACTAGATGCTTTGGGAACTCAAAAGTTTATAGTTACAAGAATGTTACTATAACATTTAACTGGACTTTTGTTATAAGATTTTCTCAAGGTTTCTTATATTGCAATGTTTAGGGGAACATTAATACAACCAATACAACCAGGAACGGTCTCTAAAGGAGTCCACATTGCAAAAGTTAGGAGAATTTTCCATAAACCAAAATGTGCAAAAGCCAAAATCTACATTTATATTTACCTAATAATAAAAGAAAACATTCCTGGCAAACCAAAGGACAACTAAACAAACCTTCAAGGAATATTCCTGTCCAAAATGTAACGATCCAGGAACTTTCTTCTGGTGGTTTGATGTGATGTAGTCCTATCGGTGACTACATCGCCCCCAGAGTTCGCTGAGGGAACAGCATCCCGTTTCCCTCTGGTGGCTGAAGAGGGAATCGACCGAGCCCTAACAGACAGTTCCTCAACCTCAGCTACATCACATGCATATGACTGTTACTATATATAAATATATACTTAATCCTGTTGTTTGTGTTTATACCTGCCCTGGACTATTCCTCAAAATATAAGTAAATTAAAACCAAATTTAAGCAAGGTCCCGGGTTTGCATCCCTAGGTGGAGCGGTCTGGGTTCTTTCTGTATGGAGTTTGCATATCCTCCTTGTGTCTGCATGGGTTTATTCTGGGTACTCCGGTTTCCTCCCACAGTCCAAAAACATGCATGTTAGATAATTGGTGTCTCTAAAGTGCTTCTAGTGTGTGTATGTGGTTAAGTTAATGGATGGATGGATGGATGGATGGATGTGCATAAAGTCAATTAAGTAACTAATTTTTTAATCATTTAAATGACACTCTGTAAATGTCTAATACATCACTCCAAAATCTCACAAAGATGCTCAACTAGGTTGAGGTCCTGTGACTGTGAAGGCCATAGCATATGATTTACATCATCATAATGCTCATTAGACCAGGAAGTGTGTTCTTGTGCCCTGCGAATGGGGGCAGAGTTATCCCGGAAAAGACCACTCCCATCAGTTCTTTTTAATGGATTAATGTGAGAAGTCAGAACAGCTGTAGATTGAGTTGCTGTGTCCCTTTGTTCTAAGGGCACTACTACTACTACTACTACTACTACTACTACTACTACACACACACACACACACTCAAATCCTCCTCATTCTACAAGTATGAATTTTTCACATGGTGCAATTTCAATATCAAACCAATGTCAGAGATCTCTTTAAAGCTGTGATGCAAAATTCATTACAGAGCAAAACTTTTTCTGCCCGTGTAGTCGTGCTGTCTTACAATAAGTCTTCAGCTAAGCATGTTTTATTTATGGCGTTATTGTCAGAAATGGCCTTCAACGTGTCTACTTTATGCTTGTTGAAGCTGAAAAAAGACTCAAACAGAGCATTTTATGATTGCCTCAAGGTTCATAGGGATTTTTTTTCGCCAGAGATGACAAGAAAGTTTATACTTTCTTATAAAGGCTTGATCTATTAAGCCATACTTGGAAGGTTTTTTAATAAGTTATTTACCGTGAAATTCCATAAATGCAAGAACATGCACTCAAGCTGCAAGCAGTGCTTCAATGGAATGCTTCACATATTTGTGAAAGAACGGAAATTTCAAAACGCAAACATTAGAGGCACACTGTATTTACTGTATAATATTTCAGTATTTCCTTTGTTGAAACATGATACATGATAGATATGAAAGAAAAAGCCTTAATTAAGAACACAGTAAAAAAAAAAAAAGTCATGCTAATGAAATGAATGAATAATATTAATACAACAAATGGAAATAGTTTCTGATTCCTTAGGCTAGGATGGCAACTAATTAAAAACACAATTTAAAAAAGGTTATTTGGATTAGATTATTGATTATAGATAGAGTATTTAACATAACATTAAAGTAAAGTTTTCAGCTTCTGATATGCCTCCTTATAATGAATGAAACATTGAAAAGCGGCATTTAAAATAAGCAGGTTATAGGCAGACATACAAGTTGTGTTTAGCCTTGTACTAGAATTATGGTATGAAGTTACTGGATCCTGTTCTGGCCCTAGACGTTTGAAGTCTTCTTTCTTGTTGCATTTAATTATACACTTAAAGAATGTCGACATACTTGAAGGAGAAATAATTTTCAGCGTACATATGGCAACATATGTATTGTTGATCAAAGCAAAATGTTTAAGACACAGCTGCTATTGAACAAGGCTGATATGTTAGTTGGGATTTTGTGGTTTGTGGGTTGAGTGCAGGATTTAGCCATGTCTAGACGTGTCTACTTATACAGTAAAAGCAGTGAATAAGAGAGGACAAACATTCTGAGATTTAGGTAAGACATGACAGTCAGACAACTGTACAACAGCAATCAAATGTTAGGCCAAAGAAAACATGGGCGTTATACTGTCTGAGATTTAGCACGGAGCCTAGAGGGAATATGAGCTCTTAATGTCAAAGGGAGCATGAAAGCCATGATGTCTGGGATTTAGACTGCATGAAAAGACTTCAAAAAGTCATTTTTAAGTGAGATTTTACATAGTGGCATTTTACCCAGACACTTTGCCTGACTTCAGCTTTTGTTTCTCTTCATGGGCTGCTGCTTCCTCCCTGTCTTGGGCTTCTCCCTCCAAATGGTATCCCACCATCAGCTGGTACACCAAAACGCCCATCATTGCACCGAGAAACGGTGCAAAGATTGGAACAAGGAACCAGCAATCATTTGCCCTGCAGCAAGAGAAAGATGACAAGATATAAGTAGGGGGATAATTAGTATATTTCTAGCTGTTTAAAACTAGTGCAACAAGCTATCACTAGGATAAGTTATGGTTTGTTTCATCATCATTGCATTTTTTAATCAATATGTTCTGTGTGAAGGGAAAAAAAAACTAACAGTAAGAGTAAAAGTAATTTAGATTGGCTTGAACGCTTAAAAGGTAAGCAGTGATTAAAAGCATAAAGCATTTTATATATTTTATATAAGCACATAAAATCTTACATACCATGTAAGTGTTTTAATTAATACCCAAGAAACTGCACCTTTATCCTTATTAAGAATGCAAGGTACCATGAATGTATTAAATTTCAAAATGTCCCCATGTCTTCCTGCCTCCCTAACTCTTGCATTCACTCACTACCTGGTTAAGCTACAGTATGTTAGTACAAAAGACAAGACTACCACACTTGAGAAAATGCACCATGTCTGAAAGTCCAAAGAGCAGAAACCTGTTGACCAAAACCAGGCACTTATTGACAGAACAGATCAGAATGGTAATAAATTATTAATCTAATAAATGGTTAATCTGCATGAACTGACACTATATGCTCTGTTTTTCTATTGGGAATTAAATTAGTCAGCTGATTAACTTAAAGTAGACTAGCTCACATTTTATTACAGGCAAACGCAAAAGTGAGATTTCATATCATACAATTAATTTGAATCATCGTAGACTTTAAGAAGCAAGATTCTGATCATCATCAACGTTAGATAAGATGGCTGGTTAATTCTATAGCTGTGAAAAGGTTCTGCTTATGTGTAGCTCTTGGAAATTAGTTTTTATGGACGTTTAAACATATGCAACCAAAATGTATAGAAAATGTATAGAACTAACAATTTATGAATACCATGAGTCACTTAAAAATCACATTTTTGAGTGCAGTGGTACTATGGTACTAATATTTCATACTGTGTATGAGGCACTGCATGTAAAGTATATTAGAATGTATTTATATAGCTTAGTATTATACTTGTACTTAATATACTTATACTGTAGAATTAAGTACTGACGTGAAGACTTCACTGCCCCAGCCTGCAAGTGAGGTAAAGATTCGAGGTCCGAGGTCTCTGGCAGGGTTCACGGCATAGCCCGAGTTAAATCCCATAGAAAGGCCGATAACCAAAACCACAAAGCCGACAGTGAAGGCTTCTAGTCCGCGTGGGATTGGGTTGTTATACGGGTCCACGATGGCAAGTATACACACGATCAGAGCTGCTGTTCCAATCACCTGCACGAAAAGAAAATAACTCTTTATCAAAAGGTGATTCATGGGATTTAAAGACAGGACGTATTGAAGCCACTATTATTATGACTGCCAGAGCTGGCATTTTTGTCAAAGCTTTTTTTCCTTCTTCTGTTTTCTTTGCTTGGTGATGTCATTGACTTCATGCTAATACCACCTGAAGTAGGGTATGCTTAAAGCACTTTTTGGGCAACAGGTTGAAATCTGTTTGACCTAAATTGATGATTTTATTTATGATTTATTTCTGTAGGAAGCACATTACCCTACCTCATTGCAATTCATTTGTGGAGTAGCGCCACCTAGTGAATAATGTTTAAAGCAAAAAATGTTAACACTTTACTAGTCAATATTTTGTGATGTAAAGGCTTAAACTTCACACACCGTTTGTGAAATTTCATTCATCAGGTGCAATGCAACATACACACTTCAATACCTCAAGAATGGCTTGAGAACAATCTTGAAATTTGTTTTGCATATTTTACTTCATTCTTGCTTTTTCTATTACTTGATGTGGCAGTTATATCACTCTATGCAGTATGCTAGTTGTTATCCATTCATTATTCTGTACGTTCTCAACGCATGACTTACAGTATAATCTCATCAATAAAATTTATAAAATTTCTTAAGTTGATGTTGATCATTATTTCTGTGAAATAGTCAAATTTAGGCTGAGATTTCTGGAAAATCTACTGAGGGGAAAACCTAATCCTTGTGCCTTACTTGGTCAAAGAAGCCGTTGACCAGGCTGAGATGGTTGGATGGATATGTGGCAAATATTCCAGCCGTAGCATTTTCCCCAAGCACAATCAGACTGCCGTTTCGATACTCCCAAAGCGCATCTGCAATTTCACAACATGAGTTAGAAATTGAGATAGAAGTAGAAACACTAGTTTAAAGAAGAGCTACTAAAAGCTATAAACTGGATCATCTGGACCATCATCAAATATAGTGAGAGGAAGGAAGGACAACTTGTTAGTCTACAGAGAGTGTAGAGATTACCTATTAAACGTACATAAAATTGACATGCTAGTACTTTGAACCAGCTAATTTGCTTTTGTCTGCCAATTCTGTTCCTTCAGACATTAAAAAAACTTTAAATTTTGCCATTCGACAAAACTCACCAAAATACATGCCAAATATTATTCCAGATCCAAGAAAGGCACCAACAGTCTGAAATATGAAGTACACAGGGAACTTCTTCCATGGATCCCTACCCAGGATGCAAAGGGCAAAGGTCACAGCTGGGTTCAGGTGGCCGCCTGTAGAACATGAGAAATATTTTTTGGAATGATGCAGAACACAGGGAGAATTAGAGACCTTCAAATTGTCAGTTACAGTTAATTTTACTAGTTAACTAGCAAAATTATTGGCACCCTTCACACTAAAACTAACAGCTAACACACAAGTTGATTAAAGAACCAAATGCATTAAAACATTGTAGATTCTTTTTCTAATTCTGTTTTGCACAAAAAAAAATAAAATAAAAAAAAAATAAAAATAAATAAAAGAAACACTAACACCAGCTGGTACACTGATTATGTAATGTACAGATTATGTACTGCACATATTTATTTATTTTGTAATATTTTTTCAAATCTATCTATCTATCTATCTATCTATCTATCTATCTATTTTTCATTTATAGTATTTATTATAATAATTATTCATTGGTAACCTTGGTAAAAATGGGTAAAAATGTTTTTTTTAACTTTCAAAAATGAGAAACATGAGAGTAATCTAACCTCTAACCTATGATATACATTGAAGTAATGTATTACGAATAAAAACAATAGATTTTGGCCTAGATAGGTTGGCAGTTTATCCCAGGGCATCCTCACAAGTAAACATTAATTCATAACTGGGAATAATTTAGAATTATCAATTCCACCAACCAGCATTCATAATATCTCACCTGAAACCTGGCCGCACACCAAAATCCCAAGTGTTGCAGCAAAACCAAATGCAAAATTCACTGTCAGGAACATTCCGTGTGATCCTTGACTCAGGACCAACTGAGCAACAGCACCACAGCCAAACATCTGGATGGAGGGAGAAAAAAACCCCACTATATTATGTCAAAATCTCTTAGTCAAGAATGTTCTTGAATCTTTTCAGGGCTTGTAGTCAGGTTGAAGTTTTTTGGGGGTAGAAAGTATCTTTTCATGACCAGTTTTAAGTTTTTGAGAACCTGTTGCATCTTCAGAATATTTAGCATACCAGTAATTGATATTAGTAATTAATTTTGCTTTAAATGTAGACTGTGATTCAGCATGTGAGGCAGGGCAAGTAGTCAATCATATGGTTATGCGCACTATTTGTAAAATATGACTTAATCAAAACAATCCAGAAAACTAACCAGAGCTTATCAAATAGTCAAATGCATTTATCAATACTGTGTTCATTTTTTCCAAAACTCTTCACACAGTAGAACAGCAGCTGTCAGTGTGGACTGATTTCAATTTTTTTACATTTACATTTGACATAAAAAGTGTTAAATAAAGGCAATAAAGGTTTGGTCCTAAACTCGGGTTAGTGCTTGTACAGAGTTGTGCGTATTTGTAGGTGTGGTACCTGTAATCCATTGTATTGTCCAAGGTGTATTTCCACCTCATGCCCCGTAGGTTAATAAATACACTATACTGCCAAAAGTATTCGTTGCCTGCCACCACTTGCATATGAACTTAAGTGACATCCCATTCTTAATCCATAATTTAATATAATGTCGGTCCACCCTTTGCAGCTATAACAGCTTCAAGTCTTCTGGAAAGCTTTCCACAAGGTTTAGGAGTGTCTTTATGGGAATTTTTGACAATACTTCCAGAAGCACATTTGTGAGGTCAGACACTGGTGATGGACGAGAAGACCTGGAATTCATCCCAATGGTGTTCTATCAGGTTGAGGTCAGGACTCTGTGCAGGCCAGTCAAGTTCTTCCACATCAAACTCATCCATGTCTTTATGGACCTTGCTTTGTGCACTGTTGTGCAGTCATGGTGGAACAGGAAGGGGCCATCCCCAAACTATTGCCACAAAGTTGGGAGCATGAAATTGTCCAGAATCTCTTGGTATGCTGAAGCCTTAAGAGTTCCTTTCACTGGAACTAAGGGGCTGAGCCTGTAAAACCCCTGAAAAACAACCCCACACTATAATCCCCCCTCCACCAAACTTTAAATTTGGCACTATGCAGTCAGACAAATACCGTTCTCCTGGCAACCGCCAAACCCAGACTCATCCATCAGATATCCAGATGGGGAAGTGTGATTCATCACTACAGAGAACATGTCTCCACTGCTCTAGAGTCCAGTGGTGGCGTGCTTTACACCACTGCATCTGACGCTTTGCATTGGGCTTGGTGATGTAAACCCATTCCATGAAGCTCTCTACACACTGTTCTTGTTCTTGAGCTAATCTGAAGACCACATGAAGTTTGGAGGTCTGTAGTGATTGACTCTGCAGAAAGTTGGTGACCTCTGTGCACTATGCGCCTCAGCATCCACTGACCCACTCTGTCATTTTACATGGCTTACAACTTTATGGCTGTGGTTCCCAATTGCTTCCACATTGTTATAATATCACTGACAGTTGATGTGGAATATTTAGTAGTGAGGAAATTTCACAACTGGACTCGTTACACAGGTGGCATCCTATCACGGTACCACGCTGGAATTCACTGAGCTCCTGAGAGACACCCATTCTTTCACAAATGTGTGTAGAAGCAGTCTGCATGCCTAGGTGTTATATACACCTGTGGCCATGGAAGTTATTGGAACACCTGAATTCAATTATTTGGATGGGTGAGTGAATACTTTTGGCAATATAGTGTAGCTACACATTTTTGTCTTAATGATAAATGAACTTTTCCTCAGAGAACCTTTGTTAGGAAGGGTAATTCATGGCACTTGGAAATAATATATTCTACAGAAATACTATCATGCTGTCAATATTGTTATTTCTTGTTTGCTTATCATGATATAAAGTTGACCAAAACCCTATGCAGCTGAAATGTATTTGGAAGGTTTATTCACATTCCCCATTTTGAATTACACACATTCCTCAGATAGAAACACATCATGAAAGCATTGGAAGAAAACAATTCCCAGAATTATGATCTATAAAAAAACGTGTCAGTAAGGGGTAGTGCGTGTATGTATGCGTGTGTGTCTGCATACCTTTTCTATCCCTAAAAGTCTCCAAACCCCAGCTAAGCTGAGTAATAAAAAATCAAAAGGATCCATCCATGAAAGTCTGAAAACAACATGTGCTGAGAAAATATTTATGCACACATCACTGTCTCAGTCACCACCTGAACCAGATTAAGATGTTTCATCCACTCTTTTTTTTTTTTTTACCACCTGACCTATCTCTGAGATGCATATATACAGAATATATGAGTATGCACATATATCCATATACTTTCCTTTAAGCTGGAACATTCCTGTAGGTATTGTATAGCACACACCAAAAATAGCTTGTCAAATAATTCTTTGCATAGCTTGGATAGAAGGTTCATAATTTCCTGGGCAAGAAGATTGAAGGAACTTTCCCCCCTTAACCAACTGGGATAACACATTATTGAAATTTTATATATATATTTTAAATTCATTACTGCATTATTAACATCCAGTTCCGGCTAAGAGCCTGCCGTTGAGTCCAGGAGCAAGAACCGTCTTTATATCACATGTTAATTAGGAATTAATTTAAGTCATATTTCTCAAACAGAATCCAATCCTTATTCACTCAGATAAGCCTAAATAATAGCTGCATTTATTGTCACTGAAAGCAGTACGGGGAATATCGCACAACGGGACACTGTATTAAATAAGTTCAGATTTTAGTTGATTATTAAAGTACAGCAGTTAAACATGCATGTATGAATATAATTATATAATATAATACAATGTAATGATTTAAATAAATAGGTCTATATCTCTATGGAAGCAGTCTTATTATATTTCAATTAGTATCTACTTGAATATAATATAATATGTAAGCCTTTACACTTGGTCTCTAAAGAACTCTTTATGGAACACTTGATGGGTGTCAGACCAAGTTTTTATACATTGAACATTTATAGTCAGCATTAGATTCAAAGTTCTACTTCTTTAGCAGATGAAAAACAAGCAAACAAAGATGAGTGAATTAGTTCATGTCGGAAATAAAGCAAACCTCATGACACCCTTCCTTTGTAAGACAACACCCAGTCTGAAAACATTTTAGAATTGATTTATTGCTAAATAGAAATTGTTAAGGAATGGTAAAAAAAAAAAACCCACACATACACAAACACAGACTTGGAAGATTTAAAGCAGGTTTAATGCTCACCACCAGGATGAGGGTGCCCAGGCATTCTGCAAGAGCCTGACGCATCAGTAGGTTTCGGATGCGGAACATGTGCATAATTTTTTCCATGAAAACCTTCTGCCTTCCCATGATGCCACAGATTTAGAACCTCAGATAAAGATGAATATAAGGAGCAACCTGCGGTACATTTGTCAGTTCATAAGAGAGGCACATACATACCCCCCTTTTAAACTGAGAATACGCACACGCACACACACACACACACACACACACACACACACCTTTGAACACTCCTTTTTTACCTTCTCTGCCTCCACCCATATCCCTTACATACTATTTGCTTTCTTCCCATCGTCTAACTATATGTTTCTCTCTCTCTCTCTCTCTCTGTGTGACCAGGTCATGTGTAAGTTCTGCCATGTTAATCTTTTTTGATATAGTAAGGATGTAATTTTGTCATTTGTTTTAATCCTCACTTTGTTATAGTCTGCCTACAGAGGGTTTACAGAGTATTTGTAACATTTTAACAGCTTATTCAAAGACATTCAACAATTCAATTGAATTTTCTCTTTGCCTGTAGATGCAGATTATCTTTAGAGTATGTGTGATGATTCAAGAACATATATATATATAGAATAACTTGGATGAACTTGAACTATTCGATTAGCCTAGGGTTTGGCTTTGCGTTAGAATGTTCAATAGAGATTACTAAAATGGTTTACTTCTTGCTGAATAAGGTATGTGTATATACTATACAAATATACATTATACCTAGGTATATTTGTATAATGTTTGTATAGTATAGGTTGCCGGGCATGCAGCATGTGTTGTATTAATTTGTGCTACAAAGTACAGTTAAAAGTCTTTCTTGTTTTGAGAAAGGCAGAGAGCATGTAGCATATATAGTCATTGAGGTTGGTCTGTCTATACTGGTACTGGTATAGGTATGGAACACATGCAAAAAGTTATTTTCAGTGCAGTTCAGCTACCTTAAATGTTTCTATAACAAATAATAGCCAATAAATTCCTCACCTATGGGGACCCTTAATTATATATAGACACACATGCATGCTAAGAAGCCGTCACTTCCAACTTTGTCCTAGGGTCATATTTCTTCATACTTGTTTCTTACTTGTGGCCAACTCTGAATATAGCCCTCAAAATACATCTCAGATCAAACACTAACACTAAAGTGTCCCTCAAGACCTCTTTGCAACTCATTATACAATGCACCTAAAGTAATATAAATACAAAAACAAAATGACCTTGCCTTTACTGAATAGAATACATGAATAACAGGGATGAATCAGAAATCATGCTGTGCTTAATTTCTGCATGATTACTTGACACAACACTCACACATTTTATTATGAACACTGCTCACTCATGAGTGTGATTGACGCATGCTCACATCAGTCAATCACACAGCTTCAGTTAATGTTTACCTCAAAAATGTGTTTTCAGGGACCTTGATGCTTGTGAAAATCGGTAAAAGTGCATCAGAAATTCTTGAAATATTGAAGAAAGTTTATGAACATTATGAGCTACCCTATCATCACACAGTTGTTTAAGGAGAGAGCCCGATTTCCTGAACAGAGTTCGAGTGTTCGAGTATGATCCTGAGACAAAAGGGCTGAACGGCACATGACATCACCTCACCCAAAGACCCAAAGGCATGAGCAAAAAAAGTCACTGCTCATCATCTTTTTTAATTCTCAAATAATTCATTAAGAATCTGCACCAGAAGGCCAAACGTTAAATGGAACATTTTACCTTGGAGTTATGGATCCTCCATCTTTACAACACACAGAATCACGCTTCACTGGCTGTAAGAGGATTTTTGTCTGAAAAAAACATACAAGTCCTTCCACATCTACCTTATAGTCCCAACTTGCTGATCCAGTATAACTACCTTGTGTCTTTTTGCTGTGCTCAGCCTTGCCATGGTGTGTCCTGTGACATCAAACCGTCTTCCACAGCTTCACCTTGGTAGCAGAGTTTGGCTGTTCCTCCACAGCTGTTTATGTTTCAGTTAATGACTGTGTTTCAATCTACATGTGAAATTGATTATCATTAGCACCTGTTTGGTATATTTGGTTGAACAGACACCTGACTAAATCCCTGAATTTGTGCAAGGCTACTTATAAGAATTTATGCTGGTTTGAAGGCAAAGGTTAGTAACACAAAATACTGATGTATATATACAGGGGTTAGACAATGCAACTGAAACACCTGTCATTTTAGACCACAATCATTTATTAGTATGGTGTAGGACCTCCTTTTGCGGCCAATACAGCGTCAATTCATCTTGGGAATGACATATACAAGTCCTGCACAGTGCTCAGAGGGAT
>JANCOA010000023.1:1678732-1689850 GCA_024363135.1 Leptodoras oyakawai | reverse complement strand
TTTAGAGATGCCAATCAACCTAACTTGCATGTCTTTGGACTGTGGGAGGAAACCGGAGTACCCGGAGTAAACCCGGGACCTCCTTGCTGTGAGGCGACGGTGCTACCCACCGAGCCACCATGTCGCTCATTCTCCATATATTTGAGGCATATTTAAAACCTATCCCGCTGTTGATTCTTCCAAAATCATGGAATATTCAAGTTTGGCAGATTTACTGTATGTCACATTTACTGTATGTTACAGTTTAAACTGTGAAGCATGCAGTGTTGAAACTATTCCTGTAAGTAAAGCAACAATGCATGTAATGTATTTATTATTATTATTATTATTATTATTATTATTAATAATAATAATAATAGTTGTACGTTTTATTAAATAAAATTAAATAAAATTTTATTTTATTATCTTTTTATTTTTTACAAGTCTTTGTAAAGTTTTAGAAGCCAGGTGAGAAGTTTAGAAAACAGTTGAGATTTTTAAATCCCATTTCTGAAAAATAAAAAGGAAAAAATAATGTTTGTTTTGATACATAACTTTTTAAAATCATTTTAATGCATAATTTTTAGGGGTCCAAGCACCAAAGGTAAAATGTTTGCACTGGACCATCAGATTATTCTAACCAATAAAATCAAACAATAATATGAATTTACAGGTGTATGAAACTGCATTATTGTGGTGCAATACAGCAAGTACTATAGAATAGCCAAAGACTTTCTATATGGCCAATTATGTTTTGTCAATGACAAACACAGCAGGCTTAATAAAAAATCATCTTCTGGAAATTGATTGATATATATTTTGTCTGTTGAGTATTTGAGCCATGAACATGTCCAGAATATGCACCTCTAAGAGCAAATAAGTAACATGGGTTGTCTTTCTGTGGGGAAATGACCAACTGAGAAAGATACACAGTAACAAAATCTGATCTATAAACTTGAGCTTAATGTCATACATTTAAAAGTCTCAACTTAACATCATCAAACAGAAGTTCAAATTTTCTATGTGACAGATTTCAAATAAAACTGCATGTAATTGTGTATCAAAATTAGTAAATACTATCATGCCATGAATACCTGCTAAAATATACAATATAAATACATATATCCCTATATACCCTCTCATGCTGTAGAATAGTGCAATGGAGTGCAATGTGAAAACATTCACATGTAAACAGCCAAAATGATATTCTTAGGTTAACACTCACTAATAACATAGAGTGCTATAGGCTATGTTATGTTATGGCAATTTAGCTGGAAATAGCAAACTGCTTTTGACGCTTTTTGGCAGGAAAAAGGCCAATTCAAGCCCTCTTATGGAAAATCATTCAGCCTTAAGTGACAGCTGCAGTTGAGTTTATATTCATTTGCAGCTTTGGGACAGTAGTTCTCCATTTGGCTAAGATTTCATCATTTATTCTCTGTATTTTGTTTTCACTATTACTTATTTAAACAATAGAGACTATGGCAGCCTCCCTGGACTTGTTTCTTTTCCCAAAAATGTGCTCCAACAACAGTTTTGTAATGCACATTTCAGTTGCTCAGCTCCATGTCACATAGCTTTTTGCAGCCCCTGCCACCATTATAAATAATATAGTATAAATATCTTTTTAAAAAAAGGTCCTTCTGACCATTGTTCTCAAAATATTGTGAATATTTCATTCTTCTCAGTCTGTATTGGACTGTATAAGGTAGTCAATCAGTCAGTGGAAACAGCACTGTACCTCAAAAGTCACTGATTTTATTAATTTTATTATCCCTGAAAATAAGAAGCCTGATACAGTAATAACCGGAAAATAACTACTATAACACTCACCACCCACTTTATTGAAGATGTATGCACCTTCCTACAATTATTCAATCAGCCAGTAAAGCAGTGCAATGCATATAATCATGCAGATACAGGTCAAACACTTCAGTTAATTTGCGCAACAAACATCAGTATGGAAAAAAATTAAAAACCTATTTGGCGGTGGCACGGTTGTTGGTGTCAGGTGTGAGTATTTCAGAAAATGTTGAATTCTGGTAGAGCAAAATGGTGCAAAACACACAAAAAAATGTGGAAATGCCTTGCTGATGAAGCAGGTCCAAGGAAAATGGCGAGACAGATTGCAGCTGACAGAAAGGCTATGGCAACTCAAATAACCATTTTTTTATATTCAAGGTGAACAGATAAGCATTTCAAAACACACAACAGGTTCGGCAGCTAGGCTTCAATAAAAGAATATCATATCTGGTTCCTTTCCTGCCAGCCAAGAACAGGAATCTGAGACTATCTACACAAACTCATTAAAAATTGAAAGTAGAAGAATGGAAAAAGACCATGCTGTCACAGCAAGAAGGGCCAAGGTTCTTTTCCTGTGGAGTTTTCAAGTTCACCCCATGTTTGTGTGGGTTTCCTGCAGGTTTTCCAGTTTCCTCCTACAGTCCAAAAAATGCAGTCAGATGAACTGGATGTACTAAATTGCCTCTGTGTGTGAATGTGTGTGAGTAAATGTGTGTGTCTCTGCTATGATGAATTGGTGACTTGTCCAGGATGACTCTCTGGATTCTGTCCAGTGAATGCTGGAACAGGCTTTAGCGGCTTAGAAAATTAATGAATAAATGTACAGTGTCGGGACAGCGTCAAATGAACACTAGCTGCATGTTGGGAAATATTTTTTAGTATTTTTCCAGTTTCACTAAAATATTTATAAGTGTCATTTTTCCCCATTGACATTAGGAATGATTACGTGACCCAATTATTTAATACTTCATACTTTGAGAAAGAAAAAAAAAACAGTGCAGGGTAAAAGGCAAAGCAGCAAGGGTCTGTCTCTTTTGTGAAATGGAAAGGGACCAGATTAGGTTATCCTGGGAATTCCCAGCGAGGGCAGCTGCTTCACTGAAAACATTCAATTTACGCAACACTGGAATCACAGAGGTTGCAATAAGGTAGGTATTAAAGTGCTAGTGGATATTGAATGCGAGGGCCTAGGTGTCTCAGAAGGCTTAGTAAAGAGGAGAGGGTAGGGGAGGAGGAAAGCAGGATAGAGAAAATTATGAAGAGGAAGCAGGAAGCATTGTGTCAGGGACTGCAGCACAAGACATTGTTATTAGAAAGCGAGAAAGGGAAATGAAAAGGGAAAATAACAGAGCAGTTTAATGGGAGGAAGAAGCTAATGTAATGTAGACAGGGAGTGCTCAATTAGCACTCCTCAGAGATTTGACCAGATCCCAGTAATATGTTATGTGTGTATGTGTGTGTAAAATTCAATATCAGTGGTGAGGGTTTTCATTATTATTATTCACTTCAAGATAAGGACAGATAGTTTAAAGATGGTAATAAGCAAAATAATAAACAGAAACTACCCAAAAGATAGGGGTGTTAATCTGTGAAACAATAAAATATAAAGGTGGCAATACTAACTATAGGTGTTTTCAAATCAGTATTTATTCTATTTAATGCATTCTATGTCTAATTAATGCATAACATTCTTCTATGTTATAAACAAGTAAAGTTTAGTAGAATTACTACAAAAACCATCAACATGAATGTCTGAGAAATGTTCCAGCCAAACACACAGACCTGTTTTTATATTTTAAGAACTCTTTATATAATCATTGGTCTTTATCTTTGTGATTAAGGCCAAATGACTGATCATGATGGTATGAACATCAGTAAAATCCAGCTTCATCAAACAACTAACATTAGTCTCACTGGAAACCATTATTGGAAAGAAGGTAGCATCAAAACCGAAGTTCATCGTGAACTGTTCTGCCCATCCTCTCCATGGTGCTTTTTCTAGGAGCACATTAACCATCAGCTCATACACCACAGTGTTCAAGGAAGTCCTATTGGGATCATTTCTACCAGCTTCCATCTGGCTCCAGAATATCACCTCCCAGTGTGTCCACCACTAAATTCATTATCTGGTGTCTAAGTCACAAGATAAAACCTGTGCGTTAGTCAAGAAAGTCTAGTTAATCATTTTTACTTGCTACCTTTACTCGCTTTGTGTAGCCTTCATGTAATAATTATTCTTTACTTGCTTTGCTAGAATGATATCCGAGTTAAAGGTAGATGCTAGATTACAAGTACACTTATAATTCCTGTGGAAATGGGGCAGTATAGGGGTCAGTGGTTAAGAAGTTGGACTACTTACCCAAAGGTTGTGAGTTTAAATCCCACCACAGTCAAGTGGTCACTGCTGGGCCCCTGAGCAAGGCCCTTACCCCTCAACTGCTCAGTTGTGTAAATAAGATAAAGTGTAAGATGCTCTGGATAAGGGTGTCTGCCAAATGCTGTAAATGTAAATGTAAAGCAGATTCTTGAGATGAAGAAAGCATCAGTTTGGCTATTTGGAAAGCATATCTTTCTGTTCAGTAACCCCAAGTCTTAACCACTGATGCTTTGCCCCACAAAAACCCCTTTTTCTATCACAAGACTTCTGTTCAACATCATCTGTCATCCAGGATGGATTACAGAATGGGGCTACCACGCATAGGCTCAGGAGTGAAAGGAGTCAAAGAAAAGAAACCATCATTACACCTTCATGCAAGTGTTTAACACTTTAGTTTTTGATAGGTCTTTGATAGGGGCTGAATCACAATTAGAAGCTTTAAGGAGACTGTCAGGGCTGTATGGAACAACACTATAGAAATGAAACTTGGATATAATTCAGAGTAGTCAGTGTACAGCTTGTATAGCAATATAGATTTACTGTCTTCTGAAAACAACTCAAAACAGCCATTAATGTCCAAATAACTGGCAAAATTGTGCCCATAGTGTCAATATTTGATGCGTCCACCATTATAATCTAGCACTACCCTAACCCTCTTGGGCATGGAATTCACCAGAGCTGCACAGGTTGCTACTGGAATCCTCTTCCACTCCTCCATTATGACATCATGAAGCTGCTTGATGTTAGACACCTTGCGCTCCTCCACGTTCTGCTTGAGGATGCCCCACAGGTGCTCAATTGGGTTTAGGTCTGGAGACATACTTGGCCAAACCATCACCTTCAGATTCCTCAGCAAAGCACTTGTTATCTTGTAGGAGTCTTTGGGGTTGGTTTCTTGGTTTCAATGCATGCTCTTGGACTGCTTGTCTTTAGCAAACTGTTTGCTGGCTTTCTTGTGCATCAGCTTCAGAAGAGGCTTCCTTCTGGGCTGATGGCCTTCCAGCCCGCGTTGATGCAGTGTGTGGCATGTGGTCTGAGCACTGACAGGCTGACCTCCCACTTCTTTAACCTCAAGTGTCTCTTTTTTGAAGCCAACCTCTGGATATGACGCTAAACACATGGACTCAACTTCTTTGGTCAACACTGGTGAGGCCTGTTCTGAGTGGAACCCATTCTGGAAAACCGCTGCATGATCTTGACCACCGTGCTGTACCTCATTTCAGGGGGTTAGCAATCTTCTTATAGCCTAGGCCATCTTTGTGGAGAGCAACAATTCTATTTCTCACATCCTCAGAGAGTTCTTGGCCACGAGGTATATTCACACCTGGAACCTTGTAATTCTATTGAGTCATGTGACACCAGATTGGGACAATGACACAATTTGGCACAATTTGGACATGTTCACTGCGAGGTGTACTCACTTCTTTTGCCAGCTATTTGGACATTAATGGCTGTGTGTTGAGTTATTTTCAAAAGACAGTACATTTATACTGCTATAGATGCTGTACACTGACTACTCTAAGTTATATCCAAGTTTCATTTCTATAGTGTTGTCCCATGAAAAGATATAATAAAATATTTGCAGAAATATGAGGGGTATACTTACTTTTGTGAGTAACTGTATATAGATATACCTGCTTTGTGCTCTTGTAACTTGATGTGCTGATTGATAGTGCCAGACCTAAACTATAACAAATAACATTCTTTACATGAACATACTTTTATAACTTTTAATATTTTTAGGGCTTCATCACATCCTGCAAAATTCATGCCCCTTGTAATTGCTGATGTAATATTGTTAAGCCTAATATAATTATACTATATCCCTATTAAGGTGTGAATCAGAAAAATGATCTTGATGTTTATATATGTATGCTCTAATAATTTTTTTGTTAAGTTTACATCAGTAACCTTTACTAACATGAATACATGTCCATCCATAAAACAAACAAACAAAAAAAAAAACATTCACTCGATTGATGATGAGAAGAGTGTCATTGGGGAGGATACCGATCCTGATGTGGAAGGTGGTGAAAATACTGTAGCTTTTATGAAGGTGGCCATTTAGCATAGAGGAGCAACTATTACTGATTCCTGAAAGAGGGCAAGGTGAAGCTTGGACCAATGGGAAGGGGCAGTGTTTCATATTTGTACTCAACAATTTGCAAAGAGTTCACAGAACATATAGGAGACAACCAGTGGCGCAAAAAGGGGGTATGCAGCATATGCTACGCATAGGGGCGCTGCACTAGAGGGGGTGCCAAATCGATGCTGGACACATAGTAACTAGTAAGATTTGGACACAAAAGACGGGGAGGGGGGTGCCGATAATATGTTTGCATACATCTCAGAAAGTATGTAGTTGCACCCCTGGAATGGTAAATATTTTTCTCTAATTATTGACTCAATCTCTGATCTAGCCAAGGTAGACTGTAATTAAAATGATGACCTATCACTTAAAAAAGCAACTGCATGTATGCCCGATCCCCTTCTGTAGATGCTGCTGATGATAAGTTCTGTGACTCGAAGTTTATCGACATCTGCACACTAGGAATGAGAATGCAAAAAGGAAGATTATTGAGGGTGACATTGCTTTCTGATTGGTTGAATGAGTGTCTTGATCTTCCATCATCACCTGGAAGAAACCCCTGGCTGCAGCACATGCACAAAATGAACTTGTTTGACATTGCAGTGCCAATCAGAGGTACAAAAGTACCGGGACGCTGTTCTGGATTGTTCCAGCCCACTTTAATGCCTGCATTTAGACCAGCTGATGATTTGCAGGATTTGAACCTATTAGTAGTCAGATAGGTGAAAGCTTATCTGCTTGTGATGTCTCAGATTAAATTTGGCAAACAGCTGCAGACAGTCATCTAATAATTAGCAATATGTCATGCAAATACAATTTACAGCAAGTACATCTGAAAAAATCTATCCATTGATTCATTATGTCCCTTGTACTGCTCATTCTTTACACCAGGTCAGAGTCAGAAGTAACAAACTGTAGAAATGTAGCTGGCAACTATTTTGACTAGTTGCTGTCCATATACACATTCATCTCCATGTATTGCTAAGGTGAAATAGTTGGAGATTCCAATTTTTTCTCTCTGCACTGCATGCTGGAGCTATTTTGCAGACTCCAAGAAGCACTGCAGCAGAATTACCAAAAGATAGAAGAGCTGATTACATCTTTGTCCACATATGACAAATGGAAATAGATATAGCTTTGGTTTTGGGATGCTGTTTTATAAAATCTTCAAGCAACTCTCGCTATCTTACAGTGAAGAGATATAAAATTCGATATAGCAGTTCATCTCATTTGTCATAGTGTTTACAGATGTGCAGATATCTGTCAGAGAAAGATGAGCAAGGCATTTGCTGATGAAATGGGAGACAAGGCTTGATGGAAGCTAGCTGCCACTGTTGGGCCTACCACCAAGCTGCCACTGTTGGGCCCCTGAGCAAGGCCCTTAACCCTCAACTGCTCAGTTGTATAAATGAGATTAATGTAAGTCACTCTGTATAAAGGTGTCTGCTAAATGCCATACATGTATATGGAAGATACAACTTTCAAGTACGCATGTTCATGATCACTCAGTACCTTGAACATTGCCTGAAGGCCTCCAGGCATCAGGGCACATTGTTCACTGTGTTTTTCTGTGCAGAATCTAAATCGTATCCGTGAGAAGACATTGGTTCTTGTATTTGCATATCCATCTGACACAGTTTATCCAATGAATTCATTCACCTTAGATCATTTATAAAGAATGAACATGATAAAGGTTCAGCACAAAGTCTCAGAACCGTTTTTATTATTATGGCCTGCACTCTGTGCAGCACCCATTTTTGTTGCATTATGGTTTTCTTTGACTTTGGCTGTCAGTAATAGCAAAGAGGTGCTCTCTTTCTCACTTCTGTCCAGAATTGTATGTACCCAGGGGCTCATTTTCTCATAATCGATTGTTAACTGTCACCTGCAGTACTAAGCCTACTAACTCTTCTGCTTCTGGATTTCCCAGATTTAACTATATTTTTCTTCGCATCGGTCCACTTTGCCTGTTTTCTGATGACCTGACATTCTGCCTATTCGTTGCATTCAAATATTTTGTAAACCTTCAGCGGGCAGACTATCCATGAATTGTTGCCATCTATTTAATATATTTCATATATTTCTAGCTTGTCTTGTATCACAGAACTGCAATGCCACAGTTTGACACACTGTCTCACAAAGCTTCAATTAACTCATTTCACCCCTGTAAGTCCAGCAGCTCGACATGTTCCACATCTACAGCTATTGAGTCATCTGTATACATTACATGGTCTGACACCTTTCAAGTACACTGGGGCACAATGCCAATTTGCATAAAAAATGCCATTGCAAATGACCAGAGCTCTTCCTGTGCTGACTTCTGTCACATGATTAGAGCTCTTGCTGATGAACTGCAAAAAAAACTTGAAGCCAACATTTCTAGACCACGGTGCCTGACAGTAGCCCGCAAAATAGTGAGACAATACTAGTTTTTCTGACATGCTTGGTGACAGGGTGGAGGAAGATATTCCTATTTTTTATCACAGCTTAAAGTATAAAACATCTAGACAGAAACAAGAACTATTCGAAAGAGAGGCCCAGCCTACACGTACACCTAGATAGCAAAACAGAATTGAAGTTTCAAAGGATAAGGAGATATTATAACCTCCACGGCTAGCACTGGTGGTTATGTAATGTTTGGTGATATCCTATACTGACTTCACCAATCCACATGAAACTTGGTCTGGTTGTAGCCCCACATGTTTGATATGGAATATAAGGTTTGTATCTGAAAGTATGCATTGACCTTCATGCTACCACCCTCTGAAGCTCGTAAACTGGTTTCCCAAAAATGATGAGCTACTATGTCAAGTTGGCCTCTAGGAAGTTCATTAAACTAGCTCATTGCAATTAATTTGTGGTGATGCACAACCACATTTCTATATCTCAAGAACTGCAGAAGCAACAATTTTGACATTTGTATGCTTGTGTCACTTTTTTTGTTCTGTCTCTGATATGTGATATGCATTTATTTTAAACAGCATGTGGTATGTGGTATGCCTAGTTTATTACTGTTTTCCATGTTAGATGATAAATGTGATGCAAGTGCTTCTTTTGAAAAATTAAGAAGGAGTCCATACCTCTTTATTGAAAATTATTTTACAAATTGACAATTTGACAATCATGAGCTACCTCCTAACAAAAAAAACATCCTCAGGCTTATAGAGCTATCTGTTTAAGCATCATCAGTAGATGATAAGCATTGAAGATGTAGTGTCTGGCCTTTAGTGTTCCTTTAGAAATACACAGATGGTCCGATAGACTCTGTGGGGTAGATGGAGAAGGGGTCTTGTGCTTTTCTGAGTCTAGGGGCCTCTCAAATGTAAGCCATGTGTACTCTCCAGGTGCTCCCGGGGCTTGTAAACGATACTTGTCTGATTCTGTTATTATTTGAAATTTGTATTAATGAATTCCTTTTCAAAGAAGAAGACGGTGTCAGCAGAGATTCTTTACCTCAACTTCTTCGCATCATCACTGACAAGAAATACCACAAAATAGTATGTAAAGTGATAGATGCAAATGATAAACAGTCCAGTGTGTAGTCTGTAGTGCTAATGGTATAGTCTGGAGTTCAGCAAAGTGGCTGAAGTGGGGAAGAAACTGTTCCTGAGCTGACCCAATGCTCATGTATATCCTCCCAGATTGCAGGAGGTTATACAGTGTGTGGCTGAGGTGGGAGGGGTCCCTAATGATGCTGCATGCTCTGCACACACAGCACTTGTGGTGAAGGTCTCTGACAGACAGTAGTTGTGTACCAGTGATACCCCGAGCAGACTCCACTACCCTGTGTAGGGCCTTTCTGTCTGCCACAGTAGCACTGCTGTACAACACTGTTGCTCAGTACGCTCTCGATGGTGCAGCAGTAAAAGTTAGTGAAAATAGTAAAAAGTAATAACTTGAAGCATCACGAAACATGATGTGACCGGCCTGTACTTTTAGGCAGAAAAAAATGTTGGTTGTAAGGTTGTAAAAAAAAAAATCCCCTAAAATCCTCAAAAGCATAAGAACAATATCTGATCATTTTGAACTTCTTGGGACAATTTAAAGTAAAAAAAAAAAAAAATAGCCAAAAAGTTGCCTTTTTGTTACTGAGGTTAAGGTTAGTGTTAGGTTAGGTTTAAGCCTAGCATTAAAAAGCTCCATTAACCATTGTGTGTGTGGGTGGGTGTGTTTGTGAGGGGGAGAGAGAGTTTGTGTTGACGTTTATATTAAAATTAAGTTTGGGGTCATAGTTATCATTAAACATGGTGTCACTTTAAGGTACTTCAGACACAACAGTACATTCCATAGATAGATAGACAGAGGCGCACACGCGCACACACTCTCTCTCTCTCTCTCTTTCTTAATTAGTTGAAGCTTTTGTATGCACTTCATTCCTCTGTTGCAAAAAGCATTCCTCCTGTTTTAACGAGGTCCGGTGAACAGGGAGAACAGATGTCGTTTTTTTCATTAACTCGCTGAGCTCGTAAAGCCGAAGGCAATTACGATTTTATCTTTATGCTATGATGAGCGTAATTATTGCACACTCAGTGAACACATGATAAAAAACTCCTGGCCACAATCAGCAGTGCTCAGACATTTCTTTTCTCCTTGTGATGCTCAGTGAAGCAATCTAAGCTAGGAAACAAACACATGACAAACAAACTATTAAGAGGCACTCAGTGGATGAACATTACAGAAAGCATGGACGATACACCTTTATTCACCTTTAGTGATATTTAGTCAGAATAAAGCCATATATATATATACACAGTACAGGCCAAAAGTTTGGACACACCTTCTCATTCAATGCATTTTCTTTATTTTCATGACTATTTACATTGTAAATTCTCACTGAAGGCATCAAAACTAGTTCATTCATAATATAATT
>JANCOA010000023.1:1115045-1126795 GCA_024363135.1 Leptodoras oyakawai | reverse complement strand
TAATATATGGTCAAGTTAATATATGTGCATAAAATCAGTAGAGGGGTGATAGTGGAACTGAAGTTTGGATCCCAGCAAAACTGTTAAACACTAGTCGCTGGGAGACGTGGAATACTCAGATGAGACAATGCCGTGTGAAAAGAATGACAGTGCAGCACACAGTGAACAGTGCAGTGAATAACAGCTAAAAACTAACTAACAACGGTTACTTACTAGCTCCCACCATAGTACCAAGCTGCCAAGTGGACAGCTCCATACAATCTATATGCTGTAGAACTTGTTTACGAGGTGAAAAGAAGAAAAGGAAAGACGACTGCATGATAGAAGTATTTATTACTAATAATCCCTCATGCCAACTTTGGAACTTTGTTGAAGGTTCTTTCACATAACCAAGAAAGTCTACAAATGATTCTCAACACTCCTGATAGTTAAAATAAGTGAAATAGCATCACAGTTTCCTGACAATTCATTTCTCTCTGTAATGGTGAGGTAGCAGGAAATCTAGCAAACTCAACAAGCTCAACACACTACTGCACTTGTTATGTGATGTGAGATTACTTCACATCTGAGGAGTAAAGAATTGCACTGCCACCTAGCGGACTGACACAGAAATACTGCTACTACCAGGATTGAAGGAGTGAATTGTGATAATTTTATCACAAATACCCAAATAATTGGGATAACTGGGATTAATAATAACGATTAACTGCCGATTGCACACATATATACATACACACCCATACACACATATACATGTATATGTACATGTATGTGTGTGTGTGTGTTTGTGTACCTGCTTGAGGGAGTAGATAGTTGATGTTGATGGTAGATGGAGGATCAGTTTGGGTGAGCAGTTGTTGTTCTAGTTTGTGTCTCAGTGCACTGTTGGTCTGGATACTTCTCTCCAGCTGCAGGCGCAGACTCCGTACTTCACTTAACAACTCCCTCAGATCCACTCCAGAGGACTCGGAACCACCGCGCTCCTCTTCTATAGACACACACACACACATGTATATACGTACATAAAATACTGCAAACCTTTTTTTGGTCTGTGCATATGTGTGTAGACGGTTAATACCTGTGCGCGTGTATACGGAGTTCCTGATCTGTTCATGCACCTGAAGCTCCACTTGTACTGATTGGAGAAGTTGCTGGGTGTCTGCTAAATGCTGCTTTTGGAGATTTTGCTCACATTGCAATCTGCAAACACACAACCACACATATACTGTACCATTTATCAGAAATCCCTGTCTAAGCCTGTTCAGTCCCAGAGTGCAGCCTAATTACACAGTTACAATTAGGACATTTACATGCATTTCCAGAGCCCATACCAAGGCAATACGTAACATAATTTTATTAGCATTTAAGTGAATAAACTAGTTGTTCCATGGGAAGGCATATGCCAGCGTTCTACATTTGAGTTTTTTGTTAATATGTTATCCTGTTTGTGTATGTGTGTGTGTATGTGTTAGGTTGATTAAGAGTACAGGTGTGTAACCCATCACTCTTAAGATAAAGTGTTACCTGTACAGGCTGTTCTGCAAACGTGTGCACTCCTCACGTAACGTTTCACACTCTTTCCTGCTGAGTTCATGTTTAGCTGTGCGCCTAGACAAAGTCTCTCTCAGACAGTCATTCTCCTTTTGTTTATCTACACACAGACAGTATGTTTACAGTAAGATAAATAAGATCAACTCACAATCTAGATTTAGTGTGCTGTGTTATCAAGTGTGAATTCAAATTGCTACCTCTTGCTGCCTGCTTAAGTTGTTCTTTAAGTGTATGGTTCTGAGCCCAAAGGTAATGGATATCACTCTTCAGCTTACTTGGATCTTCTGACCCAGCAATAAAGATGTGAGTATCTGCTGTGAAATAAATACAATACATTACATATAATGCTTTTTTATTCTAAGCCTTTAAAACTTGATGGCACACACGACGAATGTGCATGCATCTTCAGGGCTAATGTGTATTTGTGTGATTGTGTGTGGGTGTACCTGGGTCTCTCTCAGCCTGCTGAAGCTTTCTCTCCAGCTGCTCCCGGAGCTTCTCATTGGTGCGGATTGTTTCCTCCAGACGCTGACGGAGAGCTCGAATCTCCTGTAGGTGCTCCTTCAACAAGTCTGAAGAGAGAGAGAGAGAGAGAGAGAGAGACAGAGACAGAGAGAGAGCGAGAGAGAGAGAGGTGATGAAAAATATAAAACTATAAGGAACAAGCTTAGAGATGATTAAAAAACAACATAAACCCACAAAACACATATTCACTCGACTACCTGGGCTGATACTCTGCACTGACTCAACCTGAGTCTGCTGGCTGTTCGTAGCTTGGCTCTGGGAGCGTGTGTGTGTGACGTCGTTCGGTGCGGCGCTCTGACGCTGACTCTGTGCAAGGATAGAGTGAGTGAGGTCAAGTTCACTCCTTAGTGTGGCATTAAGCTCTTCGCTCTTTCTCAGCTGTTCTTGCAGATGGCTGTTATCCCTCTGGAGAGTATAAATACTTCCTTCATCACCCTGAGATCTATTCAAGTCTCCAGGAACACAAACAGATGAAGGATGGGGCTCAGCATCAGGAACACTCCTGCCAATGGTTGACTTCATGCCTGTGGAAAATCAAACAGCATGCACACACAAACACACACACACACACACAGTCTTGTTTGTTTGACACCTATACACACAACTACATACACAAGCGCGTGCACACAGAGAAGGTAATAGTAGCAGATCTAGTATCAACAGTTGTTTCAACAATCAAAAAGTCAGGCTAAGATATAGTCCATGAATTGCAAAACATTCACAATTCACAGACCCCAATGAATGAAAGCCTCAGCAGTGCACAGCACAAAACTTCTCTTCATTTACCTGATCCAAGCAAGGTTTCAGCAGAAATGTAAGCAGAAAGGCGCTCTGACCATCTCGGACACACACACACACACAAAGGCCCTCTGGAATAAGAGGTTAAACCTGATAGGCCTTGTAAATAATATATTGCAACTGGACACTGTTCACATCATTCAGTCCAGCATAGCACGCTTATAAAACTGGGAATTAATGAAGAAAAACAAGTGTAATTACCCACACATTTGCACTGATTTATATCCTATGCATTTTAATAACAGGAGAAAAATTAACTTTGTAGCTCAAGTCATTGTAATAACAATGAGCAATATAAGTGTGTAAAAGTGAATAAGTGATTGAGCAGAATAAGCCTATAGGTTTGGCAAAACCAGACCACCAAGCAGACAACCTTAATATCAGTAATTCTTTTTAAGGACTGTATGTTGCTCGTCATTTCGGATTTTTAACCTTACGTTATGTTCATGATGTCTGCACTATTGCTGCTATCAAACTGTAATCTCAGTATGCTTTGGTGTTCCTTGATGGAGATACCCATACTGATACAGAAATGAATTAAACAGGGACATCACAGAACATTTCATTTGGCTCACATGGTATTGTATGATCCTGGCACATGGTACTGTATGTTAGTATCAAATCTTTTTTTTTTAAATTATTTATCATTTATAAGTAAATGAGCATGGTGTTGGAAAGATAGCCAGCATTGGTATCAGTATCGATTCTAACGTCTAACTAAGCTCGGATCTCACAGTGATTTTACAAAAGAGGATGGAAGGAGGAAAGTCAAGTGTGTCTTATGTTGCCAGTCACAATGAATATTATAGGAGAAGTGCAAATTCATACCAGTGCAAATGTAATTGGACTGGAGTTCTCTTTAAGGTTAATTACGGCCATGTGTGGAGGTGAGTGATACCTTCTGTTGCATCCCTGGAGGTGAGTGTGTGAAGGTCGTGCAGGCTGTCGTGAATAGAAATGGTGCTGTCGTTAGAGATTCTGTCACTCGTATCAGACTCTAAGTCTTGATATATACTGTGAACGTTGCCATGTAGCTGATCCTTCAGCTGTTGAATGAGCTTCTCCTTCTCCTGGAGCTCTGCGGTAAACCTGATAAACAGAAACTGATTAATTGGCATCAAAGCTACTACCAGCTACAGATGTCTGATGTCAGTTGGGTACAAACACATATGGTCAGGAACCACAGGTCAAAACACTCAACCTTAATACTCAACCTTAATTAACTGCTCAGAAGATTCATCAACAGCAGCTGCTTTGACAGTATTTCTGACTACTAGGCAAACCACAAGTTTAGACATAAATTTAATATTAAATGTAACTTTAAATGGATAAAACACACAGAATTTCATTCTTTAATAAATACTATGGAACACTATGAACATAAAGGCTTATCTCACACAACACCACCCAGAGATAACTTGCCAAATTTAACCAATGATGGCAAAACCAGAGTTAAACCAAGCTTTATTTTAAGGGCATGCATTTTTTTTATTCATTTCTAATTTAACAGTAATTATCTTTTCAAATTTCCCAGGTGATGAAGGGGCTGTTTAACTTCTTTGTCCAAACTGCACTGTTCAAAATACTTCTACTAGTACAGTAGGCCACACATTTGTATTCAGTTAAGCTGGACTTTGTAGACTGACATGTTGCATGCAACATGTGTGACGGTTTTATGGCAGTTGTGGCCAGTCTGTGGACATAATGTGCAGTTGGAAAAAGGTAATAAATTGCAACACATCACAATATATGTTATCACAATAATCAGCTTATTGCAAAACATTTAATAGTGCAGTAATATTGCATTGTGACTTAAGTATCATGATGAAACTGTATTGTGGTGCCTCTGGTGATTCCCACACTAGCATGGCCAACCTGGGTAAATTTAATGAATAATTCAGTCAGGTAACAGTCCACTGCAACAAAATCAAACCTTCATTCCACATGCCCAAAGAGCTCAAGGTAATTCAAGAAGTAATTTCAGAAAGAAAAAGACAACTAAGAGGAGAACTCCAAACACACACACTGCACTCAGGCTCCACTGCTGGAGCAGCCCCACTCACAGATGTACATGCTGTTGCGTTGCCAAAGCAAGGTTCTGGTTCTGCCTGCACAAATAGGTGATCTGCAACTGGTGCTGTGCTCTGTCAAGGTCTAGGCGACTGCGCAGCCACTTCAGCTCCTCCAGCAGATACACAAGCTTCCTGACGCAGCCACGGTGCACAGCAGAGGCATCAACATGCTTAAATTAGCAGCTCTAACACTGACTATTGCTGTGATGTAAAAAGCTTCCAACCCTGAATTGTATCTTTGCATTGCAAAAAATAGCAGCCAAAATTGGGGCATTGGAATACAAGCCGTTTTTAGAATGTCTGTATAGAAGTGACATATGTGGCGTCACTTAGGTGGCGACATAACAGCCTAAAACTTAAGCGATTTTTGTTTGTTTGTGTGGGTTATAGAGTGCGCTATTTTCCTAGGATCGACTATGCTGTGAACCCGACAAAGTTCTTTAAAGTGCAAATGTGTAAAGTCACATTCACTGTATTAGAATATCAATGTGATATCAAGTTCTGAGGTTTAGAAATAAGAAATGCATGAAAGCATGTTTTTTCCTCCTCTTGTGTGACGTGTGTGTGTGTGTGTGTGTGTGTGTATGCATATGCTCACCTCTGAGCCAGGTCTAGTCCTGGCAGTGTGTCATTTTCTACACAAGGGTCTGCTGGGTACAAATGTAGAGTATAATAAAACATATGAGAGGGTATGCACCACATTAAGAACCCATAGCCAAAAACTAATACAACACACATTACATCTGATTCTGATTACATTTATTTATTTTTTAACCAAGTCTAGTACATTTTAGTTCCAAGAACTAATCACGAACTTCCAAGAACTAGTCATGTGGCATTTAAACTATTCAGAAAGGGCTTTTCTCATATGTTTAGCCAAATATACCTCAATTCAACATTCCACTCGAGAGCAATTCCAGGCCCTATCTGGAATCTCCACGTCTGTTGTGTATATTCTTGCACTCACCTTGCTCCAGTTTGTCCAGTAAGCCGAGACTCCGGTCCAGGTGTTTTTGGATTGTTGTACCTAACGCACTCTGCCCATCACTGGGTTGCATCATCTCCTCTAGTGCCCCTCGAAGCTCCAGCAGCTGTCTGCGCTGTTCAGCACCGAGTGTACGCGAGACTCTAATCTGCTCACGCAACTCGCACAACTCTCGTGCCTGAGACTGCACCAGAGACTCCATCCTGCAGATAAAAGGTTTAATAGCTTAAATAGCTCACTCACGTTTTATTGAGAGCTGTAATGTAAGAACCCCTGACAAAGTGTATAATCAATAAGGAAATAGTAGCTGCAATTGACATAGTGGTCTCACTGAAGAACATTTTCCAAAAGATAAAGATGCATTCTATTTATTAAATAAATAAACAAACATACCATGAACTGAGTTTTCTCACACTCACCTGGATGGCGAAGCGGACTCGTTACTCCTGTTGATCGTACGCTCTCTCTCCTGTTCAGTTGTAAACTGAGAAATCTGAGCCTTCATTGCTGCACTATTTTCCTCTTCCTCACAGCTTGCAGCATCAGAGGCCACATATGGAACCTCACCAGTCACGCTCGTCTTGGACAGCAGTCGCTGGAGGTGTGCAATGAGCTTGTGCTGACTTTCTACTTGTGACCTGAGTTGCAAGAGGTCGTGGGTGGGGTCAGATTTGGGGTCAGGTGGTCGGGGAGAGCCGATATCAGGTGAGCTCGGGTAAGAGGGGCTGGATGCTGATGCTGTAGTGTCCAGATTGTCTGCTGAGGTGAATCCGGAGTGAGCAGGATCCAAACACACCACACCATCTACATCGACGCAACACACACACACACACACACACACACACACACACAACAGGTCTACATTAATATATTACACTTGAAATTAAAGCAAAGGAACCCATTAGTCTGAACCCGTTACTCTAGAAAGACAGAGTGGCCATGCACAAGTGAGGATCACCAAGCAACTGGGTTTGAAAATTGACCCAAGACCAAAGCAGTATGAGCAAAATATCCTTCTAACACCATACCAACTTTGATTCTCCATGTTGAACATGCAGAAATTATAGTTAGTACCAGGAGCCTTTCTATTATTTCCTCAAATTTCTGACATGCAACAGAGATGCAGAGTGCCTAGAACATGCAGGAAACACATTTTCATTGATTTATTAAACTTTCATTTCAATTTGGACAATATCAGTTCCTGCCCCATTATGTGATATATAATATTCCCCTACTAATCTGAGTATGTGAAGGATAGAACATGCTTACTCAGGGACACATAAAGCTAGCACATCTCTCTGCCAATCACACAATGTCACAGGGCAGCTGAACATGCTTGGAGGAGAGCGCTAACTACCCTGGTTTGTTTAACATGAACACCACCTGTGATTGGCTAGAATAAAATTAAGTGAGCTAGGCTAAGAAATGCTACATTTAGTAGATCCCCACAGAAAAAGCAAAACAGAAAGAGAGTGTTAGTTCTGCCAATTCTTTCTTGTCTACCTGTGCTACTGCCCTCCTCTCTTTCCACCTCCGTCTCACTCCTTCCACTTGTCTCGTAGCCAAGGTCTTGTGCATCCACCTGAATGCCTTTATCATCCTGTTCACCATGAGGTGCTAGGATGCATGAGCATGCGTGAAAGCAGCAACGACTTGTAAGTGATCCAGATTCCATGTTATTGTATATAACACATTATGTGGTCATACTTCAGTAACACAATTTTACATGTTGAAACAGTGGCGGAAACAGCATTTACGATCCCTTAGTGTCTTACTCATGAGTGAATGCATAACATACTTACAGGATATGGCAACTTAGTTTACGCTTATGCTACAGCTTTAAAACTTTAGTTTTAAAGAAAAACTTTTGCACAACACAAGGAGCTGCTAACCCTAAAATACTACTGTAACTAAAAATGCATGACATGAGAGTTAGCCACAGAGTCCGGTAATGCATGCTTGCATTACAATGCTTGATTTCTTTGGTTGAACTAGTATTTAAAGAGTATGAATATGATTGTGAGGTTACCCTTACCTTTGTGTCGCTCTGAATGTTTATCGCTCTTGGATGAGTTCTGCAGTGCAATGATGGACTCAGCAGATGCCAGGTCCTCCTCCAGCTTCTGACACATTTTCTGCTTTTCCTTTAAGGCTTTCTGCAAGCTCTCCACCTGAGCAACATTCTCAAGGTTTAACCCACCACCTTCTTTAAGGCATCGCTCCTGCTCAATTTTAAGTGCCTCCTTCAGATCCTGAATCTTCTGAGCATACTGTTTAAAAATCTGGACAAGCAATGTTAGATTTTTGTGGAGGTTCAGGTGTGGACTTCCAGACTGATCAGGATCCCACATTTCTGATATATTCTGTTGTCCGTCTTTCTGCTGTCCTTGGGAAATGGGGGTGCTTGTCTTCTGTTGTGCAGCACCTGAAATCTGTACTGGTTTATGTTGGAGTGGACCCACGATAGTGCTGTGGCTTGTATCTGTACTGCCAGGGTGCCCAAACCTGTCTCTATCCAGGAGTGCCTTCTGAAGCCTGTCCAAGTTCTGTTCAAGATCTGTGTTGGTCAAAATTTCAGGACCATGCAAAAGTTGATCAGACCTTGAACTATAATCTGCAAGAGACCCTACTGCTTGTTCTGCTGCTAAAATACACTCAGAAAGACACGCTGCCAGTTTGTGCTGTCCCTCTTCATATTCATGTACCATCTCATCTTGTGGACCCTTGTGGCTACAAACCAACTCCTGGGCTTTAGTAGTGCTGTCGTGCTGAGCACACAGTTTGGAAATAGTTTCTTCTGCAGTCCTGAGCTTTTCCTGCAACTCTGTATTTAGCTTGCACTGCTGTAACAGTGACCCCTGAAGGGTCTCGGCTTGGCGCTGCAGGTCTGACGTGGAACCTCCATCTGGGCAGTGTAACTCCTTAGAAGTGCCTGCAGAAGCATTTTTCTGCGCCTGCAAGGCCTTTATCTGGTTGAGCAGGCCCTCAAGCCTCTCACACAAGGCTTGTGGGTCATTCTGAGCAGAGCTTTCAGGCTGATCAGCTGAGGTCAGTGATGCAATGGCAGCCTCGGCTGTGTTCAAGCACTCTAGTAGCTGAACGTTGAGTTGATCTTTTTCCTGCACAGCTCTCTGAAGCTCAGCGCACTGCCTCTGCAGTGATGAATCAGATCCTAATCCAGACTGGCCCAAACCACTTTCAGAATCCAGGTTACAGGCAGTAAGATACGCAATTGTGGACTCTGCAGCATGCAAGGCTTCCAGGTACTGACCATTCAATCGTCCCTTCTCCTGAAGCTCAGCTTGGAGCGCTTCCCAATTCGGCATCTGAAACTGAAGCTGCGAGATGAGCTCTTCTTTCTCTTGGCACTCCTGGTTCAGTAACTCTAGCTGTGATAAGAGTTCTGATTGTGGGATGTCAGACACATTCTGTGAATTCTGCCTGGCATCACAGTTTTGTTTAATCTCAGGGTGTCGTTTGGACTCAGGATCCCAAAGAGCCTCAAAGCTGCTGCCTGGAGAACTTTGAAGTACTGCCCCACTGAGGCCTCTGGTCCTTAGGCTGAGTTGCTCAGAATCTGTTGTACTAAGTTGCTCAGTACTTTCCTCCGTATCACGATCAGTCAGCCTCTGTCCATCCATTTGCTTTGCAGCTCTCACTGCTACTGGCAGCCGGGATTTCACGTATGCCTGCAAAACAAAACATTAGGTTATGCATGTTGTACTTTTTAATGTGTATAAATACAGAAAATGTATCTTATTATAACTCTGCAGTAAAACAATATATATTATTTACATAATGCAATATATTAAGTATGGTAGAAAACATGACAGAGGTCTGCTGTTCCAGGGAGATGATCAATGACACACAGCACCTCATGCACATCAGCACAAGTGTTTTATTCTTCCTGTATCACAGCAATTTTGCCATCAATTTTCAACAAATTTCATCACTTTGTACCTTTTATCCATTTACAGATGTAGTGGAACATCCACAAAACATGTTAGTTCCCTGTCATCACCTAAGTTACAATATTTCCTTACCAGCTTCTCTCTTTTGTCTACAAGTCGATAACACAATAAATGCAGCTCATAACTCTGCTGATAAAACACATACTGTTAAAATTTATGCCATTGGTGAAGGAAAGCTTTAGCTTAAAGGTTTCCTTCCATAAATATTAAACACTATCTCTACTTACAGAAAGCTTCGCTAATATAATATTCATTATTCCTTTTTTTGTTAAACAACAACATATTTTGACTTACAATATGCCAGCATATGTTATAAAATCTGTTTAATAGTAGACTTAAATTATTAAGGGCCATATAAGTCCTAATGTGTTGGTTGTTATTATAGGAAAATGCACAATGCTTTAAAACAAGTGCATTACTGTTACAGAAACTTAATCACACATCTGGTCAAACTCAATCAAGAATTCCACAACACTGTGACATGCAAACACTTGCCTCCATTAATTATTAAAACAGAGACAGCTTGAAATGTTTACATACACCCAGGTTGAAGTCATTACAACTCATCTATCCACTCCACAGATTACATGTCAACAAACTATAGTTTTAGCAAGTTGTTTAGGATATCTACTTCACAAAACAGCTGGCATTATGAGGAAGACAAATTATGTGGAGATATTGAAGCAACATCTCAAGAAATCAGCCAAAATGGACAAATACATCAAAGTTGTGGCAAAATGGATTAAGGAGAACAGTTCCCCCTAGGAAGAAGAAAGCACTTTGCGCCCCCACCCCCACCCCATTGTCTATAAAATTGTTATAAGTACACCTGTTTATAACAATGTATACCTTCATTTTTAAAAAGTAGATGTGCAATTACACTTTATTCTATACCATTTCACTTTCAAAATGAGAATAAGAAATAAGAAAGTGGGGTCACATGCACCCCCCAGGTACCGCACTGCGCCCCCCCCTAGGGGCCCACTATTTAAGAAGGTCTGTCTTAACTGATGAAGCAAATATGAAACTGTTTGGCCATAGTGACTATCATTGTATATGGCGAAAAAATCATGAAGCATGAGGGTGGCAGCATGATGTTGTGGGGGTGCTTGGCTGCAGGAGGGACTTGGTGCACTTCACAAAACAGCTGGCATTATGAGGAAGACAAATTATGTGGACAGAGATATTGAAGCAACATCTCAAGACAAAAGCCAAAATGGACAAATACATCAAAGTTGTGGCAAAATGGATTAAGGAGAACAAAGTAACAGAGTAGCCATCACAAAGCCATGACTTCAATCCCATAGAAAATGTATGGGCAGAACCGAAAAAGCGTGTGCAAGCAAAGAGGCCTACAAACCTGACATCAGCTGTGTCAGGAGGAATGGGCCAAAGCTCCAGCAACTTTTTGTAAGAAGTTTGTAGAAGGCTACCCTGAAATGTCTGACCCAAGTTAAAAGCAATGTTACAAATACTAACCACATGTATGTAAACTTCTGAGCCACTTGGAATGTGATGAAATACTTGTGTGATGAATGTGATTAAATACATCAAAGCTGAAATAAATCATTGGCTCTAGTATTATTTTGACATCTTCACTTCTGCTTTTGAAACTACTTTCTTTTTTTGTCTATAACTGAAGTTTTGTTGGGATTTGTTTTCTTAAATATGTTTACTGACCCAGTAAAGCAGAAGCAGTAAAATAAACACCTACGACATAGTTAGTATAAAGAAATTAATGTGCACAAGATGTTTTTTTAAAACAATATATAATAATTCTATATGTTGTATGATACAGATGCATAATTAAAATGATCCATATTTAACTTTTCCAGGTCCCAAAAGTCA
>JANCOA010000023.1:1058593-1077450 GCA_024363135.1 Leptodoras oyakawai | reverse complement strand
CCCCACCCGGGGATCGAACCCGGGTCCTTCTTGCTGTGAGGCGACAGCGCTATCCACTGCGCCACCGTGCCGCCCTAGACTCAGATTCTTTTAACAAAAATAATTGCCACCAGTGTGACAGGGCATTGTAAAAGCAAAGTGTTTTATTGTTTCAAGAAAAATATTTTACATATCATTGGACAAAATTATTTCTTCTCACAGACTACAAATGCATATATCATTATTCTGTCAGTAGTAAAACATTTGATCAGTGTTTATAAAACTTAACATGTCAGACACTCACCGGCTGCTTTACACAACCACAGATGATGCCATCACAGTGCAACACATACACAACTGTGTACATTCTTTGTCTTATAGACGCACACATCTTTCTACAAATCTAGTACGTATTCTAGGGTATCTAAGTCTCTGACAACCAGCCTTAAAATTGCATACACAGCTCCAGTGTGAAATTACAAAATGATAAAAAATTCTAACTTTTACATTTTTACATAACAGGTTTGTGGTTGTTGTAAAAGGCAGACATGGATCTACTAAAAGGAATAAATAAATCACTTTGCTACATACACAGAAAGTCCACCTGACCTCATCGAAAAAGCTGTGAAAAGTCGAGGCAGCAGTGACTACAACATCGTAGGGCAAACTGTACACTCCGTTTCGCACAGCAATCTTCGTGCTCAAAAAGAAAAACGTCCATTTTGTCCATTCCAAGACTTTTCAGACAATAGAGAACTTTAACGTTTGCCATTTACAGACATTATTCAGCTTTGTAACATTATTCAGTCATTAACAAAATATCATGATCCAGTCTTTCGGTTTGTGTGTGTTTGGGTGTGTGTAAGAGAGACAGAGAGAGACAAGAAGGCATCACATGACCACAACCTGCATTCACTAAAAAAAAACTCTCTCTTGAACTTTAAGACTCTTTCTACAGATGTTTACAGACATCTAAAACTTGGTTTTAAAAGATGACATCAATTTTACTTAATACTGAATCTCAAAAAAATATCTATTAAAAAAGTCAAAGCATGTAAAATAAACATGAAATTTTATATTTGCTCAGCATACAGCAGTTTTTTTTCTGAGCAGCTTGTTGATAAAATAAAATGCATAAATAAAAAAGATCTTTTATATAAGAAGTCCAAAAGCACATAAATAAATAAAAATAAGCAGTTCCGTGAATAAAGTATAATTAATATAAAGTAATCAGAAAGGTTTGGGCAGTAGAGTCAGTTATCACTGTTCTTCTTTGCTGTCATTTGTCATTATTACTTGAATGCTTCAGGGATATGATTCATATGAAGGCTGGTGGGTGGGCTGGAGATTCCCTCTGACCAGTCAGATAAGTTGGAATGTGGAGAGCAGCTAGACCATTGGTCAGGAGAGCCAGGGGATGGAGTTAAGAAGGGATGATCAGGGACCTGTGGCTGGTGATTTGGCGTGTTGTCCATGGGGTTGGAGTAACTGTGCTGAGACGGAGGAGTCAGAAACTGTGTGCTGGACATAGGGTGGGGCAAATGCTGCGTCTCCTGTGGCAGCACGGTTTGGATTGAGTTGGCCTGAAGCTCTACCCCAGTTATGTCCCCCAGGAAGTGGTGAGAGAGGCCATGATTGGTGGCAGAGTTTGCATTTTGGTGCTGCAGAAGGTTCTGATGCATGTGGTTAGACAGAAGATGAGCTGGTGTGCCCAGGTGGCTGCTTTGCATTGTGGGATAGCCCATCACTTGTGGCAGGTTAGAGCCGTGGTGCATCGTTGACATTATTGCCGAGAATGCCCCTTGTTGCTGCTGCTGCTGATGCTGTGCCCTTGCCAGCCAATCACATGGCCCTGTTTGGGTACCACCTCCATTATTAGCCAGTCCGAGATGAGACAAGCGCGGAGGAGCCGAATCAAATGGCTTTGCCAGCCCCAGGTGAGCCCCGCCCATTTGGGAATCAGCCAAACCTTGCAGGTGATGGGTGATAGGCGGGGACTGTTGGAAGGGTGATGTCATCATTGGGGGTGAAGAAACATCTGATTCCACTGGAGACAGGACATTTGTGTCTCCATTCTTTTTCTTTTTCATCTTCATCTCCTTTCCACCCTCCTTTCCCCCAGGTTTGCGGGGTTTCTTCGCATTATTCGCGATATTGGTGCTACCTGGGCTAGTTCTGATGCCCAGGAAAGCCTCGGGTGAGCAGATTGGGGGTGAATGAGTAAGTGTGGGAGGGGTATGTACCAGGTTATATTCTTCCAGCAGGCGCACAATATCGTGGTGCATACGCTCATTGGCAATGTCACGTGGCAGCTGATCCAGGTGATCTGTAATGTCACGGTTGGCCAGATGGTCGAGGAGGACCTTTGCAGTCTCATAGCTGCCTTCACGTGCTGCCAAGAAGAGGGGCGTTTCCTCCTGCAAAGATATACAAGATTTCAATGTTAAACATTTACAAATTTAGAAAATTGGAGACTGCACAGTAATAAGTGAGAGAATAGAGAATAGTGAAGAGAATAAGTGCTAGGTATGTAGGATATTAAATAAGATAATCCTAAGTATTCTGCATAAATTGTTAATGCAATTTAGGAACAAACTAATTTTACAGTGCTTTGTCATTTTACTATTGAAATTCAACTGTGTATTGTAAGCATGTATTTTTTCCACATACATAAATCTTTGAATCAAAATAAGATTACAAATCACTGTCAAAACTGTCAGTGATTTGTGCAACTGTAACATAAAAGCCATAAATCCACATATACACACCTTGTTGTTCTGAAGATCCTTGTTGGCTCCATTCTTCAGAAGTGCTACGGCCGCCTCAACATTGTTGACAGCAGCGGCCCAATGGAGAGCAGACTTTCCTATATAGAGAGAGGCGGAGTCAATTTAATTTAATTTCTATTAAAGAAATGCTCGAATTGTGTGAATATTTATATATACAGAGTCAGTACTCCTGTTTGCAGTTTGGACTTCTGACAATTTCATATTTGCTTTTTAATGGAGAAGCTTCCTGATATGTGAAATGATCATGCTCATGTGTTCTTGTTGTATTAAAAAGGCAAAGAAAAGTATATATAAATGCGTACCAGAGTCATCAACAGCATTGGTATCAGCATGGCAGTTGATGAGCTCCTCAACCATGCCCTCCACTGCTAGGCGTGTGGCCAAGATGAGTGGTGTCGTGCCGTCGTTCATGCGTGCATCCAGATCAGTTGCCCGATTCCGAATTAGAATCTGTAAGAAAGATTCAGACGAACCCGTTAACACAACCCATTAGCCTCTTCACCTCCAATCTATGATAGCACCTTAAAGTGGGCTAAAATTGGGTAATGATTATTTGGCATATACATAAGATTTTTCCTGCAAAGATAAAATCACATGTGTGATATGTAATAGCCTGTAATGCAATTAAAGATCTCTCCTTACTTTTCACTCAGTAGTTCACTTCCGATTCTTACCTATTAAAGTTTCTTATGATTTTCACTATTATAGTTATTATACTATAGAATTAAGGGCCGAAGGCCCTTTTATGAGTCAGGTAAAACTCTTGAAGAAATGTATGCCACATTCTGACTAATTTACTAAATGACCTTCCAGCTAAGTGCATGTTTATGTTTACGTCATGGTGCATGTACCTGGAAGACTCCTTGTGCATCGGCAGCCACAGCAGCATGTAATGGTGAGCGCCCTGCATGGTCCTGTGCATTGGCATCTGCCCCCGACTCTAGAAGGCGCTTGGCGGCGTCGGATCGGGCATAACGGGCAGCCAGGTGCAGTGCCGTCTCACCTGCACGCTCCGTACGCTGGTGTGGATCAGCACCATGCCAGAGGAAGTTGGCAATGACGCCTTCCTCCCCCTCCTCCTCCTCACCAGCCTCACCACTGCATGAGGCGATCATCAGAGGTGTCAGACCATCTGAGAAATAGAACAGAAAAGATACAGGGTTCAAAATGTGTCATTACTCACTACTTCTGCTTGTTTTTATTTATTTGTTGTCTTCTAGAACTATTGTGATTAAACCATAATCAGCATTTGAAGCTATCTTTTCACACATGTCTAATCCTGATAGGGTCAAGATTCACTTTCATTGCAGGATTGACTCATCATTCAGCTGGATAATACTCATTTCTTTATGAGCTCAGATGTTGTGATTGAATTGTGATGTGAAGTGTCACTCACCGGGTCCGAGTACGTTCACGTCTACACAGTCAGTGTCTGTGTCTGCCCGTGGTGGTGTAGGAGCTATAGAGGTCAAGCGCAAGTCGGCCGCATCGAGATGCTGCTGAGTCCACTGACGTGGATCTGGCTGGATACCTATGTCTGGTGTAGTGTGGCCATCAAACTGCACATATTCAAAAATATATTATCATCAGCATGCACATGGTACCACTTCTAAATAGCTCCTCAAACTGCACACACACATGCCATTCTTTATAACTGATTGTGTGCCACTAATAACAATAATAATAATAATAACAAGATGCACATGCACATATATGAAAGCACACTGGCAATGAGAAAAAATAGATTTTCATGTGTAATTTGAGGGAGATTCCACAGGGACTGTGTAAGTGAATTCTGTAGCTTGAGGTCTGAACCTAGGAACCTAGTGAGCTAGAGACCTTCTGGGTCTACATGAAAGTAGGGGTAACCACTGTTATTTAAACAGAGTAGGTGAGATCTGACTGATAAATTATCTGATCACATATAAGCCAGACCACCCACTAACAAGTCCAAATCTATTACAGAAAAATAATCCACAGGGTTCCGTTGGATGTTTAAATGGCAATAGCTTTGCAAAGAGTCTGGCTGGAACCTTTTGTGAAGTGGTAGCTCAGTGGTTAAGACATTAGAATAGTGATCAGAAGGTTGTGATTGAGCAAGGCCCTTAACCCTCAAATGCTTAGTTATATAAATGAAATACATGTAATGCACTCTGGAGAAGGGTGTCTGCCAAATGCCATAAATGTAAATGTAAATGTTAAAGTGAAACCTACAAACACACACTCTCATACCTTGAAGCGTTTGCAGTGGTCTTCTTCAGCCCACTCCCTCAGCTGCTCGTCCATTAGAGTGCTGTCAGAGTTCTTGAGAGGCCTTTGAAAAGCACAAAATAATAATAAATCAGAAATGCAGACAGCCGCCAGAAGCCTACTGCTGAAATCTTTTAGTAGTATTCAACAATCAATAATACACTAAAGGCTGTTGGAGAACCAACAGCGCATATTGTCCAGAACTCACATGTTAACATGTTCTTGCTACCTGTTTTATGTTCACATGCATTTACACACACTCACCTAAGTCCAACTGAGTCCTCTCCCACAGGCTCTCTGCGTTTCTTTTTGGTTTCGGTCACTTTAAAGCCCTCAGGGAACCAAAGCTGACCATGCTCTCGCTTCCGCTTGCGTGACACCACAACTCCGACTGCAGCCAGGACCAACACAGCCAGGACCAGAAGAGCCAGAAACATAGGGTACATCTCTCCACGACCAGGGGCCTCATTCTCACCTACAAACAAATTAATATTATTATTTTTGAATATATCAAGTATTATATATTGTAACATATATATTGTATTGTTCTTTTAATGTATCCTAGTGTATGCACTCACTTGTAACAGCCTCTATAATGTAGGGAACGTTGAGGTTGCCACTGGAGGCCAGTGCTCCCAGGAATGCAGCCACATCTGTTGCACTCTGAAAACACTCTTCTGATTGCTGGTAACATTGTCGATTATCAATCTCCAGATATACAATGGAGCTGCACAGCACACACACATGGGGTAAGATTAACAAGCATTACATTATTAATAAATATCTATGAATTCACTAGTAGTGATTTTATAAACACTCATTCTGTTTGGCTTGATTACTCACCTTTTAATCTCCATGCTGTCCAGCTCTCGTCGATGACGGTGCTTGAGCAAAGCTGACAGGCTCCTAGCAGTGCGCTGCAGCAGGTGGCCAGGGTTTGTGCTCCACTCCTGGGCAGTACGTGTGTGTTTGCTCAGCTCGTTTTCATTGCCGTAATATGGGAAAACCAGAGGCTCGCCTGTGGTGGCATGGCGCTTGAAGGCAACGTTGGTCCGCAACAGAGCACTAAGCTGGCGCAGGAAGGAGGAAGAGCTGTTGAGCAGCTCACTGGGCGGCAAGTGCACAACAAGCACCAGGATGCCAGCAGCCAGACGCTGTGGTACATCCTCAGCACAGTCCAACCCATCCCAGCCACACTCAGCACTGTTACAGCCCTGATCACAGTGGCCGTCAGAGTAGTGGTCCTTACAGTACTGATCATACAAGGGACTAGAGAGAGAACGAGAGAGAGAGAGAGAGAGAGAGAGAAACAGAATTGGTTAGTAGATATTTATCTACATTACATTTCCTGTTGATGTAACTATCAACATATGTAACTATTATTAGTCAGAGTGTGGTATTGTGTGTGAGACTTACTTGCACTGGCCTTCGAGCTGGTGGCAGTCAAAGCCATCGTAGAGACAACCAGCAGTGTGACATTGCATGTCGCACTTGCCATCATTGAAGTACCTCCAACACTGCAGGGCAGCACTGCACTCGTGCCACGGGTCATCAAAATTGAGTGAACAATCACCGCCGTCCCAGCCACATGCGTGACTGTTGCATGCTGCATCACACACGCCATCACCACCTCGCTGTTCACACTGTGGCACCTCACAATGTGGTGCTGCCTCTTCGGACTCAGCTGGTGGAGGGGTGATATCTAGACCCCGGCCTCCATTGGATGAATAGTCTAGTATGTGGCAGAACAGACCGTTGAAGTGTGATGGGCAAAGGCAGTGGAAGAATGGGGCCTCTGCAGAAGCCTGGCATGTTCCTCCGTTGTAGCACGGGTTGGAAGCACATGGGGAATCGAGGCGTGTCTGGCACTCATGTCCACTGTAACCTGGTGGGCAAAGACAGCGTGGACCTGGGACACAGGTGGCACCATGGCGGCAGCGCAGGGGGCCACATGAGCTTGAGTCATACTCACATGATGAGCCAGAAAAACCCTACAGCAGAGGAGACATAACGTGGCTATGAGCAGTGTGCTGTGTGTATAAATACACTCTACATACAGAGAGTGGCAGATTTTGCTGTCTGGATGAAATTATATACATCTGCAGACATAACTTTAGTTAAATGTGTCATATACAGGATGGGCCATCTATATGGACACACCTACATGGGCCATCTATCCTCTATGGGATAGATCTATATGGTTACACCTATATGGATACACTGTCATGGGCCAGTTGAATGGCCACCAAGGTCTCCCGATAAAAGTCTAAGGGGGTCAGATCAGGAGACCTTGGTGGCCCACCCTATATATTAGGTGGTGTGTACTTACAGGTGGGCATTTGCAGATGTATCCATGTTTGGTGTTGCTTGCAACTGCACAGGTTCCACCATTTTTGCAGGGTTTATCCTTACAGCCATCAAACACAGTGTCACAGCGTTGACCTACACACACACACACACACACACACAAACAAACATAAATGATTAAAACTAATCCCATTGTCAATGTAAATATTGAAAACCTTTGAAATGACTGACACAATCCCCATCAATGTTTCATAATTAACTTACTACTATGATCTGTAAGAAAATAATGAATACAATTTAATACTTGTTAATAGATGTAACCCATTAAGAAGGCTTCTGAGAGTGCACACCTGTATATCCTGTGCGGCATTCGCAGCGGTAGCTGTTAACCAGCTGGACGCAGTTGTACGATCCATTTGGGTCGCAGGGGTCAGACAAGCACTCGTTCACATCACCCTCGCACCTCTCACCCACATAGCCTGGCGGACAAACACAGCCATAGCCACCCACTCGGTCCACACAGCGCCCACCATTAAAACAGCGTGGCTCGCCCGTCTCAGGATCCACATCCGGGGAACAATCGTCCACGTCAATTTCACAGTGAACACCTACAGATTGACAGAATGAAAATATTCATTAGCATTTATTATGAAACTAGGATTCATAGAGGGATGTACTTTTTTTGTTAAATTAACTTTTGTAAAAGCTTGTATTTCTTTTTACATTAAAACAAGCCTCGTCTTTTTCTGTTTTGTTGGTAATTGGCTTACTGTTAAATAAATGGCTTCCAGGAATGTGAATAATTTAAACTCTACTCCATGAATCCAAAATCAGAAAGCTGAAATCAGGCTAATGTTCTAAAAGAGAACTTAACCTTGATTAAATCTGATGTTTTTGTTTATGCATTAATATTGCATGGGCTAATTTTCTGCTTGTTGCTAGGAGTTGTGTGAAAGGTTTCATCTGTAGAACATGAAAACAGTTTGCATATGCACTGAACACAATCTTAACCATTCTGGCAAATGAGCTAATTTATACTAAACACTGTATAAAAACAAGGAGATGCTGTTTGCTCACCCTGCGTTCCTCGAGGACAGGAGCACTTGTAGGTATTGACGAGGTCGATGCAGGTACCTCCATTCTGACAAGGCTGTGACGCACACTCGTTTATCTCCTTACTGCAGTTTACCCCATGATATCCCGCAACACACTTCAGGAGAGAGAATAAGAAACACATGCAAATTTATTTTCTGAACATCATCAATGAGATCTTTCACATTGTGTTTTCATCCTGAACTCCTGGAGCATTACATTGTTGAAGTGTAATAATTGGGATGCACTGTATATAAATATATGTTGGTATTGGTTGAGGTGATATTTCCTATACTTCAGCTTGTAATCAGTTTATCAGTGAGAACATTCTCAGAGTCTGCTTCATATATGACTTGAGTTACTCATATATGACTTGTTCTGTAAACTTAACTGTGGCATTTATTTAACAATTCTGTCCTCTGCACAAATGGCAAACTCATTCTGTCATGCACAGGACAGTATGTGTGTGATATCATACCTCACAGGTGTATCCACCCAGGTAATCGGTGCAGGTTGCACCATTGTGACATGGGTTTGGCACACACTCGTCCACCTGCTCCTGACAGTAGCTGCCCATATAGCCCGCCTGGCACCGGCACAGATGTGTGCTGCCTGCATCTACACACTGGCCTCCGTTACGGCACAAAGTTGCCACAGATACACCTGGAGAGAAAAGATGAATAGGCAGACAGAAAGAGAAAGAACAGGGGAGAGTCTGAGTGTGCATGATAGAAAATTGTGACAGAACACAGATCCTTAAGAGGCACCCTACCCCCACACACACAAACACATACACTCTCTCTCTCTCTGTGTTACCTTGCTGCTGAGCGGCAACCTCACAGCTGACACTGGGCACATCGCAGTAGATGCCAGTCCAGCCACTGGCACACTGACATGTGAAGGAAGAACCTTGCTGCCAACACGAGCCTCCATTTTTACAGGGAGATGAATCACACCAGCGCACAAGACTCTAGAAAACCATGCAAGATACAGACATGTTTAGTAAACATACATTCATACCAATCCCTTTTTCATCTCCTTTAATATCCACATACCCCACGAACTGGACATTTGCAATACAAGTACATAATTACTTGCCATGCTGATAATTAACCTTGAATTTATTTGAAAATAAAATATACTTATTAATAATTAAAGTCCTATGGAAACACTATTTAAAAATGCTCATTTGTAATATTGTTTCATGGAACAATAGTTTTGTTGTAACTAAGGTGTATAAATACATTTTTAATATTCATTAAATGTTCTACATTCATGCAAACTGTAAAACAGTTGAAGCCTATAAGAAATAAGAAGCTTGAGTGCATGTGTGTATACCTGGCAGTTGGTGCCTGTGTAGCCATGTGGGCAGGTGCACTTGTACGTGCCATAGCCGTCTTGGCATGTGCCGCCATTAAGGCACGGGCCTGAATCGCACTCGTTCACGTCGTGTTGGCAGTAGCTCCCCATGAAGCCGGGCAGACAGACACATGAGAATGAGTTAATCCCATCCACACACGTACCACCGTTGAAGCAGGAGCTGCACACACACAGTTAGTGTTAAATTGCTGTGTTTAAAATGTATTTTAGCAAGAAAATGAGTATAGTATTGCTTATTCATATTTAAGCACATACTGTATATTTGTGTCTCTACCTCTCAGTGCAGTCAGGTGTGTTGATCTCACAGTTGATGCCACTGAATCCAGTTGGGCAGCTGCATGTATAGCTGTTCACGCAGTCTGTGCAACTCCCTCCATTGCGGCAGGGGGCGCTCACACACTCATCGATGTCCTCAGTACAACGCTCACCACGGAATCCAGCCACACACACACATGTGAAGCCGTTCACACGGTCCACACAGACACCGCCATTGCTGCAGGGGTCTGACACACAGCGAGATGGTAAGATTCATAATTATATAGACTTTGTATTCAGTCTGAGTATGTAGTGGGTGGGTGAATACTGTAGGGTGCACTGTGGAATATGTGTGTTTGGCGTATTTGTGTATCTTACTAGGAGTGCAGTCATCGATGTCGGTCTCACACAGGTCTCCTGTGAATCCTGGGTTACACTGGCATTGGAAGCCACCCACTGTGTTCACGCATACTCCACCATTACGGCATGGGGACTTCACACACTCGTTGATATCCACTTCACAGGTTTGACCTACAGAGGAGCATAAAGATTGCATCATTGAAACACATGATAAAGGTTCTTTGACTCACACATTTACACATTTATGTATGCTCACCTTGCCAGCCAGTTGGGCAAGCACAGGAGAAGCTCTGGTAGTCCTCAGACTCACGACACACACCTCTGTTCTTACATGGGCGTGCAGAGCAGGGAGCTAACACGCTTTCACACAGCTCGCCTAGACCACACAAAGACATTTTAATATACTTAACCCACTATGAAGCACACAGATTCACACGCACTTACTCTCTCACACATACACATTGTTAAGCCACACTATTATTTCCTTGACACATTCCAGACACACAATATAGTGGTCGGCAATTTCCGACAATTCTGAATTTCCTCCTTAACAGGAAATAGGAAGTAGAAATGCAGGAAATGTACCAAAAGTTCCCACTCTGATAAAAGCCACAAAGGATGTTCAGGCAAACACAAACACTACAAAATACCAAACAATGCCATGTGAAGCATTTTGAAGGATGCCCGTGGGTTTGTGTTTGCATGTGTGAATGAAGTGTGTGTGTTTTGTACCTGTATACGGCAACAAGCAGTTGCATTTATATCCAGCTACATCATCGATACAGGTGCCCTGGTTCAGACAAGGGTTGGATGCACACTCGTTGATGTTAGTCTGGCAATTAGGACCTGCAACAGACATTAAAGATTAAAAAAAATACAGTCACATGTAGAAACACACAAAGCGGTGTCCACATGGAGACACACACACACACACCTGTGAATCCTGCTTTGCAGCTGCAGATGTAACCATTGGTCATGTCTCGGCATGTTCCACCATTTACACAAGGGTTGGACAAACACTCGTTCACGTTCAGGTCACAGTTACGGCCCGTCCAGCCCGGCTCGCACTCACACACATAGCTGTACAGACAAAACAGACTGCGTATGAGCAAGACTGTAACTATGCTTTGTGTATCTTAAAGTGTGTTTCCAAACCAGAGACAGACAGACGTACGCATTGGCCTTGTGCTGACAGTTGCCATGGATGCAGGGGTTGCTGGCACATTCATCACGCTGTGAAAGGCATGTGGAGTCATGGAAGCCATCAGGGCAGAGGCAAGTGAATGAGTTCACACCGTCCACACAGGTGCCACCATTATGGCATGGGTTTGTCACACAGTCATCAATGTTAATGTTACATGTTGCTCCTGAAAGAGAGGGGAGAGACACAAAGGAATTATTACAATTTTTTTTTTTATCTTTCATTCATTTATCTCTTTAGCAATGAATAAGGAAATTGACAAGCTTTCCTTTTCCTAATAAATGTTCTGTCAAAACTATATATGCCATGTGAATAGCTTTATAAATAAATTTGGGCACAGCCTGGAAGCTTCGAAACAAAGCTAATTAAAAAAACAGAAACAACAAATGGAGCCAGAAGCAATGTGTGGCAGTTGTTTAAAACATTTCTCTCTTAATGTATTTAACAACATTTTTTACAAATGTCATCTTTAAAGAAGACCCATTATGTGACTCATGAGGTGAATTTAGTCAACTTTCAATACTTTTGTACATCAAGTTTCAGTACATAGTGTGTGTGTGCACTCTGAGGATGCTGAACAGCTGGGGAAGGACAGACCATGTGAATGACAGGCCTTGTGAATGACAAAGACAGAACCTCCCCCTCTCTTCCATTCTCTCTTCTTTCTCTCACACTCTTCGATGGGGGAGGTGGTGTCCCATAGAGGGACATTTATAAACACAAAGGAGGCAGCCATATTTCACACATCACTGAGTAACAATTACCCAACCCCCCACAAACACCACCTCTACGGACAGGCAGTGTCACCTAACTGCTTGCTTCTGCTATAACAATGGCCCTTTATCCCCCCACCTCTTCTATCACACACACACACTGCTGTTCTTTCAAAAAGTTTTTTAACTGTGTGTGTGAGGGAGGGGGGGTGCCGGCTGAGATACAGCATACAGGGACAGGTGAGAGCTTAAGAGGACATCAGTGCAAAGCACACAGGTGTGTGTCTGTGTCCCAGTTAGAAAAGGGCGTCTCTGTCCTCAAATGATATCCGACACCAAAGCCGAGCTCCGAGCTCACCACCTGTTGCACACTCACATGCACGCAAACACACAAAGGTCCTTACCTGTGTATCCATCCTCACAGAGGCACTCATATCCATTGATCTTGTCGATGCATTTGCCATAGTCACATGGGTTACTTTTGCAGTCATCCACATTGATCTCACAGTTCCGACCTGCACAAACAACATGATTTAGAGGGTCTAATGACTAATTTGTGTGTGTGTGTGTGTATGTATGTGTGTGTGTATGAGATACCTGTGGTTCCTTTGGGGCAGCTACAGGTGTAAGAGTTTTCCCTGTCTAAGCAGGTACCCCCATTACGGCACGGTTGACTCAAACACTCATTGATGTTGATCTCACACAGGCGGCCAGCGTATCCGGGGCGACAGGCACATGTGAATGAAGCCACACTGTCCTTACATACTCCGTAGTGGCATGGGTTTGAGGCACACTCATTTATATCTATCTCACACATAGAGCCTGTGAAACCTGTAGAAAGAAGAGAAAGAAAGAAAGAAAATTAAGATTCTTAATTGTATTTAAGTATGCTTTGTTTATTAAGGCATGTCTGTATTTGTGTGTATGCCCACCTTCTTTGCACTCGCAGGTGTATTTGTTTGACCCATCAGTGCACTTGGCTCCGTTCTGGCACGGTGTGCTTGCACACTCGTCTATGTCCACTTGGCACAGGCTCCCAGAAAATCCTGAGAAATAAAAATGTGTTGTAACTCTACACATACCTTCTCAATTATTCTGTGCTCAGGTATGTTTCTTCTCTGTCCTCTACCAGTGATTTCAAGTAAACCTCAATGCACAAAGAGCAAGCTGTCCAGTCCAAAGGACCAAATAGTCCAATGACTACTACTTATTTAGATGAGCGATCATGTCGGAAGCAGTTACCTTTAGGACACTCGCAATGGAAAGAGTTGATCTTGTCAATGCATTTGCCGTTGTTGAGACAAGGCTGGGAGGCGCAGTCATCTGTGTTGAGCTGGCAAAACACGCCTTCATACCCTACATACACAACATTTTCAAAATATGGTAAGAAAATACAAAATGAAAAACAAATATCTTTTGAAACAAAAAAAATCTTATACACCAAGCACTTTTGCACATTTTGGTACAATCCTTACCTGGCATACAAATGCAGTGAAAACCACCAATCTGGTCAAGGCAGGTGGCATCATTTTGGCATGGGTTAGACTTGCACTCGTTCACATCCATTTCACAGCGTGGCCCCTCATAGCCCTGAAGGCACTTGCACTGGAATGAGCCTTTGGTGTTCAGACACCGGCCGCCATGCTCACATGGATTGGCCCCTGAAAATACAAACGATCATACTCGTCAGCCAATCATGAAGCATCTTCATTCTGCTTTTCAGGTTCAACCTAAAACAAATGTTCTCTATGTTTCTGTCAAAAGCACATTAATAATCATATTATTTCTATCTACAGTTAATTCCCTTATAAACAATTCTGTGACTGGTAATTACCAAGGGAGCACTCGTCAATATCCTGGTTGCAGGCAGAGCCGGTGTAGCCAGGTGGACAGGTGCAAATGGCCATGCCATTGACAGGGTTGGTGTCGCAGTTGGAGCCTTTCTGACACGGGTTACTGATGCACGCATCATCCAGATGACACAGCAGACCTGCAAATAAACATGTAAATAAACAACAAAATGAAAACTGTGCATATGCAGCTTCATTCTCAGTGCATAATCACGAACACCCCTCACACACTCACCAGTGCGCCCGTGTGGACACTCGCAGTAGAATGATGCGACACGGTCATGGCATGTGGCTCCGTGGTAGCAGGCTGCACTGGCGCAATCATCAATGTTCTCGCTGCAGTCATCGCCTGTCCACCCGTTCACACACACGCAGTGGAAGCCGCCCACTGTATTATGACACGTGCCACCGTTTTGGCAGGCATTTGGGGACAGTTCGCACTCGTCCACGTCGTCTGTGCAGTACTGACCTGTGTGCAAGTGTTGAGATTAAAGGTCACGCATTAGAGTAATGGTTTCAGTTGTGATTTCACACAAATGTAATATTTCAATGTAGGAATATGGAACAATTTTAGTATTACATAAGCAGTGGTGCGGAATCCGTGGAAAGTTACAGCAGTGGTAGGTGTACATTTTGCATTAGAAAATTAGTACCATTGGCTTGTGCACTACCAAGTTCTAGTGATGGAGTCTGCAGTAGTGCAAGATATGACATTCTCTGAAATGTCCCAAGTGTGACACTCTTACAAAAAAAAGGTTTCGCCTATTACCCTAAAGTGCTTTTGTCTTTGTCAAGGAAACTCTAATGGTTCTATAAAACACCATAAAACAACCATTATTTGTGAAAGATTTCAATTACAACCTCCTTTGCACTATTCTGTACCTGTCCAGTGTTTGTCACAGTGGCAGTTATACGTGTTCACACCATCCATACACCTGCCTCCATTCTCACAAGCATGCTGAACACAGTCATCAATGTTATGCTCACAATCCTGCCCGGTGAAGCCTGAAGACAAGAAAGAAAGAAAAAAAAACAGTGAGTGAATGAATAAACCAAATGAGAGATAGGATGTGGGAACCTGTGTGTGAGTGTGTGAAAAATTACCCAGTGATTTGTACACAACAAGAGAGATGTGTGTGTGGGTGCTGGAAAGTTCACTTAACTATGGCAACCGAGAAGAGCTATTGAGATTAATCATAAACTTACAGACTAAAAGAGCAGCATTGCACATCAGAGCAATACACTGCTTGTCATACCATAACCACCCACACACACGAGCAGTATTATTTACACATCTGGGAACACTCGTTCAATTACACCTGTGCACAAAATTACACAGGCACCCTTTACCTAGCAGGCAGGTGCAGGTGTAGCTAGTGTCACTGGTCTGTGTGCACGTGCCACCATTAGCACAGGGAGAAGGCTGACAGGGCTGGAAAGGGCGCTCGCAGTGTGTGCCGGCGTACTCGGGTGGGCAGCGGCAGCGGTATGAGCCCACTTCGTTTATACACACAGCGCCATTCTGGCAGGGTGAAGGAGTTGTGGCGCACTCGTTCACATCCAGACGGCATGTGGGCCCATGGAAGCTGGGCGGGCACGTGCAGATAAAGTGAGAGTCGAATGCTGAGCACCGGCCACCGTTCGCACAGGGGTTTGATGCACATGGGTCCGCCTGTTGGCAAGTCTTACCTGCACAACACACACAGATTTTCAGCACTTGACTTACAAGCATTATCACACAATGCATTTAAATACTACATCTAATAAGTACTTTAAATTCAGGAACATTTTGTATATGTATATATGTACCTGTCCAGCCAGGTGGGCAGCGGCAGCTGTAGGTGCTGAGTGTAAGGAGTGAACAGGATCCTCCATTACGGCATGGTGAGCTCATGCAGGCATGATTCACAGGTGTTAAGCACAGAGGCCCACTGAAACCCAGCGTACAGTCGCATGTGAACTCCACATCATTGCCCTGCGTGCGTGGGCGACATACTCCGCCGTTCCTGCACGGTGATGGGCTGCATGGGCTTGGGAATTGACACTGGGCACCCGCATAGTCCGTGGGACAGCTGATAGATGAACAGAATAAAGCACAGACACAAAAATCCATCAGAGATTTTTCCAAATATCAGTGGAAACAAAAGTGAAAATAATGTTTGGCTTGACAGATAGATAAACAGACAGACAGATAGCTAGAACTATAGTAATCGCAAAGCAAATTGCAGTAGCTCAGAATTCAGGAGTTTCAAAGAAAATTTTATTTGTTGTTTTTCGTATTTCACATTAGTCTGTAACTAATAATATGCAACTTAATATAGCTAAATCTTTACTGGTTAAATCATTACCCTCAGTTATTAGGTAGCTCATGGTTGGCATGCATTTTAATGTCTAGCAAGAACGTTCACAGGGTTGTGTGTGTGAGTGTGTGTGTGTATGTGTGTGAGTGTGTGCAGCAGGTGTGTGCATTGATGAGTGCAGTTGTGAGGCAGGCCCCTCCTCCTCTCTGCCTCTCCCCTGAACCCTGTTGCTATGGCAAGTGGCGTGAGGTCACCAGGGCTGATCCCCAGAGAGTACACACCTCCTGTCATCCCTCCATCCACCCACCAATCCAACTCTCTCCCACCACTCCAACATTTTTTTCCACCTCCATACATACACATGTTCCATCACTCTCTCATCTTGCTTCTCTCAACTTCTGTCTGTCTGTCTAAGTTTTTATGTCCATTTTCCAGTTTCTCTCGCTCTCTCCCCCAACACTCCCAACTCCCAACTCATTCACTACACCACTAAGGATATGTTCACCTTTCCTCAAAATGTTTTTGATTTGGATAAACACTCTTTGTTTGCGAGGCACTGCAGCAGCAGGCGTCTGTAGCTTGCCGTGACAACATGTGCGAGAGGGTTTGTGTGTGTGTGTGTGTGCGTCTGAACAGATGCACTAGTGACCTATGACCACATTTGTGACTCCAGGCTACAGCCTTCACAGGGGGCTGGTCTGCCATCTGCTACTGATTGCCCTCAATGTGTGTGTGTGTTTGTGTCTGAGTCTGTGAGTGTGCATGTTCACACTTCCAGCTTCCTGTCACCGTGTGCGAAATCAAACAAGAAACAAGTTTTCTCAAATATAGTTTTTTTAAAAACAGATTAAGCACATCCAGTAGCTCAGAGTCACGTGAGATTTCTTTGCTACAGCCCGTATATGCAAACAGACAAACAGACACATTTACACAGAGCAAAACAAAGTCCTAAACTATAAACAACCCCAGAGATTTGAGATTTGCTTATAAATCGATCAAATGCCTTAGTTTTTTTTTTTTTTTTTACAAATTGATTACTGCTATTCATGACGGAAAATCCCAAGAACTTCATACAGATACACATACTTCTTTAGTTTCCTATAGCTCTCATCTATTAAATAACTTCAAGCACCATGAACAGCTCTTTTTAGTAATCAGAAAAGTTGTTCATTAAACAATAAAAATAGGTATAAAAAAATAAGCCTCCAAATGAAGATAATGATGGGCTAGATGATGAAAGTGTCTTCCTGTCTGTGCGATTCACATTTTCCTTGGCCAGCTTTTTTGGAAATTTACTTATCACGTACAGTGGAACTTTCACAGCGGGTCTGAATGATGAAATGCACAACATGACCTCCCGGGTTTTCCTTATGACAATGACATTGACACTATAGCTAACATGGCATGTCAGCAGGGGGCGCGAAGTCGATCCACTGAAATGAGCATGGCTGTTGTCCTTCAGCACTCTCTAAAGAAAAGATACCAGCTTAAGGGCTTTTGTTAAATTTCCCAAACGCGCACACACACACTACATTCAGTCCGAGATTCGGGGCCATCGTATCATGCAGGAAAGTAGCCACAACTGAAAAATATTTTTAGGAGAAAAGAATCCAAAAATATCTTTGTGTTTCCTGTTTTGTCATGGACACATTCAACAGGATATTCAATCTGTGTGTGTCTAATTTCATCCTATTGTATTGAAGTTTACTAGACTGCATCAGCACAAGGACCTGTCCACAAATCACCATTCATTCAGAGAGAGAGAGAGAGAGAGAGAGAGAGAGAGAGAGAGAGAGAGAGAAAGGTGGAGGAGGAAAGGAAGAACTCATGTGGGATGTGGCCAAAAGGCTCTCACACTTGTTTGCTTTCAAATCCTTGCCCTCCTCCCCGTCCCCCAAGCTGACCCCCTCCACACACACACACACACACACTCTGAATGGTGTCCTGTTCTGGGGCAGATGGCCGTGGAGGTAATGAGATTGGATGAAACTAAGCATAGCAACAGAGTGAGAGAGAGTGAAAGAGGAACTAAAAAAACTAAATCAATGTTATAAATATATGTGAGGTTTCACAGAGTAAATGGAAAAGAGAAAAAGAGAAGTGTGTCAGGGTGCAAAGAGTAGACAGAAGAAGAGTATTATAGGAATGTGTGAATAAACCCGTTATATCCACCAGGGAGAGTGTGTGTGTGTGTGTGTATGTATACACTATGAATATCAATGTGTCTATATGTTTATGTGCCTGTTCAAAAAGAGACTTTAAGACACAAAATGTGTGTGAGTAAGTCTGCTCACTCTGTGTCTTTGTGTGTGTGTGTGTGTGTGTGTGTGTGTGTGTGTGTGTCTGGGTTTAGGACAATAGGGAGAGAAGGCCAGCTGTCG
>JANCOA010000023.1:979833-990160 GCA_024363135.1 Leptodoras oyakawai | reverse complement strand
TCCTGCCCTTGCGCTCAGAGTTGCCGGCTGGGCACCAGCTCCCCCGTGACCCCATAACTGGGAATAAGCGGTACAGAAAATGACTGACTGAATGAATGAACATTAAAATATGCATTACTGGCACTGGTATATATAAACTATAAATATAACATTGGGCCTGATGTCCTAATAGAAATAGCTTGAAAATTTCCATAATACACAAGATCCCTGTATCTTACATGTGAGAAAAAATGGTTTATAATGCATTTAAGATAGACCTGAACCATTGCGCACATAAAGGAAGATTTCTTGATTTGATCTATTTATTTTTATATTTTATATTTTGTATTTTAGAGTGTATGTGGACTGACTGAGACCTTCTCAGTGGCGCTCTGCCTTCATTTCAGTGCCCCAATGTCAAACGTGAAATGACTTTTGGGCTACATAACCGAGGATAGAAAATACAGACGTTTTTGGTTACAAATCTAACCGGACATGCTAGAATAACATCTAAATAACCTTTTTAATTATAGTAACCTGTATTCTTCGCGTCATTAACTAATATTAATAAAAAAAAAAAAAAGAAAGAAAGAATTTTTTTTCGCATACTACTTCCGGGTCACGTGCTGACCTTTCTATATGAGCTCGTGCCGGCGTCCTCCATTTCGTTCACTCCGCTCCTTGCGCTGTAGCTGCTCGGTGGAGGAGGACGAGTCCTGCACTTAAACCTGAAACATGCTGTCAGTTCGCGTCGCGGCCGCTCTTGCGCGCAGCCTGCCTCGTCGGGCCACCTTTGTAAGCATCTTTTTTTTTTTTATATATATATAATTTAGATGAATTTATTATGAAAGAGGCTTTTGTAATTTTGGAAGGTAAACTTTGGTGTGAATGTCAGCGCTTTGATGGCGTGTGCGGCCGCCATCTTGCACTTGGGCGGCCTGTTACTGCTGCGTTATGCTTTCATATGTACAAGAGCTGTATTGCAGAATACTGCAGAGTTTTCTGTACATGCCCAGCTTAAAGGTTAATCCGACGACATTATTATGCTGCGAATAAATGTCATTGTGGCTGTTTGTGCAACAGGAAACCGATGTCAAATGAATGACATTAGCAAGTGAAGGTCAGGATTTGGTCAGTTATCCGGTTAAAGCTGTTCCTCTAGCTGAAGGCGGGGCAACTTAAATGACTTCATTTATATCTCTGATTAATCTCAATGTCGTCATCATGAAGATCCATTTATTTTTCATAAGATTTGAGCTTTTAGTACGATCTCCTTGCCCTCGATTAGCCTTGTATGCTAACTCATGCTAGGTTCCCTAGCTGTGATGTTTTCTATGGATTAATTAGCAGATGTAAAGCATTGACTTAAATCACAATTCTTTTGTTTATTCACTTTATTGGATCCCTTTTTAACTTGACGTCCATGGTGGGCTGTAGCGCCTGAAGGTCAACAGCAGTGCTCGTGTCCGGCTTCAGGGACAGGAGGCAAATCAACACTATGGCTTTCTTTGATTTTGAATTATTCAACAGGTTTCCAAGAATGTAGCTGCTGCTTGCGTGGGGGCGAAGAACCTGCACACGGCACGGCCATGGCTGCAGAAGACCGGTAAGTGCTTGGGTTTGCGGTGAACACTTCTTTGCGTTGCTTTTGTTGTTGTTCCTCCGTGACCTTCTGCGTCCTGTCCTGTCCAGGCACCGCCGAGGTCTCCAGCATTCTGGAGGAGAAGATCATGGGCGCCGATACCAGCGCTGAGCTGGAGGAGACCGGACGCGTGCTGTCCATCGGGGACGGTATCGCTCGTGTGTATGGGCTGAGGAATGTGCAGGCTGAAGAGATGGTGGAGTTCTCCTCTGGTCTGAAGGTGAGTCGGGTTCACTCTGCTGCTTTAGTCTTGATGTTGGGGTCATCAGAAACGCTGCACCTGTTTCTTCCCAAAGAGGCTATTATAGTGTCTGGATGTGTCGGTATGCAGTGTGTATGTGTATACACGTACATTTACAGTGCTGTGTAAAAGTGTTGGGCACCCTCTTGCTTTTAGGTCCAACTTTTATTTATTTATTTATTTTTGGTTCTCCATTATTGAGTTGCTACAAAAAGGACTTTTTAATTACAAACTTTACTTTTCCTATAAATTGAATGTTACGCAAATGTTTGTAGGTCAGTAAGGAAAGCTACACATCACAGAACAACTTTTCAGACCAAAACAAAAAAACAAACCACATACTGAAGGCTGTTGGGTTTTGCATGCAATAAAAGAAATAAGTATGACAGTCAAAGTCTCCAGAAGAGCTGTGGCAGATTCTCCAAGATGCTCAGTAACACTCACCAGCTCATTAGTGTTTCTACATAAAAAGAAAACGCTATAAAGTGCAGTAATGTACTAAAGGACATCCATATTTGCTGTGCCTTTTTCTTAAACAGTGTTCCCAGGTACAAATGTGTGCAGCTTTTATTAGGAACACGCGCACAAACATGAATTCTATGTACCTGTAAGAATATGGATGTTGAATTATGTTTTTTTTTTTTTTAGGGTATGTCTCTGAACTTGGAGCCCGATAACGTCGGTGTTGTGGTGTTTGGTAATGATAAGCTGATCAAGGAGGGTGACATTGTGAAGAGAACTGGCGCCATCGTGGACGTGCCAGTCGGAGAGGAGCTGCTCGGCCGCGTCGTCGACGCTCTGGGAAACGCCATCGACGGCAAGGTATGCTGAGTCATGGTGGCAAATGTTTTCTTGGAGGAAATTAGGAAAAGGACAGCATGGAATAAAACCACTCGGTTTGTTTGATCTTTTGACTGGCCAAACTGGGTCCAGAACCCGAGAGCATGAGGGGGGCAGAAATGTACATGGGCAGATGTGAATACCAACACAGATGCATTATGGGATACTAGCTGGGTAGATAGCATGAAGGCAAACCAAGAAAAAAGATTTTACAACTTGAAGTATAGATTAATGTTTGCATTACTGAACGAATGGGTCTAATTCTAATGTGCGTCTGGAAGGTATAGAATTTGAAGCAGATTTTCAAGGTAAAATAAAGAGATGGGATTTATTTATTTATTTTAAATGTGGTCACATTTCTTGTGATTTATTTTTTGCTTGAAACTACATTCTACAAGAGTCACCATCTTTATAAAGCCATGCAGGCTAATGGTGCATCTTAATCTTTTCTAATATTAATCTGAAAATGAACAAGCACTATACTGTCTTTGCAAAAAGGGCAATTGGCATGACGAGTGCATAACGTTATGGAATTTGCATTAGGTTAAATGGAAAAGCATTACATGTGAATAAACTGTTAAAGTGCAATGAGGCTGTAATGGACATTGACAACTTAAGATCGTTTCAGTTGAATTTTGAATTGTATGCATTTCCAATCTTGAATGATATTTTCTGTTCTGTATCGCTCCAGGGTCCTTTGGGAGCTAAGCAGCGTCGCCGTGTTGGTCTGAAGGCTCCAGGCATCATCCCTCGTATTTCTGTGAGGGAGCCCATGCAGACTGGTATCAAGGCTGTGGACAGTTTGGTGCCCATTGGTCGTGGCCAGAGAGAGCTGATCATTGGAGACCGACAGACTGGGTATGAAGCATGGGGCATTACCCAGCATCAGAAAATAACCCTTTCTAAATGGTTCTGTTAAAAGGATTCCTGGTGTGCTCTACCCGGGTTTTAGTTACAGATTCTAAATTGGTTTCATTGTCTTTCATGGAGAATTAACACACAACTTCATATAAAGATGAGCTGCTCACCCGTTTACTGTTCTGTTATTTGCTCGGTTAACAGTAAAACCGCCATTGCTATCGACACCATCATCAACCAGAAGCGTTTCAACGACGGCACGGATGAGAAAAAGAAGCTGTACTGTATTTATGTGGCCATCGGACAGAAGAGGTCCACCGTGGCTCAGCTGGTCAAGAGGCTAACCGATGCCGACGCCATGAAATACACCATCGTGGTGTCTGCTACAGCCTCTGATGCTGCCCCATTGCAGTACCTTGCACCCTATTCGGGCTGCTCCATGGGCGAGTACTTCAGGGATAACGGCAAGCACGCACTTATCATCTATGACGATCTTTCCAAGCAGGTGAGTGGAGAATGTCCGAAGTGTTTATTGACCTTAATTATTGCCCATTAATGCCTTAATCCTTTGTCTATAATTGGATTATAACCTAATCTGTTAATCCATCATTTTCCTGTTCAAGTCAAATCAGAAATGGACTATGCCATGGACAATAATGGCAAATCTGTTAGTCAGAAAACAAAATGGATGAAATCTATCTAGACTATACTCATTAACCACTTCCCTAAATCTAGACCCCTCCCATTTCCTTATTGTTGGGTCTACATTAAACCAACCTTTGTGTTGGTGGTATTGCATGCCTCAGCATCACATAAACAATGATTCTCAATAGTCCATTGACGAGAGCAGAAATCTCTGCAGTATATTCAGAGTGACGGCTTCTTGCTCTGCACTTCCAGTTTTGAGAGGTGATGGCAGCATTTGACCCCTTATGGCAACACAAGTGATACTTGAACCTACACATTTCTGTATCTCAGCTATGGTTAATCTGATGCTGGATAAAATTCACATGGCTGAGTAGTCCACTCAGTTGAATATTAAGAGATGTGCAGTATGTTCAGCTGATTTGCTGCAGAGCATTTTGTCATACAAGTTTATCGATGAAGAACCCAAAGGCTAAAATTTGGTCATTTTACAAATGCAGTAGATTATCTACCTAGCTTTGAATGTCATATTAAAACAGACCTTATATAGTGTATGTAATGTACAGTATTCTGTTCTTAATTGAACAGACAAGATTGATGCATTCTATCTGTACTTCTGTTCAGATGACTGAACAATAGAAAGTGAGTCGTGTTCACTTTGTAATTGTAAAATTAACTGCATTCTTATCTTGTCTGTACATGGACTGCTCTTTTGCTGTTTTGTTCTTGCAAATAAGTTGCACATGGCATCCAACCTTTCGTTCCCTCCCATAGGCTGTGGCCTACCGTCAGATGTCCCTGCTGCTGCGTCGTCCCCCTGGGCGTGAGGCCTACCCAGGTGACGTCTTCTACTTGCACTCTCGTCTGCTCGAGAGAGCTGCCAAGATGAATGACAACTTTGGTGGTGGCTCACTTACTGCCCTGCCCGTGATTGAGACTCAGGCTGGAGACGTGTCTGCTTACATTCCCACCAATGTCATCTCCATCACTGATGGACAGGTCGGTGTAACTGTTCTGGTGCATGGTGATGTGCCTTGTCGCTAGCATCTTTGTATTATACATGTAATGGCATAACGGTACATTTAAGAGTATTTTAACTCCTTCCCTATCCCAAATGCACAGATCTTCTTGGAGACTGAGTTGTTCTACAAGGGTATCCGACCTGCCATTAACGTGGGTCTGTCTGTGTCCCGTGTCGGCTCTGCTGCCCAGACCAGGGCTATGAAGCAGGTAGATGATCCCCTTCTGATCATTTTAAAGGTGGTTTAGCTTGAATTGGTTAGTTTGTGTGGTGTTGCATCTCCTAAACACCTGAAATGTGTGTCTAGGTGGCTGGTACAATGAAGCTGGAGCTGGCTCAGTACCGTGAGGTCGCTGCTTTCGCCCAGTTCGGTTCTGATCTGGACGCCGCCACCCAGCAGCTGCTCAACAGGGGTGTGCGACTTACAGAGCTGCTGAAACAGGGCCAGTATGGTGAGTAGACCTAATGTTTGATGTTGCACTAGAGACGTGAAACTCCCTTGATGCTTTTTCAGTGTTCTACATTCTCATGAAATGGAGCTGCACTTGATTGCTTTGTACTTGATGTATGGATGTTTTGTACAGAAATGCTTGTTCAAGAATGTTGGCTTTAAAAATTCCAACATTCTAAACACTAACCTCATGGTTATCTAAACACTGCAATAACCACCCCTCTAGTTGCCCCAAGAATTTGCTGTTCTTTTAAGAATGTTTGATTACATTTTTCAGGGTTTGGACATGTGTTCCTAAAGTATTTCTGACAAATTTTAAATCCTCAGGAGACCAGTGGGTTACTAAGTCTGTAATTGGGTATGGTAGATGTGACCAATAAATTACAGATCTTAGGAAATGGTGTGTTCTTTAGGACTATAGGTTGCCCTGTCCAGGTATCCTATACAGGAGGAATCATCCCCTTTCACTGGACAGTCTTTTAATACACTTGTATGTCCCTTAGCTCCCATGGCCATTGAGGAGCAGGTTGCAGTCATCTATGCTGGTGTGAGGGGCCACCTGGACAAGATGGAACCCAGCAAGATCACAAAGTTTGAGAGAGCTTTCCTGCAACACATTCTCAGCCAGCACCAAGAACTGCTCGGAAACATTAGGTAACCACCACTTTCTGATCTTTTGGACTAACTGATCAGGATTGGGTGCAGCTAACTTTAGAACTGGTGATACAAAAACTACACTTAATATAATTGAATTGAAAAAATAATTTCTACTTTAAAATAAACTATTTAATTCTGTTGCAGGGCTGATGGCAAGATCTCTGAAGCATCAGATGCCAAGCTGAAAGAAATCGTGCTTAACTTCTTGTCAAGCTTTGAGTAATATTTCTCCTCCCTCTCTCTCCATTCTGCTCATGTCTCGCCATGTTTGCATATAGTGCTCCAGTTAAGTTTATATGAACATTAAAGTTTGGGTGGCACTTGATCATTGTACATAAATCTAAAATAAAGTGTTCCACACTCTACGTTGTTGTGTCTGAGCAATGTCAAAACCTGTTGTATGCCACAAACTAGAAATATGCATCAGGACTGATTTTTACAGGGGGAACACTGGTGTTTTTACTTGGATGGATGCAGGAGCAGGTTGCCAAATATGAATCTTGTGGGACAAAAATTAAATTGTATACATGAGCATGTTGGATTTGAGGGTGTGTTCAACTCCTTGAGTAAATAATTTATTTATTTATTTTTTGTTCTGGTCAGGTTGAAATCACTGTTGGGAATTGTCAGAATTCTTTAGAGAGTGGGATAAAGTTCTATGTGAACCTCTAGTACAAACATGTTTAATACCAGATTGGTCTAAATATTCATGGCTAAAGAACTTGTGCATTGGATGGCAAATTTACACAGGGCTGTTCTCCTAACTGAGCCACATGTAGCCATGTGGAGCAGATCATCAACACTTTGACTGACCCTGAATTTGGGAAAGTGTTTCCCCATAACGGACCTTGTTTCTTGACTGGTTTAAAGGAGTTGGTCCATGGCCATGATTGGCATGCGAGTAAACATGTATTTAGTATTTCATGTGTGTCATGTCATGATGGTTCACTTCATAAAGACAACCTGCCTTTTAATGTGTCTGCTATAAACCTCAATGGAAGGAATATTTCCCATCATCCCATACATTCTATTTGCTTTCAAGATTTAAAGAACCAAGAAACTTCCATCGGTTTTGTCTAAAATGCTGCTTTTAAGATTCCACTGGATCAGTAGTATAAAGTATTTTATTATATAGACAATAAAATAAAGGTGATGTACACTGTCAACTGCTCAATGTAAGAATAAGATTTTCAAAGTGCTTGTGTTAAGTGTGCTCTAAACCCAAACTACAGGAGATGTAGTGAATCACAAAATACATGCAAACCAATAACAAACATGAGTGCAAACAGTGGAAGACAAGTGCATATTAAATATGTGCTCAAATACATGAACAAGTGTGTGATTCTCAAACAAAATCAAAACTAATGCAGTTCAGGAAAGTGAAGGTGTGAGGGGTCTGTGTGAGCTTAAAGAGTTTAAAATGATCGAGTTCTTTGGGCTACAATCTGGAGAGCGATGCGTGTTAGACCCAGTACTGTTTGGTTGTGATGGGCGGTGCGTGGTGTCTGTGTTTGGGAACGTGGTTCTGCGTGACGTAACTAGGGTCGTAATAATCCCATTCGAGACCAGATGCCCATGTCGCCCCTGGAAAACCGTCACTGTCCGCCGACAGGATGCGCAAAGACACACCTGGATAATTACGTGCACAGTTTTACACCCTCTTCATTACATACACCTGAAATGTGGACATGGTTCAATACAAATATATAGAACGGTAGGCTAAAACGGAAACTCCACCATTAAAAAAAAAAAGTAACTTCTTTTCCCCCTAGTTACAAGTTTAAACCAATATCCTAACAAACTGTAAGTGGACATTACAAGAACAAGGACATAATTATGTGTAAACTTCTACATTTCCTGTAATCGTTGAGATAAAACAATATGTACAGTACTGTGAAAAAGTCTTATTGAATAACAAATTACATAACAGCACTTGTCAGACAAAAAGGGAAGCAAGTGTGGCGGTCAAACTCTCCAGAAGAGCTGCGGCAGATTCTCCAAGGCGCTCAGTAAAACTTACCAGCAAATTACTGTACAGTACGACGCAGAAGTCTTAGGCACATGCAAAGACTCGCTGTAAACAAAGACACCTTTGAAAATAATGATACATACATACATAAATGAAAACACGATAAACTGCAGTAAACAGTAATAAACTAAAGGAAGTCCGTATTTGGTGTGGCCTTTTTCTTAAACAGTCTTCCCATGTACAATGTGTGCAGTTTTATCAGGAAATTAGCTTTTAAGTTTTCCTGAGCATCTTTGAGAATCTTCCACAGCTCTTCTGGAGACTTGGACTGTCACACTTCTTTTGTTGCATGCAAAACCCAGCTGCCTTCATTGTTTTTTGTCTGAAAAGTGCCGTCATGTAACGTGTTGCTTTCTTACTGACGTGCAAACATTTTTGGGTAACATTTTTTTTTTTTTTTTGGAGAAGTAACATTTAGAAATCTAAAATCCTTTTGTACTGACTCAATAATGCAGAACTAAAAAAAAACAACAACCACCATATAACCCCAATAACAGCAGTTGTACCCGAACACAATAGGGTGCCTAAGACCTTTGCACAGCACTGTACATCTCACATAAGCTACATTTTGAATTTAATCTAGCAATTAGAATGCAAGTTTGTTGGCCAAGTCATCAAAGTTTGCAAAGACATTTGGCATGTGGAATATAACTTATTTAGCTTTAGTTAATGTTCACATTTCTTGGTGACTTGGCAAAAGGCACACAAATGTACTGCTCTTTTATTTTTAAATTAACTCTAAATTAACATTAGTTAATTTAACCGTTTATTCCTATTTCGGGGTCACGGGGGCGCCAATCCATCATAGGGCACACACACACACTCACGCACACACTCGCACACTAGGGCCACTTTAGAGACACCAATCAACCTAACGTGCATGTCTTTGGACTGTGGGAGGAAACCGGAGTACCCGGCATAAACCCACGCAGACACGGGGAGGACATGCAGACTCCACACAGAAAGGAGCACTCCAGTTACTTATTTGTGTAAATGATTAATCAGTCGATTTGATTGCTTAAGTGATAACAAGCTTAATTAGTCACTATGTTTCCATTTCTTTGCAAAGACTACATGTATTCATTTACTACTACTTCTGCACTGAAAAAAAACATTTCATTTATTTCATTTAAATGTGCACATCAATAAATAATTTCATATAATTCAATCAGGTGAAATTGTTTGTTTCATATGATTTAAACCCTGGAATAAAGTGAAATATTATATAGACTTGTGATCAGACTAGAACTTAGGACTTTCATAGCAGGAGGATGTAGCGTGAGCCACTACACCATGATAGTTACAGCCAAAGTTTATTTCATACTAGGATGTACAAACTAGTAGATATTTTGACATAGCATATAATTCACACAAAGCCATTACGCTTTCAAAAAATAAATATCAATTATCGATATTATTTCGTGTTTGTAAACGTGCTGGCGCCGTGTACAGAACAAGCACGTCAGTGAGTTTTTTATTTCATGGAAAATTAATGGCCTCTATTGTTTTGTTTTTGAGGTAAAACTGCAGGTGAACTTCAAGTTAAGAAGTACTTAGTGAGTTTCGAATGGGTCAGAGTTCTCTTAAATATAATAATAAATGAGTTTAAGTACTACAGTAGTTACACAGGGTTTTAGGAAACGCTCTTAAATGTAAGAATGTCCTTAAGTACTTAGCCTTACAAACATTTTGGGAAACGTACCCCTAGTTGGATGCTTCTGCGTTATAAGGGAAAGACTGATACGAAGGAACAGACAAATAACCCAAATGTCAAAATAGTTTTTTTAATGATAAGATAGTCAGTCATTATCTGTACCGCTTATTCCCAGTTACGGGGTCATGGGGGAGCCGGTGCCAGCCGGCAACTCTGAGCGCAAGGGCAGGAACCAACCCTAGACAGGGAGCTAATCCATCGTAGGGCTCACACACACACACATTCACACTCGCATTCACACACTAAGGGC
>JANCOA010000023.1:773492-784479 GCA_024363135.1 Leptodoras oyakawai | reverse complement strand
TTCCCAGGTCGCCCCACCCGGGGATCGAACCCGGGTCCTTCTTGCTGTGAGGTGACAGCGCTATCCACTGCGCCACCCTGCCGCCTGGCCAAATAGTGTACAAGGTAATTATAAAATTAATTCATTGTCAGGGGTTTGGCTATGCTGCACCTGCATCTTGACCCAGGACATCAGTGCAACCTCTAAATCATGAAATTAGATTCTGGTATGATGCTATAGACATAAAGGAGGCAAGCAGCACATGTAGCACTAGTTAAGCTGGCTACATACTTTACTAGCTAGTGTTACATTCATTGTTTTCATACTTCTCTCTGTACCTCATCCTCAACTATACGCTTTATCATATGAGCAACAGTGCCTGATAGGGCTATAAAAACCCCCACAATGTCTTCCCACTTACACAGAAGGCTAGGCTATTATCACTGACCGTGGACAGTGTTTGACAAAGAGGGAGGTGCCACCAGGGGGAAATTCAAGCTGCTGCCACTCAGTAACCTAGAATTCCTGCCACTCAGTGGGTGCAAACGCTTCTGCATTCTGTGACATCACATGCATACTCTTTATAGAATGCTTGGCACCGCTTAGAAAAAGAACAATCGGCTGATCTCCATGAAGTATCTAGGGGCAGGGGTGGCTCAGTGGTTAAGGTGTTGGGTTAATGAACAGAAGGTTGGGGGTTCAAGCCCCAGCACCACTGAGCTGCCACTGTTGGGCCCCTGAGCAGGGCCCTTAACCCTCACCTGCTCAACTGTATAAATGTAAGTCACTCTGGATAAGAGTGTCTGCCAAATGCCATAAATGTAAATGTAATGTAAATGTGTCTGACAGTGACAGCAGATGTGAGGGATGGGATTCCGCAGGAAGAGATCTCATACGGGGGGAATGATATTCCCCTGGTAATTAGTACATGAATAATGTACTTCAACATTTAACATTTTAAATATATAATTTAGATTTAGGTTTACCATTTATATCTATAGTTAATATTCATATTTAGGTTTATAACATATACATTTTCAGTAACATTTAGATATAAATGTAATGTCACTTAAATACATTCAATATTCATTCATGCATTCATTGATTTTCTTAACCGTGTATTCCTTTTCAGGGTCATGGGAGAGCCGGTGCCTAGCCAGCCACATAGGGCGCAAGGCAAGAACAACCCTAGACAGGGCACCAATCCATCATAGGGCACACACACACACTCACACACACACTCACACACTAGGACCACTTTAGAGACACCAATCAACCTAACGTACATGTGGAAGGAAACCGGAGTACCCAGAGTAAACCCATGCAGACACGGGGAGGACTTGCAGACTCCACACAGAAAGTACCCAGACCGCCCCACCCAGGGATCGAACCCGGGACCTTCTTGCTGTGAGGCGACAGTGCTACCCACCGAGTCACCGTGTTGACCCACATTTAATATTTACATTTAAAATGAACATTTTTAAACAAATCTTTGCACTATAACTGTACTGTTGTACAGTTTTACAATTGTAAAAAAGTCTCTGTGTAAAAGTCTCTGTGTGTGTGTATGTGTGTGTGTCTGTCACAACTGCGTAAACAGCCTATATTCCCTTGAAATACATGGGGCCATACACTTAATATGCACACACCCATACCACATTCGTTTGGCTTTTGGGGCACAACATTCGAATGTACGCTTTCAATCATTTATCATTATTTTTACTTCCCCCCCTGTGTTTCAATCAGGGGTTTATTTGGCGTTGCACTAAATTATAGCTTGTTGTACGTATACGTGTGTGCGTGTGTCTGTACTTGCTTCTCGTTCAGCACCCAGACTGCTTTGATTATGCCCTTGCTAACCTCAATGCTCTAATTACACTCCAAACCAAACGATCCCCATGCTCTCTAAATAACCTAGCCAGACCAGATCAAACACATGCACACCATCATTAAGTAGGCCACGCCTGCTAAGACCGCCGATACTATTCCCTCAGCCAATCACAGCAATTTCTTATTGCCAGGAACAGACTACCTCCCATGATCTTCTAGCAATCATTTCATCATTTACCAAAAAACAAATGCTATTTTTTCCAGTTTATTATTATTATTATTATTATTATTATTATTATTTCTGTATTTTATACGCATTCAGTTTCTTTAAGATATTGTGATGCTGTATATTTGACCCGCCTATAGTAATGTATGTTTTCCGATCATATTAACTGTTTAACATGTTACACTTCCAGCTACTCTTAGTAGGCTCATTTTGGTTATGTGTAAAATACTAAAGGTTATGAATCTGACTTAAACACTGCAATACGTTCACAGAAATTCACAGCTGAAATGACTAACTAAAAGATATCAGCATCTCAAGTTAAAAAACTTCCAGTAAAAAAAACCACATATAAATCAACAAAAGCATTAGAAGCAGATTTAATTAGGTCATGCCTTCAAGCTCTGATATAATTGATAATATTGCAACATTGCCTAGCTATAACCGATAACATTGATTATTCACTTGTGTTCAGGGATATTGTTTTGAAGTATGAATGCGTACATGCCGAAATACAAAATTAGTGCTGAAAGATTAAAATGAAAATGATTTCAATATATAATGTATACTGGTGTTACACTACAAAGTATGACATAAATGATGGAAGGAAAATTTACTGAATACTGTTTTTTTTTTATCTTTATATTGTTTTTATCCCTTTGATTCAAAATCTGGTGAATAGTAATAGTTATCTAAGGAATAGGTTGGAAACAAATGAATTGTTTAGTTTCATTTGATGAGCTGTCATCATGACAAGCTGAGGTCTGTGCAGAAACTATAGCTGGAGTACAGAATGTGGATCTTCACCTGATATGACAGTCTCTCCAAATAATAAGCAAACCACTGCCATACTGTCCCACTAATTTCAAGACTCTTGAAATTGGACAACTCACAGTCTTGTGATTGTGATTTTAACACTATTAAAAGCTTCATGTGCATTATTAAGTTTCTTTCAGTGCCCTACTTTTTTTATTACATCCAGTTGGTGACGCTTCCTGGTTAACTAGCTCTCACTGGCTATTGCCATTGTTCCTTTCACACTACAGGATTTCAGTCATTAATAACAAGAATGTTTCATATTTAGGATCTGAAATTGTACCTGTACCTGATAATCCTCTAGTGTGGGGCCAGCAATACTAACAGCCATAAGTGTAAATTCTATGGTGTATGCTGCCCTGTGACCAGACTGGTTAGGATCTTAGAGGCCATTCTCTGTATGATTGAGAGACAATTGATTGCATACACTGAAGTTCCAGAAAAACTGTGCAAAATACATAGAAACAACATGTATGCACATCATTAGTTGCATCTGGCAGTGCATATATACAGCGATAGTTGATAGTTTAACAGCGATCTGTTAAAGCCTCTAGAGGTGTTTCCACGATTTTCAATGCAGTTTAATAGCTGGAGCTGTGAGATGGGGCATTTCGGAGGTAATAGCCAAGTTTGTATGTTCATGTATGAGCATTTTAAGGGTGTACCGTGACTACAAGAAGTCTAGTAAAACCTCAAACTTACAGCATGGTCGATAGGCGTGCAACACTGCCTCAAGTAATATCGGAATTCAATGCTGGGGCTTCAACGAACATCAGTGTGAGGACTGTGCAACGCTCCCTCCAAGATCCAGTGGGGGATCTACTAAGTATTAACTGCTATACCAGTTTTTCTGGTACTTCATATACATGTATATTATGATTTGTTTTACAAAGAAAGGAAAGATAATTTTCCTGGCATGTGTTCTGTCTACCAAAAAAAAAAAAAACAGGGAGAGAGACAGACAGAGAGAGAATAAGAGTGACATTTGGGGTGTGTGGAGGCTCCACCCTGCATGATGCTTGGTTATTTAGAGAGAAACTGATTTTAAAACATGCATCTGCATGCACACACACACACACACACACACACACACACACACACTACTATGTGATCACACCCCAAACAATTAACACATATAAACATATAGATATTCTCAAACGTAAACCAATAAAAGCAGACACAACCATATATAGATGAACACAAAAACCCACAACACAACACACACACACAGGCCACAGGCATTTCCATGTGTGGAGGTTTAAACCCTACTGTGGTTACATCTAAAGCTATAATCACTAACATTCTGTCTCATAACAACACAAGAATAACCTACACACACACACCTTCATAGTCACACAGTTTAGCATGCTTAGCTCCTCCTGCTGGCCTTGACTTCAGCCTCTTGTCTGAGCTCTGAATTCAGGCAGGAAGTGTAACACTGAGCTGATGCTATGTGACACATCTTGATTGATACTTCTGAGTACTTTACTTGGCACTCTAAAGAATTCACTTTCCTGTTATGTCCATAAACTGTGGAAAAGGATATCATATCAATCAGTTATCATATGTATGTATTTACTCTTTTATTGCTTTATGGGGGTTTCTTTTGGTTCAAACTGTTGAAGGTTTTGTGCCATAGAATAGAATGGTATTTGGAGTTATCCATGATTCCCTTTTCTTGACCTGATCTGAAGGGAATCAGCCCTATAGCATGATACTGTCACCATCATGCTTCACTGTGGGTATGGTGTTCTTTGGGTGATAAGCTGTCTTAATTTGCACCAAACATATGTTTTTATTATACTCAAAAAAATTGTATATTAGTCTCATTAGACCATGGTTTAAAAAATGTAGCTTGTTTTTGCTTTTTTGTGTGTTCCATAAAGCCATCCTACCCTATAACCCAGATGAGAAATCATTATGTGATATCATTGTCACATGCAGGGAGAAACCACTACTTGCCAGATATTTCTGCAGCTGATTTAATGCTGCCATAAGTCTCTTGACAGTCTCCCTGATAAGTTCCTCTAGTCCTTTCATCAACTGTAGAGAGGCGCCCTGTCCTGGGTAATATCACTGTGGTCACTACACTCATTGTAAATTTTCTCACTCCACTTACAACAGTTCTCTAATTACAGACTGTAGTCCATCTATTTCTCTACATACTTTGTTAGTCCCCTTTACTCTGTTCTCTCTCTGGTAAGGAACCCCACAGGACCAGCACAGATCAGGTACTATTTGGATGGTGGATCATTCTCAGCACTGCAGTGGCACTGCTGTGGTGGTGTGTTAGTGTGTGTTTTACGGGTGTGAGTGGATCAGACACAGCAGTGCTGCTGGAGTTTTTAAACACCTCAGTGTCACTGCTGGACTGAAAATAGTCCAAAAACCAAAAATAGTCCAACCAAAAATATCCAGAGAACAGAGTAAAGGGGACTAACAAAGTAAATGTAGAGAAACAGATGGACTACAGTCTGTAATTGTAGAACTGCAAAGTGCAGCTATATGTCTATATGGTAAGTGGAACTGAGAAAATGGACAATGAGTGTAGAGAAAAAGAGGTGGTCATAATGTTATGCCTGATTGGTGTATATATACAGTATATCCATATATAAAGGAGTGAGAAAGTTACTTTTAATTAGCAGGACAAACATATGTGTGTGTGTGTTGGGGGGGGTTTGCTAAAGTTGCCACACAAAGCTATGTCAAGGCTGTGATACTAAGGAAGGCTTGTGTGTATGCTGTGGTAATAAACATACCACAACAAAGGTGACCAAGACAGAAATGAATAACCATTATGTGTTTTTTGTCTCATAAGCAATTTCTTTTAAAACGGCATAAGAAAACAGCTCCCACTAAAATGTAATTAAAATGCTGCTAACGATGTCTCTAGAATAAGAATATTAAAATAGTTTTATTGTTTGGTAGCAGGCTGGCAAGGGACTGGACTAAGCTGAGTCTTTCAAAAGTCCTAGGTTTCAGCACCACTGTAGAACCTTGGTGTGTGTGAGGAGAGGAAGACTTGGGAGACAGCCATGCTTTCAGTGCACTTTGGGATTGCAATGGGAATGCAAGCTGAAGGTATTCTGGCATTAGCTAACCAGCATTTGTAACACTTAGGTTCACAGTTCAAGTTCACAGCTTAAGCATGCCTCACAGCTCTCTGGACATTCTTTATCCTTAATTATAGCCTTATGAAAGAATAAAGAGGCACAAAAAAAGCAGTCTGCCAGTAATGAGCCACAAGTGAGTATCATCATGTGGTGAAAGGGTGCCCCAGTAGGAAAAACCTGAGAGTGAGGTTTGCCCATTTGATAGCCAGGCACTCCTTCTTGATTGTTCTATATTTTGTTTCTCTATGGGTGGCTGCATCCAACCTGGAGAGGTCTGTGTGGAGTATGTGGTACTCTATGAGATCTGTGTGATTAAGCACAGGTGAAAACACTCTGGAACTCATGCTGCAACTAGGCAAACTGTGCTCTCTGTGATGGTCAGAGGTGGTCTCCCTTTCAAGAAATACCATCACCAAAGCCACAGGTAAACCAAAGCCCATGTTTTAAGGAGCTTGTGGTGGTATGTTTGAAGTGCTCTGTCTGTTTGTCAGACATTAGACAACTTTGCCAACTCATTGTGTGATCTCAAAGGGTCCTTGCCACTTTGCAAACAATTTAGAACTTGATGTGGGTAAGTAATATGAGACTTTGTCACCCTGAAGCAAATTCTCCTGTGTTATTTGTCCCAGTATGTGGAGTTTTGCCCTCAGGACAAGAACATACTGAATTATTTTTTTTCTCCTCTCATTCTTTCATGATGAGTAGAATGCTGCAATGCCTACACTCATAAAGTACTTAAAATGGGGAGGACCCTGTGGAGGCTTGTGGAACCAGTTGGACTGTTAATAATAGGGGGTCAAGCCACTTATCCCAATTCAGAGCATCATTGTGAATGAAGTCATGTTCTTACGCATCCTATTAAACCACTTAATTCATGAAGTTTGTGTTGTGTATGTGACATAGAAGATTTGCCCTGGTCAGTCAAGATCTCTTTTGAGATCTCAACCCAGAAGATCATATGGAAACCTGTACTACACTATGTGCTGGGATCTTGTTGTGTAATCCACAATAAATAGCACAAACTCATGCCACCATGCAGTCTGCTCTACTAGCCCATGGAGGTCCATACCAATAGAAGGGAACCTTAATTAATGTGAGTGGGTGCAATGACACCTCTGGGGTGGCCAGAGGATTCACTAGCTGACATTCACAACATGCTGCACACCTCCTGAGTACATCATTGCAAATGCCCAGCCAATAAAAGTGAGCCATTAGGCAGTTTAGTGCTTTGTCCTGACCCATGGGATGTCATGCCATGCAATTGTGGTGAGCCACCTGGAACACTAACACCCAATGACTCACTGAAACTATTATTGGGTTGTATCTTTCTTGGTTCAAGTGTCATGCATTATATCATACAGCCTATCAATAATGACTGAAAAATAGGGGTTGGTGTGCAAAACTGCCCTATCCTGCACATTTTCCACCTTTTAAATGACAAACTGCCCCAGGACTATGACTTGAAGGAGCCCCAGAACTATGACTTTCAGGAGCCACTCTACCATCAGCCATTGATGACAGGAATCTTTCAGAAAGAAGGCAAGGGGGTGGCCCCCTCTGGTGATCCTCTTCTGCCCTCTTTATGTTGCTGTACACCATATGCATCCATGGCAGCAGCTGGTGATTGGCAAGCCTGGATATCTCCCAGTAACAAAGGGAGGAGACACAGCACCCATTCCTCATGGGGGGGGCAGCCATCAGCTTGTAGTTAAGGAACCAGCCTTATGACCGGAAGGTCACCTGTTCAATCCCCGGAAATTAAAGACATGGCTGAAGTACCATTAAGCAAGGTACCTAACCCCCAACTGATCCCTGGGCACCATGGACAAGGCTGTCCACCGCTCTGGGTAGTGTGTGCTCACTTTATTGGTGTGTTTGTATGTGTGGTTCACTGCACAGATGGGGTAAATGCGGAGGACAAATTCCTCTGTGTGCAAGCACAGTAGGTGAATACTTCACTTTCACTTTTCACTTTTTCACTTTAATCTGGCCATGCTCACACAGCAGTAGTTAGCTCAAACAGGTCTAGGAAGGCCTCCAGCACATCGGTGGCTCATTGCAGCTGATGGAGTATCCACCAATTCTCAGCTCACTCAGCACAATATCTTTGAAGTACCACTGTTGGTTGATCAGATCGAGCATCACTTGATGGAGACTGGTAAGTGACTGGATGGCCTCAGCGAGTGGGAACATTTCCATGGTGTCTTCCAAAAGTCCTAGCTTTCAGCACCACTGTAGAATCCTGTTGTGTGTGAGGAGGAGAAGACTCAGGAGAATTTCAAAGGTCCAGACTCATGTTGATTAAACACTATGCTTTCAGCACAAAACTCAACCCAAAGTAGAACACAAATGGAAAGTATTCTGGCTTGAGATTGCAGTTTTCATCTCAGTCAAGTTCACAGTTCAAGTTCACAGCTTAAGCCTGCCTCTTTTGCTGGGTAGCACATTCTCTCTCCCAGGTTATAGCATATGAAAACATAAAGAGTCACAAACAATAGCCTGCCATTAATGAGCCACAGAGAATCATCACAAGTTACCTGTTTGTTTGACCTGCTTCCTCTCCATTAGTAACTGCCACTTGACCCCCATTCTTATTATTTTCCAGTTTCACAGACATATAGTATGACTGACACTTACACAACTACTACATTTACAGACAACACAAGTGTTACAGACACATTCCCAACTCTTTGTTTCACTCTGACAGATACACACACAAACTCAGTGTCAGTACTACAGACCCATACTTTTCTTGCATGCTTTAACCCACATAGAAAATATCCGCAAGAACACATATGCTTTCAGCACCTTCTCTTATTAATGAATGACTGACAGAAGGTTAAAAGTGTACCACCTTCCCCCCAACACACACACACACCAACATACCCCAGAGGGAGAAGAAACAAACATTTCATTTCCTTTGGCCAGCATACAGGCTGGCTTATATGATATTAAAGAGAGAGAGAGAGAGAAAGAGGCGGGTGTGGAAGGTGGAGTCGGTTGGAGATTAGGTGATTATACGGCTCAAACACAGGGGAGTTGTTTCATTGCCTCTTACATAAGGAGCACAGAGGACTCTTATTCTGGGGAAAATGCACAACAGGTCATAGCAAGTGTTATAGCTGTTATAAAAAGATTAAGTGCTACAGAAATGTGGCAACATGGAAATAAATTTTTGATAGACGTATTGAATATCTGGAATGGTATGGCCATCACTGTGCAATCATCGAATAAATAATTTAGTGTGTTTTATTGTATTAACTGAGATATTGTATTGAGGACAACGCCATAGTACGACATCATATAGACACACATTATGCTCAAACACATTAAGAGACTTATTAATACATTACATGCCATTCCATGTACAGGTATGTTTTTAGGATGCAGAAGGAATTGGGAGAAGAAACCCACACAGGCATAGGGAGAACCCCATCATGCTGCCCCCTCATACAGTATGTGTACAGTAATAATAGCTTGCTAAAAAAATTAGCTGTTCTCAAGTCTAAGACTAGAAGTAGCTGAGATCAAGTCAGCACAGAGACCAAAAGCCATTTTTATGGCAATTCTTTACTTCAACCATTTAGTCCATTGTGCCAGTGACTAGGCTGTTTTCTAGAAGAAGGAATTATTTCTAGTCAACTGCAGCATTATCTTTACTCTTGGTCAGGAGTAAAAACCTATTTAGTGAGACCAATACCTGAGACCAATACCTGAGACTAAAGCCGTGTTTATCTCTTTAACACATTTTATCCCAGGAAATGAATTCTTTAAGTAGTTTTCTCTCTCTTTTCTATCATTTTACCTCCTGAAGCAAATCATGTCCTGTAGCTAGTATCTGGTCCAAGGAGCTGCCTACAGCTAAATGATTTACATAAATGCATGTGATTGGGTAAGTTATGACAGACAGTCTACTAAGGTTATGATGAATGATGTTTAGAAAACTACTGTCACTAAACCAGTTGACCAGATGGTTTATATAAGAACAGATAACTTTATTAGGAACACAAAGGTAGAACCAGGGAAGAGTGACTATGCCTATTGAACATAAAGAAGGGGGAAAGAGCTGTGTGGAACACATACATCCATCCATCCATCCCACTTATGGTACATAATTTACAGTCCTACCTACAGGGCATGCTGGAAGCCATGCATACACCCTCCTCCTAATCCCCAAAGTGCCCACCCACTAGACCCAGTGACGGATGGCACAATACTTTCAATATAGCTTTTAATAGATACTAGATGTTACAATCTTGCTACCTCTATATACATCTGTTCTTATGTAGCTTCCGTCAATTATTCCTATTGTCAGGCATCTCAAAGGAATCTATCTAGGAATTTGCACTATTCCTGAAGAGTGTCTAGATTATTTTAATGAATTTAATATAGTTTGTACTTTATGAGTTTGTAAAGCTTTTAAAATGTTAATATGTGGCTTAAACAAGTTCAAGACTAAATTTCTTTTGAATGCACTTGTTTGAAGAAGTTTGAAGAAGAATGTCAGCAAAAGAAACAACAGAAATATAGATATACAGTCTACTCCAAACGTATTGAAAAGGCAAGGCCCTTTCTATTGTTTTTGCTATACACCATAGACATTTGGGTTTAAGATCAAAAGATGAATGAGACAATCAGACCAGAATTTCATCCTTCATTAACTTATATCTACATCTAGATGTGTTAAACAACTTTGAACATGGCACCTTGTGTGGCAGACAAAATACATTTTTAGGTGACCAATCAAGATTGTGTGTATGGGTGTGCACGGTTAGGATGGCATTTTGATCATTTTGATTTAGGCTTTCCACTGAGATTGTATGTATGGAAGTCAGTCAGTCAGTCTTTATCTGTACCGCTTATTCCCAGTTACGGGGTCACGGGGGAGCCGGTGCCCAGCCTGAGCACAAGGGCAGGAACCAACCCTAGACAGGACGCTAATCCATTGAAGGGCTCATACACACACACATTCACACTCGCATTCACACACTAAGGGCCAATTTTCCCATCACCAATTCACCTACCT
>JANCOA010000023.1:762794-773392 GCA_024363135.1 Leptodoras oyakawai | reverse complement strand
CGGAGGAAACCCACGCGAACACGGGGAGAACATGCAAACTCCACACAGAAATTTCCCAGGTCGCCCCACCTGGGGATTAAACCCGGGTCCTTCTTGCTGTGAGGCGACAGCGCTATCCACTGCGCCACCGTGCCGCCCCATACACATACACAAAGAACACATTCTTTGTCACACACTTTGTCTTTCTCTCCATTCTTCGCTATTATAACTACTGTACATAAATGGATCATGAAAAAGTGCTGCAAGGGGGAGATTCATGGAAAAATCTCAATATTTGCTTAATTATGCTGGTTAATAATGAAACAGGATACATTAAATAATATGCATTTAAGCTCCTAAATCAAACATTCAGACACTTGGAACATAAATTGGTTTAAATTGATCAGACTAAATGAAGGTTTTTGTAGATGCCTTCTATTATTCTCACTAACTAGACTGTAATTGTCAGTTAACTCTACCCTCTTCCTGACTTCCCGGCTAATTTGTGTTTCAAATAAATAGATGGTTCCATATTTTAAAATAGCATTAATTACAATGGCCACATATTCTATTCACATAGGATTGGGGAATAACGCATTGTGAGATGCTCTTCTATGTTGTGCCATCCATATTGTCAGTGGCTGTTTGGTTTCCCCAATGTACAATTGTCTGGAAATCCTCCCGACACATAGACGAGCTACCTCATCAGACCAGGACTCTGCGGTTTACACCCCCTACATGCCAGTGGCTTGTTTCAAGGATGAAGCTTATTATGCCTGGGGAGTCAAAGAGGCCTTATATGCAAAGAACGAATGACCATCCCTGAACCAAAGAGAGGGCCTGAGAGTACATCTTTCACCATCATACAATGCAGTGATTTCAGCTGTTCCCCAATCCTATGTGAATAGCACATAAGGTCACTGTAAATATTAGTCATGGTGATTTGCATATGAAACTGATCACCAGTTCCATTGTTATACAACGGTGCTGGTTTCATTTGTTATGAAATGTGCAGCATATAAGGCTGGGGTTATTTACAACCAGCTGAGACTGGAGAAGTGATGAAACATACTGTGTCTCCTATACAAAAACCTTGTGTCCAGATGAACTGATTCAACAGTCCTATTTTGGAACCTATTTGCTATTTTGGCCTGAGTATTTTGTCCCCAGCTGAAGGGAAACAGCGCAATAGCATGATGCTTCTATGACCATTCTTCACCATGGGTATAGTGTTCTTTAGGTGATATGTGGTTTTGTTTTCATGGCTTTTTAAACAGCTTTTAGAATAATGCCCAACAGTTCTTTGTTATTGTCCTCAGAACATAACACATCTGGGCTTCTGTCTACACAAGTGTATGACAGATTGTTGTTAAATGCCAGGGGTGACCAGTACTTGCTAGATATTCCTATAGGTCTTTTAATGTTGCTGTAGATCTCTTGGCACCTTCCCCGGGAAGTTCTTTTGTCCTTTTGGAGGGACATCATGTTCTTGGTAATGTCACTATGGTGCCCCAAACATCTAAGGATTTGGAAATGCATCAAATCTAATTGGGAGGAACTTCATTGTGCAGCAGGATAGGGACCTAAAACAACACCAGAGGAATTCATCAGCAGAAAAATATAGAAGCTTTTAGACTGACCAAGTCAATGACTAGACCTTAACTGATTTGAGTATGTGTTTCCCAAAATAAACAACGACTGAAAGGATCTGTGGTACAAGCCTGAAAAAGTGGAAAATTGTGACAGTGTCACGTCAGCGGGTTGCCACCTTGATGCAGTTATTACATGAAAGAGATATGCAACCAAATATTATGTGCAATTTACTTTCATTTACTTGGCAGTAAGTAGCAGACTACCTGTTCCTATAATTATGCTCACCTAAAAGTTGAGTGTCTGTCACCGAAGGTGCCATGTTCTAAGTTGCTTAACACATCCATATGTAAATACCAGGAAATAAAAGCTGAGATTCTGATACAGTATATCGTCTAATAGACATCTTTTGCTCTCAAACCCAAAAGTCTTCAGTTTATAGCAAAAGCTATAAAAATGGCCTTGCTCTTCCAATACTTTCAGAGATGACTGTATATAATTTAACCTTGGAAGGAAGATGGCTCTTTCCTTTTTAACCACAGTGTTAGCAGTCATCTGAAGCTTGTGCTGCACAGCTGGCAGGAATGTACAGAAGCATATGTATTTATCATTTCATTTGTCCAAGAGGCCACAGCACACTTTTGTAAACTATTTTTGCATGTATCATCCCAATGCTGATCCCCTATCACTCTAAAAGGTCTGCCAAATCACTCTTCCCTCTTTCTTCAAGCATATTGGACTCAATGGCAGCTGAACAGAAACATACAGTACTGTGCAAATGTCTTAGGCACCCTATTATTTTTAGGTACTTTTGTTATTGATGTTCTTTTTTATTCTGTATTATTGAGTGATTTTAGATTTAGAAATGTTACTTTTTCAACAAAAAATGAAATGTTACACAAAAATGTTTGGGGCGGCACGGTGGCGCAGTGGATAGCGCTGTCACCTCACAGCCTGGTTCGATGCCCGGGTGGGGCGACCTGGGAAATTTCTGTGTGGAGTTTGCATGTTATCCCTGTGTCCATGTGGGTTTCCTCAGGTACTCCGGTTTCCTCCCACAGTCCAAAGACATGCAGGTAGGGAATTGGTGATGGGAAAATTGGCCCTTAGTGTGTGAATGCGAGTGTGAATGTGTGTGTGTATGAGCCCTGCGATGGATTAGCACCCTGTCTAGGGTTGGTTCCTGCCCTTGCGCTCAGAGTTGCCCACTGGGCACTGGCTCCCCCGTGACCCCGTAACTGGGAATAAGCGGTACAGATAATGACTGACTGACAAAAATGTTTGTATGTCAGTAACGAAAGCAACACATTACATAACAGACCACTATTCAGACAAAAGGCTGCTGGGTTTTGCATGCAAAAAAATAAGTAAGTGTGATAGTCAAAGTCTCCAGAAGACCTGTGGCAGATTCTCCAAGATGGTCAGTAAAACAAAAATTGTTACTGACCATGTCCATCCCTTTATGACCACAGTGTAGGCATTTTCTGATGGCTACTTCCAGCAGGATAACACACCATGTCCCAAAGCTCAAATCATCTCAAACTGGTTTCTTGAACATGACAGTGAGTTGGCTTTACTCAAATAGCCTCCACAGTCACCAGATCTCAATCCAGTAGAGAATCTTTGAGAGGTGGTGGAACAAGAGATTTGACCTAAACCATATAAAAAATAGATGGGTCATGATTAATGGTTGGGTCTGTGCCAATAAATCAACAAAAAAGTATCCAACCAGAATTCTGCCAGAAACCTGGTTATGGTCAGGGTGCAACTTTCTAAGGGATGTTTGACCACATATTAGGTGTGTTGTACATATATTTTTGACCCTATGTTGACAAATTCTTGTAGGTTTTTAATAATGATGTATGTTGTACACTCATTCTGCTACATAAAAAAGAACAGTTAAATAAATCACTGAAAACCTAATATTGCCATGACATTCATGTCCAAGATGAGTGTATGTAAACTTCTGACTGCAACTGTACATGGGGAAAATGGCCAAACATGCATCATGTCCTGGTTCTGCAGATTCAGGAATATCATTCCACAGCACACAAAGCAGTGAGATGTTTTCTGCTGCCCCTGCTGGGAAAAAGTAGGAACTGTGTGATTCGTACAGTGATCAAGTTCATTATTTAGCATTGCAATTTAGCAGCGTAGACACACCTGTGCATAATCATGGTTCACAAAATAGATGCAGGAAAATTTTCCACTCCTTGCCATTTTTTTGTCATATATCTGCTGGCCAGATGCAAATGTTGCTCATAAACATGTTTTGAGAAAAAAGCTTGAGTAGCAGATTCTTCGAAATCCACAAACGTCGACTCTCAAAAACTATAAAAACTAAACAAGCTAAACTTTAAAAATAGGCTTGCTTGTGTGCTAAGGCGGTCACAGACAGGGAGAAAGAGAGGCATAGAGAGACAGTGAGCACAAGATAGAGAGCAACAGGGCGGTAATTGCAGGCTAGCAGATGTATATTTTGCTGGGTGAGCATACGGCAATTATGTTTATATATATAAGCATTGCACAAGGAAACGACCGCACGTTTCCCTTTAAAATAAACTGTAATAACAGACTAGAGTGAGGGAGAGACAGACCGGAACACAGATAGAGACAGAGAAAGACAGACTTGTAGTTGAGATCTTAATCCCGTAAGTACTCACCTACACATATTCTTGAGATCCTCTCGATGTCTGTGATTTAGACATTTTCAAACGATAGAACGCAAATGAAAGAGGAGGTGAAGCGGCTCAAAATGTCCATTGTTTGTTTGCTTTGTTTATATTAAAAATGTGTTTGTTTAAATATGTCCAACATATGTCATATGTACACAATATGTCCAAGTTTTAATTACATCACAGTATGTTTCAAGGGAAATTAAACAGACTGCAAGAAGAGTAGTTCAATTTATTTAGTTTGGGTCTTTTCTAGATGTTAATGGCGCTGGTAATAGGAATAATCTGTTCTATACACACAGCCTGCCTTCTTTCCAATTTGGCTGTGATATAAACTCAAATCAAGGGCTGGGAAAGAGATCCAACTTTTCTATCCCTGCCTAAATGTTAATTTGTTTAAGGTTTGATTGCTAGCATTTAGCATTCATTTCTAGAGAAGCTGAAAAACTGGGCTTCATTAAGACTTTTTCACACCAGTGGTGAGAAATACTTTTCGTCTCTGGCTGTCTCTCTCCACTTCCCATTTGAAAGGGCCGTGCAGCGGTTTTATGGGGTCAGTCCCAATTAATGTACATGTCATTTCACCTGCCTGCTTGCCCTCATTACAAAGTTCTTTAGTGGTCAGCTTGTGCAAGCCGACAGCACAATTAATCTGTCAGAGGAGCTCTTACTGTTTGTGCACTCTCATTTTCTGCATGTATTGTAGCTGTAGTGAAATATATAATTAGGATCAAACTTTACAGACAAAAGGGCAGTCCAGGAAATGTCGTTGCCTATCCCAGTGGCCATCCCAGAACAGGGAAGTGGTTGTTAGTGGAATTTTGTGGAAAACACACCATTTAATCATGACACAATTTCCTGCCTGCAGTCCAGATCTGTCTGCTATTGGAAATATATTACACATCATGAAGAGGAGAATCACATAACATTGACCACGGACTGTTGAGCAGCTCAAGTCTTGTACACAGCAAGATTGTTAGTTGCGAAACAGTATAATTGTATAAAGGTGATGTGACCCAGTGGTGAACATGACTCTGTCCCAGCTTTTTTAAAGTGTGTTGCAGGCATCAAATTCTTAATTTGTTTATATTTAACAAATAGAATTAAGTTTTCTGTCATTTTGTCTGTTAAATAAAGCTTCAAGTTAACAAATTAACAAGTTAGATTTCAGTTTTTATTGCATTTTTAGAACGTGTCCTTTGCTGGAAGTGAGGTTTGTACAAATACACATCATATCACCTTTAATCTAGACAGAACTGACATGAACACAGAAGTGTTTGTAATAATATTTAGACACTCTGGTATTCATATTATTTGTATTTTAGAAAGTTTAGCCTTTTTTCCCTCCTACACTCTGTCTGTATCTCTCTCTCTTACTCTCTCTCTCTCACTCTCGCTCACTCTCTCTCTCTTACACACACATGCTCACACAGATGAATACTGAAAGTGTTATTCATACTGAATGCTTTTCACTGAAAGTCCACATGCCTGCATGTAGGTGTGTGTGTTGGGTTTGCCTGGTTAACCCACTGGAAATTCCTATACACTACAGAAAAGTAGCACTGTGCAGACTTACATAATAGAGAAAGAGTGTGTGTGTATACACATGTTCAAGTGTATTGGTATAAGAGAAAAAATTTGATGCTTCCTCTGCAGAGGGACATCCCCCTATACAGGTGCAGGGACCTGGAAATATTCCTGAAATTCAAGGTTCTTTTATCACCATACATTCCCTCCCACATCCTGTCTTAAATTAATTTATGAGAAAATGCCAAAGCAAGAAAAGTTTATATCTTATAATCCTAAAGAGGCTGCTGTGTGTGCTGCGTCATACACACACACACACACACACACACACACACACACACGCACCACATGAGACAGGGTGGTACTAGCATATGAAATGATGCCCACTTGTGTGTGTGTGTGTGTGTGTGTGTGTGTGTATGCACGGGTGGTTACTATCTTGGCTGCTTTGTAATTACCTCAATTCCAACACACACACACACACACACACATACACACACACACACACACACACACACACACACACACAGACATATACACACATACTTTGTCTTGCTATACTTGCAAGGACTTTCCATTGACATAATTATTAATGCAGCTAATTATAACTATTCCTAACTCTAACCTTAATCTCAGTAATGAAATGTAAACTTTTTGGCTTGTTTATTTTTTTATTTTTGTTAAAATCTACAAAAAGAATCATTTTCAAAAATATCAAATATTCCAATGCTCAGAATATAAAAGCCTAAAATAAAATAAAAGATAAAAAGCATCTCTCTCTCTCTCTCTCTCTCTCTCTCTCTCTCTTTCTCTCTCTCTCTCTCTCTCTCTCTCTCTCTCTCTCACACACACACATCTACACAGATTTGTTTAGGACCATTTGCCAGGTCTGCACTTGAAGTGTATGTACATTTGTACAAATGCTTAAACAAACACAGCCGGTGAGATACTTAAATATTAACCCTTTTTTTAATAGCAAAGAAAACGTGAATGTGTTTCTAAAACACAAAAATGAAGCTGCAGTTCATGTGGAAGGATACTGCCTACAAAGTGAAAACTCTGAAGGTTTCCTGCTGTAATGTCGATGCTGCAGGCATTTGGGATGGCGCAGAGTGTTCTAAGTTTGCAAACAAGAACTCACTTTTAGCTGCATTGTTTCTTTTTTTTTTAATTTACCACTCTGAATCATAATGTTAATATATTTTGTATCTGAGCTGGATCTACACTATATTGTATTCTCTCGCCTGCCTTCACACGCATATGAACTTGAGTGACATCCCATTCTTAATTAACCAGGTTTAATAGGATAGGTTAGGACTCTTTGCAAGTTTTTCCACACCAAACTCACTCATCCATGTTTTTATGGACCTTGCTTTGTGCACTGGTGTGCAGTCATGTTGGAACAGGAAGGGGCCATCCCCAAACTGTTCCCACAAAGTTGGGAGCAAGAAATTGTCCACTAGAACTAAGGGGCCGAGCCCAACTCCTGAAAAACACCCCCACACCATAATCCCCCCTCCACCAAACTTTACACTTGGCACAATGCAGTCAGACAAGTACTGTTCTCCTGGCAAGCACCAAACCCAGACTCATCCATCAGATTGCCAGACAGTGAAGCATGATTCATCATTTCAGAGGACATGCCTCCAGTGTCCAGTGACGGCATGCTTTACACCACTGCATCCGATGCTTTCATGAAGGCCACATGAAGTTTGGAGATCTGTAGCAATTGATTCTGCAGAAAGTTGGTGACCTCTGTCCACTATGCACCTCAGCATCAACTGACCCCGTCGGTCTTATTATGTGGCCTACCACTTGGCTGCTGTCATTACCAATCGCTTCCATTTTGTTATAATACCACTGACAGTTGACTGTGGAATATTTAGTAGTGAGTAAATTTCACAACTGGACTTGTTGCAGAGGTGGCATCCTATTATGATACCATGCTGGAATTCACTGAGCTCCTGAGAGCGACCCATTCTTTCACAAATGTTTGTGAAAGCAGTCTGCATGCCTAGGTGCCTGATTTCATACACCTGTGGCTATGTGGAATGGAAGTGATTGGAACACCTGAATTCAATGATTTGGATGGGTGAGTAAATACTTTTGGAAATATAGTGTATATTAACAGGTAACTCACTGGTTTCCATGACCATTTTAATAACAGTCCAGCGATTCTCAGGATAATTTTCCCTCGGCTGACTATAAAGACCTATTGGGCATAATTCTAAAAAAACAGACAGCTTCTGACCCAAAAAACACCATACCCATAGTGAAACATGGTGGTGGAAGCATCATGCTATGGGGCTGCTTTTCTTCAGCTGGGACTGGGATTCCAATCAAGATCATGGATATTTATTTTGTCCCAAAACATGCAAGCCTCTGGTATACAAGTGAAGATGAAGACAAATTTCACCTTCCAGCATAATAATGGCCCACAAAGAACAAATACAAATCCAGGAAAGAATGGCTTCAGAAGTAGAACATTTGGAATGGCCTAGTCAGATCCCAGATCTAAATCCTATCAAAAACTTGTTGAATGGACTTGAAGAAGGCTGTCTGCAGGAGATCCCCTCACATTTGCAAAATTTTGAGCAAGGAAGAATGGAATAAAATAGCTAGGAATTATTAGGAGGTGTTCATACTTATGCAGGAACATTTTTACATGTAAATTTTTTCTTTTTCTTTTTTTCTGTTAAAAATTTAGTTTTCTGTTAAAAATTTGGCTATCTATCTATTTTCTTTTATCTGTAGTTAGAATATGCTTAGTAAGTACAGCTGTAGTCTGTAGTTGCTTCATAAGAAATACAGCAAGATCAAGTGGCAGGATCCTGCCTTTGGCAAGATGGCTTGCCAATTTAAAAAAAAAGACTTTACCCTATTTAAAACATAGGTGCTTTGTGTTGCTTAGGGCTTTTCTTTCCTAGTTCAAACCAAAACTCCTTCTGACACTGTGCCAATCAATGGGTAAAATGATGTTGTTAAAACCTGCTGTGCAGTCTGCTGTGTTCCTGAAGTCTGGGTTCTGTTGCACTAGAGAAACTGTGTTTGCATGGACAGTGTTTAAAAGCAGGTAGCTATTCTTTTATGTTTGTCAGACATACAGTGTCTTTATATACAGATGGGTAAGTTAAAATTGCTGGCAAGGGTTTACTGGAAGGGAAGGATCATTTCCAATCAAAACAAAGTTTTCTGACTGATCACCTTAATCCTTTTATGTAACATTTCTATCCCAATGGGAGGGTTTCTTGCTGGATGATTTCGCCCCATCTGTGGGCTTGGAGGCCTCACTGAATGGTTTGATGAGAATGAAAATTATGTAATTAACATAATATGGCCTTTATCACATAGCAGTTGGAGGAAAGAGTGGTAAGTTATCCTTCCAGTACGCTGAAGCAATTCTGGCAGCTCAGCACCCAAAGTACTTTAGATTTCCTTTACTTTGTCACCAAACTGTATATAAACTTGGGTCTGCTGTTGCTGCTGCTGGCAGAATGACCATATTAAAGTCTATATAGTTTTTTGTCACTCACACGTCCAGTGCCTGCATCATTCATGCATTTCCACTGAATAGGTTCTTAAACACATTATTCATTTTCTATTTAAAGGATTCCATGCCAGAGTAAAAATCCATCACACCGGTGAAATAACATAAGAATTTTATACAGTGAAAAACCTTTATTGCATCGCTTAATTGCATACAAACCAGAGAACATCAGTACAACCACACAAGTACAGCATGATCCTGATTTAAACCATGATCACACATATGACATAACATGATAACTCTTATGTCCTGCTGTGAACTGTATGTCTTTTTAGTTATATTTAAGTTGTATTTATCTTATATTTAAATCTTCAAAAACCAAAGCAAGGAATGAAGAGCCAATGACTAAAGACACTATATTGAGTCAGATACCAGGTATTCCGGTAACACTTCATGGAAAAAAGCAGTTTTCTTCTCTTCTCCATTCTTGATTCCAACCGCAACCTCTGAGTTCGGCTTAGGGCTATGATTTAACAGTGGCTGAATCTCTGGACGGCATGACTTCAATGCACTGACAAAGATAAAATGCAATAAAATGCGCTGTTACATTCACATGAGTCAAAACCCATTTCTCAATACAAAGTATGCCAAGTTTGGACTTGGTAACTTGGTAGTAAAGACTCACGACTCACGAGTACAAACTCCAGAGAACAAAAGGACTCAATTTGGTCATTTTGCAATTGGAACAGCAGCGTACTTGACATACTTTTTGACGTCACCTGCTAAAACATCGGAGCAAATTTTCATGTAGCTTCTTTCTTGATGAATTAACCAACATTAAACAACATTCTCACTTAAAAAGTGTATAACTTCATTTGATAACAACAGTAGTATATTGTAACTAGCTGTGGGTTTTCTACCCAACCATCATTCACACTCAGCTCATCATCAGCCGTGTTTGGTGCAAAATGCATTCTGGGATATCTGACTGTCCCAAGTCCATAGAAGTAACCTCCAGTTGCATCCTTGATCCTTGAATATGGGCAGAGCAAGAACACATCTGGGCATTTGAACTGTACTTAGCTAGATGCAGATGTTTGAATGGAACAGTGTTTGGGCTGTGACTGACTGATGACGTTTCTCAAGTACACAAGAACACAAGTACAGACAAAAATGCAGAGTGAGAATTGGCTAAAGTCGCTGCAATACCCTGCTGATTATTTTGTCTGAAGAGTTCGACAAGTGTTCCCTTGGGGATCAAAGTACTATCTATCTATCTATCTATCTATCTATCTATCTATCTATCTATCTATCTATCTATCTATCTATCTATCTATCTA
>JANCOA010000023.1:544022-562923 GCA_024363135.1 Leptodoras oyakawai | reverse complement strand
GCGCCAGCAAGACGTGCACCAACAACTTGTCCTCTTTTGAACTCTGGTATGTCACCCATAATGTTGTGTGCATTGCACACACAGACATCTGACTCACAGATATCGGAATGGTGACCCAACTACACACTGCTTTTTGTATGATATCCAAAGACAAAAAGGTTAGAAAACACTGGTTTAAACTTTAACGATGTGTTGTATTTAATTTGTATTAAATAAAATTACATTTAATTAAATTAAATTTTCCATTGTGTAAAATCCTCATCTTAAAAGTAACTTGGTAACTAAAACAGTCTAATAATGTAGAGAAGCGGAACAAATGTAGTGGAGCGGAAGTATAAAGTAGTACAATACTTGAGTCAAGGTACTTTGTTGCACCCTGCACTTTTCTTTCTTTTCTTTATGTGTATATGTTGTTTCTTTACGTAAGTGCGAACTTGCACCCAAATTTTCACTCACTTATACTGTTGTACTGTTGTGATGTGACAATAAAATTGAATTGAATTTCCACCACTGACTATAAAACAATGGATTAGCCAATGTCAGCTAGCAGGCAAATGATTTCTCCATCAGTCATGAAAACTCTAAAATATTAACCTGACAATGGTAAACATATTTGCATATTCATTAACAATGCTTCACTAACCACTTTGAAAAAGCACTCAGTGTGCCATCTTAAATTGCATTTCAGACTTCCAGTTCGACCAAATGCTTCAGAAGTCCTGGCTCGGCCCGATTTTGACCAGCTGGTGGAAGTGTGAAAGTGCAGCACATATACGGCAGTGGCAGATCTGTACTGCTCACGTGTTAACATTTTATGGCACAAGAACGCATAATGTTTTCATTGAGAAATGGAGTGTTAGCCTATATGTCTGGCAAATCTGTTGAAAAAGGTTTGTCAACCACCTGACCATTTTTGCTTCATCCAAGTAGAGTTCTTCACCTTTACATACAATTTGCTTTCAACACTTTTAGGTTTTAACCTTTTTACAAGATAATTGTTAATGTTATTAATAATCATTATTTTGGCTAAGCCATCATATTTCAGTCTAATAAAAGATACAATAAATTATAAATAGTATTTTAATAAAAGCAGTGCAAAATAAAGTACTAAATGCTTAATATAAATATAGTTTTCTATTTCTGATAAATGTCCATACTTATGTTGTGAACATACACTGAAAGTGACTTTTTTTTAACTTACAATAGAACTGCAAAATGTACTATTTGTAATATATATAATATATTCTCTGTAAATACATGTAATATACACATATTCACCCCATAACCTTACCTGTAAATGATTTCATCTGTATATCATGTTTATATTATTTATTTGCATCTGTATTTATGTTCATAGAACCTCAAAACATTACACTAAACACTAAAAATAGTTTCCAATACCACTTTACTACATTGCCATAATACTAGAACCTGTATATTCTGTATATACTTCACTATACTGTATATATTGTACATTTTGCACTTGCTGCTTATCGCACTTTCTGGTTGGATGCTAAACTACATTTTGTTGCATTGTACTTGTACATGTGTAATGACAATACTGTTGAATCTAATCTAATCTAATCTAATCTAATCTAATCTAATAAGAATATAACAAATAACACTGGAAATGTATAGCAATGGCACAACATGCGCAGGCATGTTGCAGACTGGACTTCCAGACATTCATACTTCCTGCAAAATCAGGCAGCTGGTCCAAATTGGAAAATGGGAGTAAAAGGTGTCATGGTGTCTACCCATATATACAGTCATTGGTTTGAACAGTGAAGACACTGAATTTGCTTTAATTGTATTAAACTGGTGCATTACTGTTCATTTGGAACTTGTATGGAACAAATGGTTGGTTTTATAAACATTGCAAATATGATTAATGAATTGCCTGAATTTTGAAATACCATATTATTATTATTATTATTATTATTATTATTATTATTATTGGGTCTGATATCTGGATATCTGAGATTCATTTAAAAGAGAAATTTACACAACTAATTATAACTAATTATAATGATTATTGTTTTAAAAGAATTATATTATTGTAAAAATATTGTACTGGCTACATTTAATTTGAAATGCTCACAATTGAAATGTGGTACTATTTATTCAATCTGCTATTGCCAAAGTAGTTATAAGCTCGTTGTCAGTTGTTTAACAATAATAAAAATCTATGTAATGACTGTTTTGATTGACCAATTTCTTAAATAATGAAGGAAACAAAAAGGAAATTATGTTTATTTTTACTGAAAATAGTTACTAAAGAGGCCACAGCAGGTTAATGTGTTGCATGTTGCCATGCAATTCATAGACTGATTGACAGCCCATAGTAAGCGTAATAATGACTTCTATGTAACTATTTCTAGAACTGGAATTATACGTAGTGAACACAGACAAGCAAAGTGATACAATGAATTATAGAAGTGCTCTTATACTAAATATCAACACTCTTGGAATGCTGCTTGTCCAATTAAATTAGTGGACCTGAACTAACTGTGGTATAATATGTTTTCATTTATAACCTGCACAGACACACAAAAATCACTCTCCAGACCTTTACTGACAGATTTCAATTATTCAGGGAAACAAATTTATTTAGGGAAACAAATTGTAGGTAAGCAGTCACCACCTCCCCTGCTCTGCATGGTGCCACACTGTATTGTGGGTGAAATGAAAAGTGAGGCAGGGTGGGTCAGCTTTCACCTCTCTCTGTAGCTTGTGACAAATTAGCTAATGAGTAATGGCCCTTGCATTCTCACAAACTAATTAACCCAGCAGGTACTGAGACAAATTTCAATATTCATGTAATATCATCTCACATCTGTTTTGCACAAAAATGTCATACATTACCTAATCTCGCTTACTCCTGAATCTCTCATACACATAAAAACTTAGATTTGGAAGTGGAAGGGGTGATGAATATGAAAAATAATGGCCTTTGTAATCACCAAATTTTTTTATCCCTCCAGGACAGTTCCAGAGTCCTTTAAAATGTATATCAACACAATGAATCTGCTCTGATGACCTGCGGGGCCACAACAAGGAAGGTTCTTATTAGAAAGGTTCTAATCATTAAATTTTCTAAGGCAGACATTCATACCCATTACATATATGTTATTAAGCTAATGCCCAGAATGCTTGTATATTTTGTGTTTATATCAGTGTATATTATTCAAGCAACAGTTTTCAAGAATATTTTTTCAATCACTCAGCATTGTTAAAAATTACACATGAGAAGTATTCGATCTAGCATTCCTAGTGCTTAAGAAGTTTAAAAAAACTTTCCCTCCCTTATTACCTTTGAATACATGCCACTGTGTAAAAAGTCTAAGGCAAATAAAATACAGCATTTAATGCAGAATAACTTTTGGATTTCACACAAACGTTATACCAATACTATGTAAAAAAAAAAAAAAGCTATATAGTGTAAATTAACTCAAAGTTAACCCATTTAGATGCTTAACATTTCAAGTGGGATATTTAGGGAAAAGTTAAACATTATTACATTAATTAATGTTTTTCTCTGTATATTGATGATATTGAAGGAGATTTAATCCCTGCTGAATAGGTAAGAGGTTTTCTGGTAATTATTGTTAATAAGGTCATTTCTATAGTACAACTTTAATCACTTGGAATAATCGACAACACTGTACAGCATTTTTCTGTAGCTCAAATTTGTGTAGAGTCATACTTTATGCAAGAAAGAAAAAAATGTGTCGTGTTGTTTACAGCCAACCATCTGAGCGGTATACGTTCCCAAAAGGATTACATTAACTTTACAGGGAATTTTTCAGGGAAAAATCTGAAAATGCTGAAAATGTTTCAGAAATGACCTACTTTTCGTATCATTGTCGTTTTTAAAGCCATCACCAGACAACACCTATTGAACATTGTGAAATGCTTCAGAAACTACAAACAGGTTTTCACAACCCAGCTGTATATTCACTTATTGCATGTATTGCATGTATTATTAACTAATATATTTAAAACTCTAAAGATAGAGATCGTATTTATGCCTTATTAATACCGTCTGCGGACAAATTACAAACGTAGGCTTGGCGTTCACGAGATGACATTCAAAATTATTTTATTTAACATTACATTTAATCGATATAAATATGTCCAGGAAAGCAAAGAACAATTAAGAAATGTAAGAAATCTGTATTACGCACAGACAAACTTAGAACATACCACAAACCGACCAAATTAGAGCAATACAAGAATGCCTTGTCTACACAAAACATCCTGTAGAACAGCGTAGCCTAGAACAGCAAAATCATCTTTTTTAAATCAATAATAAATAGAAATAAATGATCGGTTTTCGCTTATCGGATACCGCCATCCACACATGCATTCGTTTATTCTTGATCCCCCCCCCCTCTTTTTATATCAGTGGTCCTTTTATTCTCCTACGTAGTCACTGTAAAAAATCGTGGTCCGTAATATGCAAGTATTTGTTTTCATAAATAAAACCTGACAAGGCAGGTAGCGTCCTGTGTGGAATATTGCAAATATGCGCGTTACATTCTGTGTGTTATGTGCATCATGTTTGGTGGAAATAATAGGCCTGAAAAACTGGCACATATAAATAGATAGATAGATAGATAGATAGATAGATAGATAGATAGATAGATAGATAGATAGATAGATAGATAGATAGATAGATTAACGTCCGAGTCCGTATGCTTTAGGCTTCAGCAGGTCAAAAACTTGAATGACAGAAAATATGGTGTAAAAGAAGACGAACCGACAAAAGAACACATTCGGAACCAACGCGCACCATTAAGTAAAACTCATCGAGACTGTGTGCTCGAGCGCTTTGCGGCGCAGTGACGCAATGCTCGTTCCGCGCCACATGTCACTATCTGTTGATGACGAGTTGCAGAGTTGCGAGGAGGCGCTCGCGCTTGTCGGGCCAGCGAGTGACGCGGGCACCATGCCCGGAAACGTGGGCTGGTACAGGTGATGCGACTGCAGAGCGGAGCCGTTGGACGCCATGTTGGACAGACTCATGGACCCAGGCGCCGCTGGGCCCGCGCCTCCCAAGCTGCACTGCGACAGTGACTGCGCCATTGCAGGCTGGCGGCCGAGCGCTGGCGGAAGTTGGAGCTGAGAGACACTCGGCATCCCGGCTGCAGCCCAGCGCGTGTCGTTTGCGTGAAACGAGCATAGGCTGTCGCTGATTGCCGCCGAAGGAAACTGCGGTAAGCCGTGATGAGTAGGAAGTAACGTGCCGGGTGCGCGGAACACGTTTGTGGTCTTCTTACGCTTCTTCCACTTGGCGCGTCGATTCTGGAACCAAACCTGCGACAACCAAACGACACAGTTGATACTGATACTGATACTGATACTGCTGCAAAGCCCAGCGGCCTCTCACAGCTACAACTGTACATAACCTTCACACTCAGGAGGCAATCAGGACAAAATAATAACAATTAACACGACGCTCTTTTCTTGCGTCCTCTATATGCACACGTGTAGATTGTGTCGAATCATCAGTTTCAAGTTTAACCTATAACCTTTTCTTAACCGTTTGTCTTGTATTAAAGCTATTTAGTTGATTGTGTTTGTTGAGTGTCATTAGGCTTTAGAAAAGCTGTAGCTTGGCCTATTGTTGTTGGTTAGCTCTACCTCTGTTGCGTTACACAACATATTACACGAATAAAAGAACAGGACGACCAAAAATATTACAACCAAGTTGCAAGCAAAAATAGCCTATAGAAAAAAATATCATCCTGAAAGTTTATTATTTCACATACAAACACACACACACACACACACACACACACATGCACTGTGTGTACGTCTGTTTTGTCATTCTTGTGAGGACTTTCAATTGATATAATTATTAATGAGGCTAATAAATGATATCGCAAACCGTCAGTAATGAAAAGACAGCTTTTGGCTCTTTTATTTTTGTTTACAAAAAAACAACAACAAAAAAAACCGACTTTCCTCAGTCCCATTTCTTCCTGGTTGTAATTTTGTTAGCTTGAAGCGGGGCTTTAGGCTATTAAACAGCTGTGTACTATTTAAAATGTAGTAGATAATCAGATCAGTGTTACGTAAATACAGTTGTTTTTTATTATCTTAATTATAATTTAGGTAGGGCCGATTAGTGGCACGAACAAACGGCGATGCTTCTCACAGCGAATCTGTTTTATTTCTCCATCAGGAGTCAATTAATTTCTATTTAAATTGTTGCTATCAAATTGATTAAATTACTAAACACTAATCAGTCTAGGTGTCCTTTAAGCGTCCCCTTTTAAAGTGGATATTTCCTAACGGCAGAATCTTGTCATTCAGACATTTTGGACAATAAGCTCGCCTCTGAAACATGGTTGGCTTTTCGTACAGGCGCTTTTCACTGTCTGAAGTCAAAGTGAAATGAACGTTACTTGGCGCTGTCCATTCTGCAGCCCTGCACCGAGGCCATTAATTACTGTCTCCTGTGTCTGAAAGGACTATCATGTACTGTTTATGGTCTTGCTCTCTGTTTATTTCCCAGCCGCTTGTGGTTTATAGAGACTTCATTCACTAGCTGTGTGGAGTGATTAATGGGAACCTAATGGTTTGGAAAAAGAGAAAATTACAAATTACACTCACGGTTCCCGCCCGTTTAGGGGATTGAAACAGAGTGGGTGTGAGGACTATCATAGGCCTATTAGACTGGATGAAGGAGTATCATAGATCTATTAGAACGACAGTCGCGCAGTAATCCGTTAAATCCGGCCTGAGACGCATTACACTTTAGAAAAGCAAACAAACCATAAAAGACCAAGACAACGCTCATGCTTCCTGCGATATGTGACAGCTTATTTTCGGGTTGCGGATATAGCTGAACTGTGGAGGCTCAGGAATATTGAGGTGAAGGTGCACGCCGTTGTTTTGTTTGTCTTACAGCTGCACATTAACACATTTTAGGGAATTCCCAAAAACTGATACCCTAAACATTTCAACTCTGCAAACGACTGCAGTGTGCCTATATAAATTTGTATAAACAGTAAGGCTAAGATAAAAAAAAAATAAAGCAAAAATAAAATCACATCCGACCGGAAGTTGTCTGGTAATTATTAAGGTTATTATTTGTTCGTTTGATTGGTTTCACGTTGAGATTAATAAGATTGTAAGAAATAATACTGGAATAGACGGATAATAACGGGCTGGGTTTTTATAGCACCGGGATCTCGAAAGGTATAAGCATATTTAATGAACTTGAAGGTTAAGGCGAAGGAATTCGGGCTGTACTGCTAACACTGATTACTGAAGCTGTATGTGCTCCGTCATTACAAACACCTTACCTGCGGTTTAACACCACAGCGAGCTGACGGATGACAAACCACGAATCACGATTTGTTTTAAAGAGCTGGATTAATAACTCAAGGCCCACGTGGGTCTAAACTCTGATAAATAATAGGCTATAAACAGAAGCATAGCATGTCAAGTGATTTACCCTAATGTTTAGTACAGTGTTTATTGGTTTATTTTGAATGGTGTATTCCCCAAATGAACAAGAAAAAGAGCCCAGAGTGTCCAAGACGTTGTTGTATTCAAAATCGCAGGAATCTGTTGGGCTCCTTTAAAGTCGAACTTTAATTAGCTGCTCGCTTTATTTCTGCGCCAGTTTACATTTATGGCATTTAGCAGATGCTCTTATCCAGAGCGACTTACAAGAGTGCTTAGTCTTTAACTTGGAATATCCAATGCTAAGGCTGGTAGACTTGAATTCAAGCTACTCTGAGCTATAATACTGCTAGAATGTTAGCCATATACTACCTATTAGACGTTTTAAGTCCCAGAACCCAAGTGTTTCTAAACTAGACAAAATCAGTGAAAGACAAGACATAGGGAATGCAATAACTGCTTTAAGTGCGGTCACAGCTTTGAGTTAGTGCTCATTCAAGTGCTCTCGAAAGCTAAGCTAACTTTGCATATTTTATTTACGGTATTTTCCAGCTTTTGAGGACAGAGACGTCCTGCTGTACAATTCTCCCGGATATTTCAGACTTCTGAAGAAGTCTAGTGCTTCTCTAAACGATTTGGATGGCTGATAATACGAAGAGATGTTTTAAAGAAGGAAGATAGGCCCTCAACCTTTTTTTTTTTATTTAGGTTGTTTCAGTTAAACGTGACATGATACGTTAATACGTCATATATTATGTTATTTTCTTATATAATAGATTAATATCTTGTCCGTCAGATAATAAACAACAGCAACAGCAACAACAATACTACTACTAATAATAGTTATAATAATGATAATAATAAATAATAATAATTATTATAAACAATTATTGTAAACAATTATTTTAAACAACAGGCTATTCTTCTTCTTCTTATTATTATTATTATTATTATTATTATTATTGTTGTTGTTGTTTTTGTTTTTGTTGTTGTTGTGATTGGCAAATTATCATTAGTAAGCTCACTCACCTGCACGCGTGATTCCGTCAGGCCGATGCGCAGCGCGAGCTCCTCCCGCATGAAGATGTCGGGGTAGTGGGTTTTGGCGAAGCTGCGCTCTAACTCGTTGAGCTGTGCGGGCGTAAAGCGGGTCCGGTGTCGTTTTTGTTTCTGCGTTTGCTGACTTACGGATTGCGCCGAGTTTTGTTGTTGCTGCTGCTTATCTTGCTCTTTGGCGTTCGGAGGATTGGATCCAACATTGCCGAGCTCGTCTCCGGGAAGATGGGTTACACCTTCTAGGCTTTCCGGACTCGGGCCAAGTTCCCCGTTATGCCCGGGATCAGGCAGCCCACCACCGACTCCGAGTCTGCACTTCAGTGCCTCTCTGTGTCCCAGGAGCTCAGCCGCATCCTTCATTCCTGCAACACACACACACACACACAGAGGGAGAGAGAGAGAGAGAGAAACACGTCAAAATATACTCACAGTTCCCACCGCGTGGCAGATAAAATGATTTCTTTGCAATCATATTAAAAGAGACGGGTTAGGGTAAACCACACAATTTTCGACTTTGTACTGTGTCGAAAGCATCAGGCTTGTTGTTACTATTCCAAAGCACGAATAATACGGGAGGAGTGCACACACCCCTCAATTACGTATGCTAAAAGTGTCTAATTCTATTCAATGGCATCAATATATTTAAATTACATCGTAATCTAATAATGATGATTACCTTTTCTCAAGTAAATTAGATCGCTTTAAATTGTATTAGAATCAAATAAGGAACGAAATGATCCGTTTTCACTGCTTGGTTTAAGAAGAGAGCGCTACGGAGAGCGCGAGGCTGCGAGAGAAGGCGCCAGTTACTCACCGAGCCGAGCGTCCAGCAGGTCGACGTGCGAGAGCATCATGCGCCGCTCCAGGGTGATGCTTTATTTTCCTAAAAAAAAACCACTCTGTGATTTTAACCTATTTAATATATGTATATATATATTGGGGTTTTAAAAAGGAGGTCCCCTGCATTATAATGTCCTTTAGAGAAACGGGGAGGTGCTTAATAGTTGGATAGCCCCATAAGCGGCTTCAAACGAGAGCCAATCAGCCTTTGAAGCCGTCCCATGTCAGCCACTCACACGCGTTCATTTCTTCTCATTTCTCAGAGAAGGTTATTATTATGTTTCATCCCAACTTCCAGATTCCAGACCGATTTAGTGTTATGGCAAAACTACATCCATAACGAGTCACAGTTGTTTCGGCTAGAGTAAATAAACATCCTTTTACTTCCACATTATTATTATTATTATTATTATTATTATTATTATTATTATTATTATTATTATTATTATTATCATATCTAGAGCAAAAACAAGCCCCAAGGCATGAGCACAAAACGATCTCCAAAAAAACGCCAAACTATTTTTTTTTTTTGCACCAGTTTAATTTTTGGTTTCAATTACCCTAATGTTTATGCTGAAAAGTTACGCAATGTCCTTTAAGACACTGTGGGAAATTCTTGTAATGAAGTCATTTTCAAGACCACCAGCCCTTAGTGTAATTCCTGCCCATTGCTCTAATTATAGGCTACTGACTACTGCATAAATATCAGCCGAGCTCAGTATAAAAGAAGGCGAGTTATACGTGAAATACCCCAACATCGAAACATGCGATTTGATTGCTTTTATTTGTTATGTGAATTACCCCAGAATTAAAGCCTAATGCAAATTTGATGCAAAATGAGATCTCCCTGTTCAGGTCAAACAAACAAGTCGGCAGCGTACTGCGTGGAGCCTGGAATATTATAAGTAGAGAAATGCTAGCCTACAAATGATAAGCCTATTCGAAAAGCAGATAGGAACAGAGCGCTCCTTTGTGAATTGCGCCTCTTAATGGGGCACAATGGAGGCGTCCAAGCGAGAATACTCACACAGTTTGTCAGGAATCGTGACACACACACACACACACAAACAAACATGCGAAAAATGGGAGAGAACCTGGATCCGGTATATTGATAAACCAAAATGTCAACGAAGCTGCAAAGACGGCGTGTGAGGGAAGAGTTGTGGGTATGTTCTTGTTTTCTCTCCCGCTTTCTGGCAAGGGAAAAAAACCGTTGTATTGAGCACTCAGCGGAGGGTACGAGACATAAATACGGAGTGCAGAAGCATGGCGTTGCTAAAAGCGCAATAAAGCCAAAGCGAGGCTTTATGCATATGTTCGCATGATAGTCTGAAAGAATTTTATGTGTTAAAAAGGAATAAAAAAAAATTGTGTTGAGTGATTTTAAATCATCGCATTATTTAAGTGCTTGCCCCAAATCGTCGCTTGATTGATGGTGTACTTCGTTTTTACGACTTTTCAATAGTTCGAGCCTTTTTTTTTTATAGCTGTACAAAGTGAATTGCTCTCAGCGCGGGTCATAATTATCCGGTTAAAACGCGACGACAGACGCTTAACGACGCTTTCACACAAGCCGAGAATCGCTTGCAAAGAGATATTACTCCGAGGACAAAGCTATAAATCAGAAACAAAGTGCGTCCAACCCCCGTGTTAAATTTGCCAGTCTTCTCACCCTTTCTTTTGGTATCTTTATTCAGCAGTAAAGGATTTTCCGTAGCGGTTCAAGTGATTTTTCCCTAATAAATAGGGTTTAAATGGTTGCGCACAGGCGGGAGCAGGTACACAACAACCTCGCTGAGAAAGCCTTGGCTGCCTCTAATGCAATTCATTCTGTGTGTTTACCCCGAGCAAAACTGTACAGATTGGATTTCTGCACAAGATGCCAGAACCTGAAAGCTGCACGGAGATGAGCGGCTTTCTTTGAAATCTGAAGTGCGAAGAAACAAGAAAAATGTTTCATTAAATGTATTGTGGGTAAAAAAAAAATACGTTTTATCGCTTTACATATTATGGGAAAGAAAGCTGGTGCCATGTATAGGCCAAGGTGCAGCCAAGGTGAGAAAACTAAACGTAAAACTATATGAGAATTATATGCCTTAATAATTATAGGTACCTATCGACCTAACAACAACAGCTAAAGCAAACAAACAAACAACAACAACAATAATAACAACAACAATAATATAATAATTTTAGTTACATTAATAGCTAGAAATAAAATATAACAAATATAATAATAATAATAATAATAATAATAATAATAATAAAATAACAAAAATAATAGTTTTAGTTACATTAATAGCTAAAAATAAAATATAACAAATATAATAATAATAATAAAAATAATAACAAAAATAATAGTTTTAGTTACATTAATAGTTAAAAATAATATATAACAAATATAATAATAATAATAAAAAAAATAATAATAACAAAAATAATAGTTGTAGTTACATTAATAGCTAATAGTTTATTTATCTATAATATCAATTAAAAACGTCACTAAAATACCTAAAGGGGAGATCTCGCTTTCCACACATGAGATAGCAGGCTACTGAGGTTAACCTCCTTAATGTGTTTAATATTGCCATAAAATTGGTAGTATTTTTACTGTTTTGTGCAATAAACCGGTATATTATTATTATTATTATTATTATTATTATTATTATTATTATTATTATTATTATTATTAATACAATACTGGCTAGCGATTTTATAATTAAAAGCTGCTCATAAATTGTATTGCGCTCTTTCTCTCTCTCTCTCTCTCTCTCTCTCTCTCTCTCTCTGTGTATGTGTGTGTGTGCCTGCGTGTGTGTGTAATTGGTAGTGAATCAGAGCTGAGTCACACATCTCCTCGCACAAGAGCACATCAATCTCGCACAGCCTATAAATAAAAATAGACAAACAAATTCGCGGCATGCAAGTCAATGCAGCGCATCTGGGCGGAAAGTAGACATTTTCACGCACCCTAGAGATGAGGAGTGACTTTTAATAAAGCCGCACAAGTAAAACACTGCACATGCTGCAGAGATGAGAGAATTTCCGTCTTGCCAGAGCTGGCAAAGTGGTCATGGAGTCGATGCACCATACATAAAAACATATTTGCTCATGATATTTATGTGTGTGTGTGTATGTATGCATGTATGTATGTACGTGATACCCTTTTCTCTCCAAGTCCCTGCAAGCGCAAGTAATTTGCGAGGCACTCAATTTGAGAATTTCTAAAGAGCAAATCGATCGTGCCCCTGCAGAAACGTCAGTTTAACAAATTAGATTCGCGCGCTTGTGCAGGGGGAATTGGGTGGCGCGTGTGTCGGTGTGTGTGCTCAGCTCGTGGGGAAAAGAAAGAGTAGGATGCAGGCAGCGCATGCTCATGCTTCAATTAGGAGCGCTGCCCTCGGAACGGGGCCTCGATTAGACCGTGATTCGGCCCAAAGCAAGATAATTATGATTCCAAATAAAATAATCAGCATTTGAAGAGCTATTTCCTTAACGAGACGCAGGGGCCGGGTGTCACGGAGCGGCGGCGGCTCATTAGCGCTGTAATGAGCCTGTGGGGGTAGAAGGGGGTTTTGATAAATTATCGAAATCGGGATAGTGAAGACCGAGCCAAAACCGAATTAATCTGCTCCAGAATCTGCAATCTAACAATCAATTGGAACTCATATCACACGCGACGAGCCATAAAGTTACATTTGTAGAAAGGAATTCACGGGTGAATTGATAAATTAATCAATGATGCTAAATCATTTGAGATTAATTTCATTAGGACACTCCAGCTATTAGATATTATAAAATACCTGTTTTAGGTCTAATGGAGAAAAACACTTACTCTGATTTCAAAATTACACAATTTAGACAAGCAAAACGAATATAAAACTGAAGCCAGTTGTTAATACAGCAGGAAAGGCAGAAAGGGAGCAGACCGAATGCGTTAAACAAGTAGGCTAAATAAATAAATAAAATAAATCCAGCGGTCACCATTTAATCAGGGTGTAAAGAAAAACAAAGACGTGCTCGTTTTCCCTCACTTTTTAAAATATCCTACTTCTATTTCAATCTCGCGAGGATAAACGGATGCATCAAGATTCTGCATCACCTGCGTTTAAAATGCGTTTATGTTAAATGTTTATTACCAATGGACAACAAGCAATTTCATTCTTCGCCATACAGGCCCATGCATTACCCGTTCCTGAACCCGACGCCTTTGCAAACTAGGTAAATAGTTCATCCATAACGATTGTACTTAAATTGTATGTTGCCAGACTACAGTCAGTATGACAATCATGACAATACCGAAACTCAGTTTATTTTGAAGAATGTAATATTGGTCTGAATATGTATTACCAACATACCACAACCTATCGTTAACCAGCTACAGCAGCACAAACAAAAGCAGCTTGTTGAGTTAATTGAAGGAGATACAGAGACTACCTGCCTTATCATGAGCAATTATCAGTAATAGTGGAAAGATGAAACTTGGAAAGATGTGGAAGACTGTGGAAATATTCTTTAATTGTTTCAGAAATAATAAAGAAAGAGAAGAATCCAACTGAGTGGAACATTTTCCTGATTTTGGTATCTGTATGCAAGCTGTGAACGCAAAATAGGCCTAAGTTGACTGATTCGAATCTGGGCACACAAGAAGGGCCACATGGCTGGTGATGTGTATAAATTGGACCTCTCTGGTGCTTCTGTGCCTAATGGTCTCTGCCCCATCATAGTTTAGAACAGAAAAAAGTCTACATTTATTTATTATTATTATTATTATTATTATTATTATTATTATTATTATGGGCAACACAGCGGCTCGGTGGGTAGCACTGTCGCCTCACAGCAAGAAGGCTCAGGGTTCGATCCCCGGGTAGGGCAGTCTGGGTCCTCCCCGTGTCCGCGTGAGTTTACTCTGGGTACTCCGGTTTCCTCCCACAGTCCAAAGACATGCACGTTTGGTCGATTGGCGTCTCTAATGTGGCCCTAGTGTGTGTGTGTATAGATAGATTGTCACCCTGTATAGGGTTGTTCCTGCCTTGAACCTTAAGCTGCCAGCTAGGCACCAGCTCTCCCATGACCTTGAAATAGGAATAAGCGGCTAAGATAATGAAACAAATTATTATTATTATTATTATTATTATTATTATTATTATTATTAGTATTAGTATTAGTATTAGTATTATTATTATGTTGTTGTTTTTGTTGTTAAAGTAATAATAAATACAACCACAAGGGGCCAGTCATCAAGATTCAAGCATTACTGCAAGTAGCTGATGAGCTCATAAGAATGCTGAATCAAAAAACAACATAGGAAATGTACAAAAATATCTGTAGGAAAATGTAGAACTGTAGTATGTATAAAAATATAGCTATCTGTAGGAAAATGTAGAACTGTAGTATGTAGAAAAATATAGCTATCTGTAGGAAAATGTAGAACTGTAGTATGTAGAAAAAAATAGCTATCTGTAGGAAAGTTGGATATCCTTGAGACGATCATTATCATTCTAAGTGAACAGGTTTCATGATGACTGGTCGGTGGTGACCATATTTTTCAAATGACCCACATAAAACCACTATAGAACACAGTCTGGTGTTTGAAATGTCTAATTTTAGTTACACTCACATAATTCAGTCCCAAATATGCAGCCCATTCTTACTTCCAGCATGTATTTTTCTTGTTTGTTAAACCAGCACATTTTGGCAACTAACGTGCAACTACTGCAAATAATGTGGATTATAGATGAGATGTGGTACAACTTTTTTAAAATTGTAAATATGATTACAGGGCCAATTTTATTGGAAGGCTTGACATGGATTGACATAACATTAAAACCACTGACAGGTGAAGTGCATATCCATCCATCCTCATGGGGGAACAGCAGTGGAGAGGGTCAGCTGCTTCAAATTCCTAGGCATTAACATCAGTGAGGATGTGAGCTGGTCATCCCATACAGGTGTCGTTGTGAAAGCAGTGAGACAGTGTCTCTTTTTCCTCCAGTGCCTGAAGAGGTTTGGCATGGATACTCTCCAACCTCTATAGATTGTAGAAAGTATTCTGACTATCAGCATTATGGCCTAGAATATCAGTTGCCTTTGACCAAAAAGCTCTGCAGAGTGTGGTTAGATCAGTGCAGTACAATACAATGACTACCAACCAGGATCCCTACAACCATCACTGCAAAAGGAAGGTAGAGTGGATCCTTACTGACCCACACACTTTTCATGCTCCTGCCATCAAATAGACAATACAGAAGCATCCAGACCTGTACTGGCAGGTTCAGCAACAGCTTTCCCCCCAATCAGGCTCCTGAACCACTGACATCAACACCTGCATAACCTCCATTCACATATATTATGTACTACTCTATGCTTGGACACTTAAAACTGATTTATTACTGATTTATTATTTATATACACATGTCTGACATCAGGTTTGCACTGTACCTGCTTCATTACTGTTGCTGTTCACACTATGACAGTTTATTCTTGCATCTGTCATTTTAATCTTTCTACACCATTTTATCATATTTTATATTTAACAAAACATTTTCTATTCTATATATTGTACATGGACAATTTTATATTGTCATAACTATTCTCTTATTCTACAATATTATCTAGTCTACAATATTATCTAGTCTACATATTTTACTATGCAACATTGAGTTGTCTCTGAGTCCAAGAATTTCCTGACTGATGATGGTGTCTGTATGATTATCTAGTACATGACAATAACATTGAAACTTGAATGATTACAGTAACAGTTGGGGGTGGAACAGCAGATGAACAGCCAGTTCTTGGAGTTGATCTGTTGGAAGAAGATTGAATGGGTAAACATAAGGATCTGGGCAACTTTTACAAGGTCTGGATTATAATGGCTTATCAAATCTAATCTCAGGGAAGAGCTTCTGCAGCACAAATTGCTGAAACCGTTAATGCTGGCAATGATAAAAGGGTGTAAGAACACAGTGCTTTGAATCTTGCTACACATGGGGCTGCATAGTTGCAGACCAATCACCATGCGCATGCTGACCCCTGGGCATGTGAGCATCAGAACTGGACCATGAAGCAGTGGTGTGGTCTGTTGAATCACATTGTCTTTTGTGGACAGCCAGGTGTGTGTTGCTTAACTGGGGAAGAAATGGCACTATGGAAAGAAGGCAAGTGTGAAGAGAACTGCACAGATGATAAGCTGAGAAGCTTTAGTGGTTTCTTACAAGTAGAGAACAGGGCAAGAGGTTAAACAAGGTAAATAACAGAACTACAGTTCATAAATACAAAAACAATGCAAGGAAACCAGGAAGCAAAAACAGAGAGTATGATCAACAAACAGAAATACAAAGGCATACAAGGCTAAATAAGAAAACAAGGCTAACCACACAGAGAGAAGGCACATGCTAGGTCGTAATGCTGCGTGAGAGATGAGATTATATAAAGCTGAGCTGATGAGTGGGGAAGGAGATCCAGGTGTTAGTACTCAGGCGAGGCAGAGCACTGGATTCTCATTGCTGAGGTAGTAGTAATAGAGAGGGTTTGGTTACAGAATGTTATAGAAGCCCCCCTCCTAGAAGCCTCTCATGAGGTGACATGACCCTGCCCAGGTGAACAGCCACAACTCTAATCCTGGGAATTCCATTGTCAATATAAGTTTTCTGAAGAAGAGGTTCCAGATATCCTTGGCAGGGACCTCCCAGTCAAGTACTGGAGCTGTCCCCCTCTCCTGCAAGTCTAGAAGGGCCCACACTGCTTAGGCTGGTTCAGTGTCTATGGTGAGGGCAGGAGGTGGCAACTCATAGAGATGGGTGCCCAGGAACAACAGGCCTGAGGAGAGAGACATGAAATTGAGGAGACTCTCTGTACTGGGGATGTAATTGCAGTCTATACAATACTGGAGTAATCATGCTAAGAATGGTCTTAAAGGGTCCAATGAAGCAAGGAGACAGCGCCTTACATGCAGTCTTACTTGCAGTCCCAGGTTCATGTGTCTCATGGATAATCATACTCTCTCTCCCGGCCTGTAGTCTTGAGCTTGATTATTTTGTTGCCTGATAGCCCTCTCTAACTGTGCATGTGCCAAACTTGCTCACTCTGGCAAAACCAGTACTCCACACTGGGGGCATTCTCTCAGACAGGGGTCCAGGTAAACAAGGGTGGATGTTAGCCTAGGAAACATGGGAAAGGGGTGAGTTCCGAAGATGAATGTATCAGAGAGTTTCATTCAGGAGTAAAGTTTTCTCCAATAGCCTTCTTGAACCCAAAGGTTGGCCATCCAGCCCTTTTCACATGGATGGGGGTTTGCAAGGTCAGAAAGAGATGTTGCATGCTCGCATCAAGTGTTCACCAATAAAACTGCCTGCTGTTCAATCAGTTCTGTAACAGCTATAGAGAGATTTTCCTACTGAACTTGTATTTCAATTACTCTTGTGGTGGTTTCACAGGGAACTTAATATGTAAATGGCCAGCTGCTCCACAATACAGACAAAGCCCATTCTCTATTTGCCTAGTTCTTTCTTCTTTAAGAGAGTTGCAAATGGTCCATTTCCATTGGTTCGCTTTCATGGGTAGTCTCTTTGGTCTAGGGGGCATGGATGGTTTATGATGGCATTCTAGCATGAGATATTCTAACCAGACAGAGAGAGAAATTAGCTGGTCCAGGATCAGGGCATCATCATGACAGGCCATATGAGTTGGGAGCTTTGTCCTTGACAATAAGCTGTAATTAAGGCACTTTCATTCCCTTCTGAGTGAACTGCAATGGTTATGTTTTTGAAATTTGAACAATTCCTACCCGGATGCCCGGCCCTCAGCAGGATGACATATTACAGAACATGTTGGTAAATTGCTCATACCCAGGTAGCTGTGGTCTAATCTTCTGCCTTCATTCACAGGTTTTTCCATCATATTTGACAGGTTTAGAATTGTTGGAATGATCAGGGAGTCGATTCAGTGTATGAACCAGTTGAGCAAGGTGGTTAGTCTGTTTCATTTGCTGAGCAAGTTATTGCTGTAGATCAATGATTTACTGTTTTTGGGCTAGGAAGATGGATTATGGACTCATTCTCAGCAGCGTCTGAAGTGTTACGGCACAGCATTTAGTGAAGAGAACTGCACAGCTGATGAGGAGAGATGCTTTATATGCTGTATATTACAAAAGGCATACAGGGCAGGAGGGTAAACAAGGACAATAACAAAACTACAGACCATAAATTAAAAAACTACTCAAGGAAACAAGGAAGCAAACAACAGAGATTTTAATCAACAAATGGAAAGATAAAGGGTACAAGGCTAAATGCAAAAACAAGGCTAACTACACAGGATGAACACAACAATTTGAAATACTGGCAGAGTGAAGGCACATGGGAGGTGCAATGCTCTTATCTTCATGGAACCAGTTTGAAATGATCTGTGCTTTGTGACAAGGCAAATTTTCAAGCTGAAGGTAGCTATTATATGATGCTTAAATTGTGGAATATACAGCGTTAGACAATAAAACTGAAACACCTGTCATTTTAATTCAATTCAATTCAATTTTATTTCTAAAGCGCTTTTAACAAAGGACGTTGCCTCAAAGCAGCTTTACAGAGACAAG
>JANCOA010000023.1:448035-458333 GCA_024363135.1 Leptodoras oyakawai | reverse complement strand
TTAGCGCCCTGTCTAGGGTTGATTCCTGCCCTTGCGCTCAGAGTTGCCGGCTGGGCACCGGCTCCCCCGTGACCCTGGGAATAAGCGGTACAGAAAATGACTGACTGACTGACTGACTTTTGCAGAGGTGTGATCACGGGTTGGGCCCACATCAGAGGTAATTCTTGGGGACTTATCTAACTATTTGCTCTAAATCAGAGACATTTTCTGCTGCTCAGGCAGCGTCATTCTTGCGAACGCTACGGTGTCAGATTTATGATCATACTTTTGCAGAGGTGTGATCTTGGGTTAGGGCTTTGGCTCGAGGTAATCTAATGGAGACTTTATTATTTGCATTCTTCCGCTGAACTTCGGTGTAGGGATTTATAATAGTTAACAGTTAGTTACTAGTTAGCGGCTCCTCTGTTTGAGCTTTGTACATTACCTGTTTAGCGTGTGACCATACAGTTCAGCAGCAATGTGCATTACGCATATGGTTCGATTGTTAAACAAACCAGAATATGCTTTATACTTTAGATTCTTCGGAGTAACCACTGTTCACTTTGATGACAGCTTTGTACACTGCTGCCATTCTCTCAATCAACTTCTTGAAGGAGTTGTCAGAGGTGCTGAGCACTTGTTGGCTCCTTTTACTTCACTCTGCAGTCCAACTCATCCCAAAACATCTCAATTAGGTTTAGGTCTGTTTGGAGTCATTGACCTGTTGAAAAACAAAGGATGGTCCCACTAAGCGCAAGCCAGATGGGCTGGAATGTTGCTGCAGAATGCTGTCACTAGCAAATCACCCTCACACCATCACACCTCCTCCTCCACACATCAAGGTGGGAATCACACATGTAGAAATCACCTGCTCACCTTTCCTCATCTCACAAAGACATGGCAGGTGGAACCAAAAATCTCAAGTAATCAGACTAAAGTACAGATTTCCACTTGGCTAAAGTCCATTCCTTGTTTTTCTTAGCCCAAGCAATTCTCTTCTTGTTGCTGTTCTTCTTCAATAGTGGCTTCTTTGCAGCAATTCAACCATGAAGGCCTGCTTTATGCAGTCTCCTCTGAACAGCTGATGTGGAGATGTGTCTGCTATTTGAACTCTTTAAAGCATTTATGTGGGCTATAACTCTTGGTCTTCCTTTCCCAGTACTGGTCCTCATCAGAGCATATATCGTCATAGTGTTTGATGATTTTCATAACTGCACTCAAGGATACATTCAAGTTCTTGAAATCCTCTGGACTAAATGACCTTCATGTCTTCAAGTAATGATGGACTGTTGTTCTCTTTACTTAGTTGAGTGGTCCTTGCCATAATATGGATTAGACCAGTAGTTGAATAGGGCTATTCACTGTATGTAACTGTGTGGAACCAACCCTACCTCTGCAGAACACAAGTGATGGGCTCAGACACATTACAAAGACAAAGATTCCACAAATTAACTCTTGACAAGGCACACCTGTTAATTGAAAACCATTCCAGATGACTACCACATGAAGCTGACTGAAAGAATGCCCAGAGTGTGCCATCAATGCAAAAGTTGGCTACTTTGAAGAAAAATTTTGATGTCTTAAATATAAATATACTGATCTGCATAACATTTAAATCACTTCCTTGTACTCTTTGCCCATTTTATCAGCTCCACTGACCATAAAGGTGCTTTTACCCTGTTCTTCAGTGGTCAGGACCTCCACAGAGCAGTTATTATTTGGGCAGTGGATCACTGTCAGCACTGCATTTTTGAAACACCCCAGTGTCACTGCTGGATAGAGAATGCTCTATAGAGAATATACCTGTGGCCAGTGTCCTGTGACCACGGATGAAGGACTAGAGGGTGACTAACACAAACTGTGTAGTAACAGATGTCTCTTGCTTCATATCTACAAGGTGGATAAACCAGGAAAGTGTGTCTAATAGAGTGTAAACTTTAGCAGCACTGCTGTGCCTGCAGTCTACAGTCTGTATCTGTAGCAAAGTGCACCTGTATAGTAAGGGAAGTTGATAAAATAGACAAAGAGAACCAAAAAACAACTCATTCATGCAATTACTTAATCAGCCAATCATGTTTATCATGTGCATAAAATCATGCAAATATGGAGCAGCAGCTTTGGGTACTGTTCACATCGACCATCCGAATGGGGCAAAACTGTGATCTCAATGACTTTGACCATAGCATTGTTGTTGGTGCAGAATGGGCTGGTCTGAGTATTTCTATACCTGCTGTTTTCCAGGATTTTCATGTACAACAGTCTCTAGAGTTAACTCACAATTGTGCTGCAAACAACAAAACACCAGAACAGATACTCTACACAGTGATTTTGTATACTTTAGAATAGCACACAACATGTGAACAGAGAAACTGGATACTTCAGCCAAAAGTCATCACCTGGTCTCACCTCCTACAGCTTCAGAAGCATCTTGCCTGCATAGGTGATGAAGGAGTCTTGGCCAAAACATACTGTATGGGGAGCCGGTGTTTGAGGAACCCAAAAATCATGACTTAAATACTAATAATCCAGTCCTACACACAAATCTATAGGCAGATGTTTGAGCATAATTTTTTATTATATTTTTAAGACACTTGGTGTATCTGGCCTCTGAATTAAAAAGCTGGAAGATAAGCTCATTTTTATGCAAAACCAGTGAAAGATGGTGGCACAGCCCAGAAGCGTCATCTTCACATCTACAAAACTGAAATAAATAACATTTTTTTCTTACATTGTAAAATGCATACACAAAATCACTTGACAAACAAATCCCCATTTTGCATCTTGCATGAATGTATCCATGCCTTTATATTCATACATGGGCAACAAATGCTCAAATGTCAGCTTTGTGCTCACAACTCATTTATGTGTATTCTTGTGATCCATTCTACACACACTGATCATTTCTTCCACTCACTGTGCCGGGAAGCTGGAAAGCCAATCAAGGAGTCAGGAATCTGATCCCTAGAGATTATTTTAGTGAATAGACAGTTTAGTGAAATGTCATCTTGGACACTGGCTTTTAAGAGACAAGCTATGACTGCAGAAATTAGGATATTACCAGTCATCCTTTCTGGCTGTACACAGTAAAGACTACATTTCTATACCTACCTGAAATCTGATCAGTGTACTCAAGATGACCTCTAGATAATCACATCCCAATTGCTTTGTGCATTTACATAATTTTTAATATGGTCAAATGATAGCTAATCATGATCCAATCCAAAAAATATTCTCTCTCTGCATTTCTCTCTGCATATCTAAACATTTTCATGACTTCAACAATGTTAGCAAATATATATACAATCTGAAACACAAGAATAACAAAAATATCAACTTAACAAGAAGATGATATGGGGCAAAAAGATTACAAATTAGGTACACATATCCATTTCTTTCCTGTGAGCTCCTCTGAATTCACTGATAAAGATGTAATAAAATATCAGCAATGGTATGAAAATAGTTCCACATTATTAGTGTGTGAAAAGAACATTATTCATTAAACACTTTTCAATCATTCTGGTAGGGAACATGCTAGATCCAGAGCCTATACCAGGAACAATGAGTGTGAGACAGGAATACACCCTGAATGGGATCCCACTCCGTTAAAAATGCATGCTCACACACTGATTTACACCTAGAGGCAATATAGCATAGCCAATTCATATAACCTGGAGAAAACCCACATGAACATGAGGAGATCAGACAGTAAGGATGTGACTTGGGAGCCTTGAGCGTGAAGGAGGCATTCCAACCTACTGTGCCACCAAGCTGTCCATGAAAAACATTTTTTAAAAAAACAGGAAATAAAAAAAAAACAGAAGTTTAAATGCACATCTGTGGTTTGGGTCCACGCTACTTCTATTGAGCCAATACAGAGTGCAGTTCTATACTGGTTGTAGTTTTTGCTTACAGTGGCCTTCTTAATGTATACTTGGCACAGGTGACAATAAACTGCTTTCCTTAGGAGATGCCACAGCCTGAAGGCAGTGCAAAAATAATAAGTTTGTCCTCTAGCTGTATAAATGTTCAGGAATGAAACCAAGCAGGTTTGTCACTCGGAAGAAACTTGTGGCACCCTCGTGTGGTATAGAGAGACACTGTCTGAATTAAAATTGTATTAAAAGGAGGGAACACACCAAGTAAAACCTTTACACCAGTATTCTTGATGGATCATATCCCAATATGAAAATGCTGACACCGCCTTTAGAGTTCTACAGAGAAAGAAGAGTAGAAATGCTGAGGTAGAAATCAGTTGAACTTTCTCTGCGTCTACTGCAGTGGTTCTCAGGGCGTTCATTAAAGGCTTAATAAATACCACAGGATATATTGTCTGTTAAAGCAGTGCACAAACATGGGCCAAAAGGAAGAACTAAGTTTGAGTCTTATGGGTCTACTAAACACACTTAGGCACAATCATAGCATAGCCTGGTTCAATTCAAACAGCTGATCCGTCTAGCTTGTGCTGAATCAGGTGTATGTCAGACCTGCAAAAATGTCAGCAATTGCAGACTTGGAGCTTTTCCAGGTGAAAGCCAGTGGAGCTGAAGCATTGCACAGGGATTAAGAAGTTGAGATGATCAAGAATCTAAGAGTTAAACATCAGCCTGGCACATACAGACTTTGTATTGTTTCATTTTGTGCTAAAGATTATTACAAGAATAAAAACTACTTTAAGTTGTTGATAAAGCAAATGTGTGTTACGGAAAGCACATTCACAGTTTTTTTTTTCTTTTACAATTCTTTTGCCACTGTAACCATTAAGTAGTCAAGAAATACTGCTTTTTATTCTGTTAAAAAAATCCTTTCATAGCAAGACAAACAAAACTATTGGTTTGAATATTTTATGAATGACAGTATGATGAAGGAATTGTAACCAATGCCACTGTTTACTGTTTATAACAAAATAGCTGAAACAACATGGATATGAAAGAGTTGAAATAAAGCACACAAAACATTTTCGGGATTCATTTTGAATGACGGCTGAGCAAATGGAATTTCAAGGGCGCAAGTGAGAGGACAATTTGGAGTGCATCACAACTGCATTATATCAGCTTATGATGTGACTCTACCTAATATAAAGTATAGAGAGAGTGCAATCATGGAGTGCTGATTAGAATTCTCACCTGTACAGAGCCAACATGGACCCAAAGGTTTCATTCCAAAAGGAATTTCAGAAACCTCAGTCACCAGGGGTTATAGAGCTGGGTGAAAACTTACATTTTTACCAAGAACAACATTTGATCAACTTTACTTCCAAAAACTGCATATTGTCTATAACAAGTTCATCCTTCAACAGGTCCTATATTCAGGTCACCCATCAATGTTATCAGCTACCATACGTTTGGCAAACTGGGCATGTGATATTTGTTTGTTCACCATATTTTGCTACTTCATCTGCTTGCCTGAGGGAGGATTCCCACTTAACGGCAGCCTTTGTTCTGCTGTTGAGCACAACTAGATTGCTGTCTGTGAACAACATGACTAGCCACATTGGCATATTTCAACAACAACTAGTAAAATATGAAGACAATTTTTAAGCTGCATTACAAGATTCACTTATTTGTAAACACCATTTGTAAACGTTTCGTCAGGCAGAGATTGATCTGCCTTGTTTGTTAGAACTTTCTTAAACTCTGGTCCAGTGAGCAGAATTAATGGATTACATACACCAAGAAGAATGCACATGATGCTGCTCTCACACTGGGCCAAACTAATGAGCTCAGAGGACTACTTTTATCTGAGAAGCACACAAATGAATCCTAATTTATCACCATAACGGTGTTAAAATATAGCAATAATATTGCATACATCCCAACTCCAGGGTGTATTAGAGGCTATAAGGAGTACTGTAGTTGGAAAGACATGCATAGGGTCCATGCTGGCTCTTTGCAGGTTCTGTCAAAGAATAAAGAAAAAGATAAAGAGAGCCTATACTCACTGGCTGCACTGCTGCTGTCTCTTATCTGTCCTCTCTTCTCCTGATTCTACATCTGTCTCATCTATGCACTTCTCCTGATCCTCCTCCCTCCCTTCATTCCTTTTCCAGGTTTCTTTCTGTGTATTTCTAAGCTGCAAGTGATTGGAATTGGGATCTGACAGAGCTACAACTGAGGCCTGATCTCTGCGCAGGTGCAGCAAGCTAGAACCTGCACGTGGCTGGGATAGGGCGAGGGGCAGGGGGACACATGAAAGGTGAGAGGGGTAAGGAGGCAGGTGTCGGGATAGGTGTGCAAGGTTTGAGGATGTGTGTCTGGTGGTAGAGGTCAGATTAGGTGGTTGGTCCCATTGTCTTTTCCTTTCCCGACTGTACAGGTCAAATGAATCTGACCTGCTCTCAGCAGGACTTTCCTGGCAATGTTCCTTGGCAACCAGGAGAGTTTCTGATGAAGAACTAATAATTTGTTTCCCTGTTGGAGGGGGAGAGGGACACACAGTGCTGATAACCTCTATAAGAGGAATTCTACTCCTGTTCTGCAAGCTGTTTGACAGGTCTCCTGAAGATTTTTCACTAGCTGTACTTATACTCCTGTTATCATGCTTCATCAGAAACAGGTTCTGGTGCTGTGCTTCACCCTTGGGCTCCTGTGGGCCAGATACATTAATAAGAAATGGTTCAGAATCTGTTCTGTCTGTGAACTTTCCTGTTACCTTTTGAGCCCAATCCTTGTCTGTGTCTATGCTGATATTCCTGCACCCATGCAAAGACCTCTCATGCAACTGATCACCTGTCCTCCCTTCTTCCAAACTGCAAAAGCTGGTGAATGAGGAAGCTGGTCCCTTAATGCTTAAAGCAGTGCCCTGTGTTTGCTCTTCCTGATTTGGGACAATACCCAATGAAGCCCCTGTGAGATCAGATTGAAGCTCCTCCATTTTAACATTTTTTTCTCCAAATGTACTTAAGGCAGCTTCTTTTGTATCTCCAGCATTATCCTGCTTCGGTGTGGACACTGGTGTCGAAGACCCTTTTGCTTTCTCAGCCAAGAACCTACGGATCTCTTGTTCGATGCTGTCATCGCTGTCCACTGAGCTGCTGTCCTCATCGACACATGCAGACTGTAGGTCATGGACTGTCACCTTGTATCCAGAACCCTGATCTTCCTTTGTAGAGACTTTAGGGTTCTTGCTGTTCTTCTGTGACTTCAAATCTTTAAGTTTAGCACCTTTCTCCTGTTTTGGTATGTTCATCAGCCCTCTGCTGGGTTTCATGGATTTAGCTGCAAGAACCAATTTTTGATCCTTGACAGATTTGTGTTTTTTTAAGGTGTCCCTACCTGGTAGCTGCATGGGGTTATGGTTCTTTCGTGCCTTGAGTTTCATGTCCCTGACTTTCTTTTTCACTTTTTTCTTTGTCTTGAGCAAATCTTTTATTGCTGCATCAAGATCCTCATCACTGTCCAATGAGCTGCTCTTATCACTGCTGTAATTCCTCTCAGAGCCAAGAAAAGATTTCAGGGGGCTGGTTCCTTGGCTGGAACCCTTGTTTGTGGATGTGGAGCCTTCTGTAATGCTATTATGGGGAGAGTTCTGTATAAGGTTGCTGTTCTTTACTGTGTTTGGGCTGCATGTGCGCCATGTTCCAGGAGAGAAATCACTCTGGGTTAGGGGTTTGGGTTGAGGCTCCTCTTTCAAGGTATTATCAGTAATTTGTTGCTTACAACTCTTGCCATCTTCTTCTTTCCGTTTTCTTTTCCGTGAGAAAGAAAGTCTCAGTGCTTTGTTCTGATCCTCCTCAACTTTAACGTGCTGTGCGGTCTTAGTGACTGTGGATGCTCCACAATAGTCAGCTGTGGTTGCCTGTTCATGCAGCTTTGCTTTAAGCTCCAGAAATTTACGTATCTCTTGTTCAATTCCATCCTCGCTGTCCACAGAGCTCTCATCACTCTTTTCATACTGCTGCAGTGAAACACCAGTGGTAAGGTAAGATGAAGTCTCTGTTGTAGGGGTACTAGCCAGGTTCAAGGTAGGCTCAAATGCTGCAGGCATGACAGTCTTGGAGATGTCCAAGATTGCCTCGGCACACATAAGTTCAGCAGTGGTGTTGACGGTGAGCGTGGAGTGAAACTGTTGCCCATCCTTTGGCTCCTCAGCTCTAGTAGAGCACACTGAATCCCCGCTGGTCTTCAGGAAACGTGAAGGAAACATGCTTATAGAGTGGCCTACTGGTTTAGGTGAAGCACACTTCATTTCTTTAGATTCCACTGCATTTTTCTTTTTGTTCTTCTTCTTAGCTAGTTTTTTAACAGGCTTACCACTGAGGCGATCAGCCGTCAAACAACTTTGCTTCGGTTTGTGTTCTTTTTCCTTCTGCCTTTCCTGTTGGTAGTTCCTGATGGCCTCCTCAATACCATCATCACTACTAGAATCCATCACCTCTTTCAGCTGAAAGTACCTCAAGCTCTTGTGACGCTCCTTCTCTTCTTGCTGAAACTTCTGTATGGCCTCTTCAATGCCATCATCGCTGCTTGAATCCATTATATCTTCCTCCTCCACTTTTAATCTGAGTGAAGGTGGTGTACAATCCACTTGTAGCAAACAAGAAGGTGTTCCAGAGGAAGGTGGAACTTTTGTAGACAAGGCTTTGGCAGCACCCGTTTTTCCAAATGGGTTATCTTTGATTGTTTTTTTCTTTTTCTTCAAGGCTACAAATGGCTGGATTCCTTTTGAACCTTTCTGGGTATGGTTGCTAGTGGTTAGCATCTTGGTGGAATGCATGAGCTGTTTAGGTGCATCTGGCACACAGTTGCCTCCTTGCTGAACTTTAGGTGTCTGTACTGGGCTCTCCATTGGCTCTCCTTTAGGCTTGTGGTCCACTTTCTCCTTCAGGTACTCCTGGATGGCCTGTTCAATCCCTCGATCTACTGAATCATCACTGTCTGAACCTTCAGTGGCATCAGAGCCAGATGCATGAAGCTTACTGCTGTCCGTCACTGCTCGTCGAGACCTTGCTAGTGTGTCCATGTGACAAGACTTGTGGCCACCACATGATGTCTTGGGCAGGTTGTGGGCAGACTGGGCATTAGCGTTGACTGCATTGCTCATATCTGAGGACTGTGTGCCACAAAGGCTGTCAATGATCATCTGGACTTTGTGCGGGATGGGGGTTCCGCTGGAAGATACAAAGTCACCGTCTGAAGCACTGTCACTGAAGCAAAGTGGCAGGCTCAAGCTCTTACCGGACCTCCATTCTGAGTGAACTGCCACCACAGGAGGAACCGTTTTCAGAAACATTATAGAATGACAGATTAGGAGGAAGGTGGGGCTTGGGAGCTCTACCTGTGACCTCGTAACATTCTGAAAAAGAGAAAAAGAAAAAAATATCCTCTTAGACATGATGTTCTATAGCATTAAACACATAGTAAACATGCCATGATGTGAATATATTTACACTATAAAATATAAATCAAATATTGTACAGTCATTGCACAGTAGACCTGAGCTTAGGATCATTTAGCCACTGACAGTTCTCCAAGCCATAGCAAACTTCTATCTTCAATCATTTGAAAGTTTGAGTTTAGCTGAATAGCACTCCCTGTCTTCTAGCAGCAGTCCATAATAATAAGTGGTTAACACTAAAACTAATGTCAACCAATACAATTCTTCATTCAGATTATAACCAGGCAACATCAGGCTGTCTTATAGCAACCAGGCTGTGGCCGCATCTCTTTTTCATCAAAGGTACCTATATCATCATCATCGTGCGTATCTCTTCCAACTTTGAGCTACAATGTTGCCTTCAAAATCAAAGGGGGCTGAATAGCAATTGGGCTTAAAAACAAGTGATTCCAAGATAACGTAATAATTCCAAGATATGGTTCATAACATTATATGGTTCAGCTACACAGTGAAGTGTTGTTCATGTTTACCACATATAAAATTCAGTGCAACACTGCTGAAATATGAATGCAATCTGAGGCAGATAGTTAGGGGAAACACTGGAATGAGGTTGACTTCCATTACTTGCTAGCAAGCCTCATCTCTGTAATGTAAAAACCAAAGAAGAAGACAATGCCAGAAAGCCAATATGTCCTGGCTAACTAGCTACATTTGGTGTTGGGGAAAAATACACTAAAGTACCAGAAAAACTGGTACTATGCAAAATACATAGCAACACCCATGTACATCATTGGTTGTGTCCATCAGTGTGTATATAAAGCAATAAACATCTATATCTATAGAAGCATCCGAATGGCAAGGTATAACAATTTAGTCAGTCAGTCATTATCTGTACCGCTTATTCCCAGCCGACAACTCTGAGCGCAAGGGCAGGAACCAACCCTAGACAGGGCGCTAATCCATCGTAGGGCTCATACACACACACA
>JANCOA010000023.1:355335-367826 GCA_024363135.1 Leptodoras oyakawai | reverse complement strand
TGCAGGACTTGTATATGTCATTCCCAAGATGAATTGACGCTGTATTGGCCGCAAAAGGAGGCCCTACACCATACTAAGAAATTATTGTGGTCTAAAATGACAGGTGTTTCAGTTTCATTGTCTAACCCCTGTAAGTAGCTTGTGGGATTTCTTTTTTGCCTTGGTTAGGAGGGTCTGATTTCGAATGGCCAGCAGTGGCCCTGTGCCTTATCTAGTCTTTTTCCTGTTGTTTTGTGATGAAGTGTGTGTTTGGCTGTCAGTGGGAGAAAAAAATAAAAGAGAGCAGGGAGGGAGTTGGAGATTCACTGTTTTTCTTTATTTGTTGCCAGCTCATTTTGTGCTGTCTTCTTCATTTCTACACTCGTTTCCTCTCCTGTTTTCCTTTGTTGTTTTTTTTCCCTTTTTGTCATGCGTTCTGGGAGTCACTTCACTGAGGAATCAAATTCATTCCACAAGAGTTGTGGTTTTTAGCTTCACTGTTGTGGATAAAAGAAGAATTAGCTTAATAATACATACTACAATGACTAGAAAAGACTCCCAAGATTTCCAACAATGCAGAAAATTCAGAAAAGCATTATTTGCTGAACCACATCCTAACCTCAACTTGTCAATTACATTGACTAAAACAAATTCTTTTTTGCAGTCGTGAGCACATGGTGGTGAGGGAGGCTATGTACAGTCAAACACAGATGTGCTGCCTGCTAGCGTGGGATCTCCTGGTTCATGAGAATGCCGCATACATATGTATCCTGTATTTCATGTAACATGAAAGGACATCATTACATGCTTATAATATACACATTCAGGGGTATTGTTCTGTAATGCAGAGTGATTAAAAGTGTCTGATGGAGATCATCATGTGCTTATAACCAATAATGGTAGCTTTTTAAGACACATTATACAGACAATACAAGTGTCTGGTTTGGCTAGTTTTTTTATAGTTGTTTTAAAAAATTGTGATTCTATTCTTTAGCATTAAATAACACCTGACATATTTAACCTAAAATACTGACCTAAAATATTATTAAGGGATGCCTTCACACATTAGAGGGCTAATTGGTCAGTGTCCTGTGTGTGTGTTTGTGTGTGTATCTAAACTCACAGAATCCAGGTTTATACCCCTGCTGTTTGTGTGTGTGTGTGTGTGTGTGTGTTAATGAATGTTTGGAGCTATGCTCTAATGGTTAGTGTTTCCATTTGCTGATGACAACAGGACTGTTGGATGCCAGGCCCAAGCAGGCCATTTGGATTTTGTGTGTGTGTGTGTGTGTGTGTGTGTGTGTGTGTGTGTAGGTGAGCACTATTACAGTGAATACATTTACTGTGTAAGTGTAATGTTGTTAGCACATGATAATTAGCCCAAAACATGTCCATCCCGACCTGCCCTGGTAAACTCATGTGAAGCTGTTGTGAAGCATTAAGCAGTGGTTGTGTAGCTCTAAAGGAATACTCCAAACTCTGTCTGCTGAGTCTGTAGCTTGTGTACAAGCAAGAACAGTCCCTGTACTGAGAAAAGAATAGAAACATATAGTAATGGAAGTTTAATGGCACTTGTTGCATTAACTTTACAAAATGTGGATGCAGAATTGGGATTAAAGATTGGGATTAAAAATTGGGTGTAGATTTTCATTTTTAGTCAGTGTTACAGTAAAATGTTGTTCCTGTACTAGAGATGACCTGGATATAGGAGTTGTGTTGCATGTAATTATGTAGAATGGCAGTGTGGGGGTGCTCCTTTTGGAAGTCTGTCTAACACTGGTAATGAAAACCAGTCCTTCATTTTATGTGGAAAGCTGTATTTCTTGACCCGACTTAAATTTTCTTTGCACTCGTCTAGGCTATACATCTGCAATTAAAAACATTTTACATGCCATTCATCTTGTACAGAATAGTCTTCTATGTCTTCTTACTATTAATAGTTGGTCTGTGCTTGTTTTTGGAAAATCTTTAACAACAAAATGAAAGCATGTAGGTAATCAGTATCTTGCTACTTCTGTTATTTCCTTTGTTCATTGTGCAGTGCCCTCCATAAATGATAGATCCTTGATTACATCGGTTCTGCTCATAGCAATTGGAAGCCGGTTCACCAAGGTTCCAAGAATCCTGAATGGAACCCGTTCAAGAACCAGAGCTATTTAAGTGGAAAGGGGATAATACAGTTATGGACAGACTGAAACCTATTCACTAAGCCATCATTATTATAAACACTGCTTTGCATCATTCTCTGTTATTCCTACAGCCAAGAATAAAACCTTACCCTGCAATTTTCACAAAAAAAATTAATAAAAGTAGCTTCTAACAACTATAAAAATTATATGTGAGATGCATTTTGAGAATATAGGGTTATCAAAGTTTCAAGTTATATGTCATGAAAAGCACAAACTTTATACTTGAAATGGTCAGTGTGAAGACACTGTCTTCAAAAAAGAGGTAAATAGGTGAATTATTGGTTACTTATTGATCTTATTCAAATAGCATCATGGCAGAGCTTAAAATACATTGAAGTAGAACATCTCATACAGAGCAAAAGTTTGTCAAAATGTTGCTATGTTATGTATGCTTTTGCCAGAATTGGTATTTTGCCAGAATTTGTAAATATCAGAATTGATATTTGACCTCTAGAAAGGTTGCAGATAAGTTGCATGCAAACTTTTTTTTTTGTGAGACAGGGCTGTCTACAAGATTTTTCCTAAATGGCTGATTCTGACAATCCACACAAATGATTTGATGACAGTGAATGTTTAAAATGTTTGAATGTTTAAAGTGGAGTGTATTACAGTGGTTGTGGCGTTAATGAGATAGTGTATATATCCTACTATAAGAAAACTAATGCAGTACCACCACGGACACCAAACGCTACTGAGTGACTGCAACAGTGCAGCGCAGATTAATTGTTGATACAGTACATACATTGTTTTACATCAAACAGTAAATGTCCTCTCCACATTTGCAATTACAATTTCACAATTAAGGCTGTTTCATACTTGGACCGAACATTCGAGTCTGCACTCAGGATGGATTATGGACTTGTTTTGGGGGTGGGTCTCATTTTCATTCACATAGAGGAATTCTTTCTTTTTTTATTTTTATTTTTTTTATTTATATTCTTTTGGATTTTTTCCCCAATTTTCTCCCTAATTTAGTTGTTTCCAATTCCCACCCGTCAGTGTTTCTCCCCTTGTCATGACGAACTGCCAGTTCCGGGAGGGTGAGACCTTCATGTGTTTCCTCCGACTCACGTGACGCCAATCGCCGCCTCTTTTCGAACTGTGGCTCATGCAACCTTTGGGAGCGGTGTAGCGTGCTTGGAGGAGAGCGCCCCCGCCCACCTCTTGTATACATGAGCTCACAGACGCCATCAATTCCATCAATCTGTATCAATCAATATTGTGTTTTTTTCACTGAATCCAACAGGAATTGTGATTTTCTTTATGAATTATGAATGCAGCATGTAGATGGCTTAAGAATACCTCTGAAACTTTACTGAAACATGATGTCAGCAGTTTCTCAGAAAGTGTTCAAAAGAAAGTGTTTTGGATTTGTTTAGTGCCATGGATAGTAATTCTTAGTGCAGTATACAGTTTTTGTTAATAAAGCCCAGATTTCTTCATAGTTACATTGTGCAAATTCAAAATTGATTCCTGTGACCCGGAACAGCACTTTAGTCCACTCATAGACACACACACATACACATCCACCTTTGGTATTTATGGAGGGAAATGTGGCGCTGTACAAATGTTGTCCCAGTAAACCAGTATGGCTGTTTTTATGCTTGTCTGTAGCTCCTCTTTAAGAGGTTAACACATACACACAAACACCATGAGTGCAAACACATCAGTGTAATAAGACAAGACTGTGGCCTTTTACCTGCTTTTTATGGTTTAGAGCTCATTAAGACCTTGTTTTTGGGTGTGTGTGTGTTTGCTGAGAGGCTTTAGATGTTGTGTGAACATGCTGCTTGCTGTGGTTAAGAAAGAACACATTTTTCTTAACCACAGCAAGATATAAAAGATAGAAACATGAAATACATCAAATGTCTTACACCTACTCACACTCTGTTTCTGGATATAAATAACAATGTGTTACAGACATCACTCTCAGTTACACTTTAATTCTTTAGGGAAAAAGACTTACAATTCTTTTGCACTTAGCTGTTTCACTCACCTCATATATATCAGCTGAGAAGTGTTCACCATCCAAGTTGTGTTTCCGTTGTTTTCAGATTATATGAGCAGAGCTGAGAAAATTTTATCTTCACTCATGATAAATCTTTCAAGAATAATATTATCTTTGGAAACCAAATCGTGCAATTTATTTTACAACTGCTACAGAGGTTCTATCAATTCAGAGTGCCGCCAAGAATGCACAAGTGTTGTTCAGAGATAAATTCAGATAAAATGTATTCATTTTCAGAAAGGTTTCAGGGCATTTATATGCATTGTTGTGCCAGTAGTAAGTGATCTACCCTGCTGTAAACTTTGTAAATCAGTCAGGCAGGCAGCTTGTGCAGTTGCTAAGCCATCAATTCCTATGGATAAACAGAGTGGCAAAATGTAACTAGAGAGGTGCATTTCCTGAAGAATTTCCATGAAAATCAATGGAAGTGGATGGGAAAAAACGGCGATCCAGACCATGTCAGACATTTTAGAGCTGGAACTGTGTCGATATTTTGAAAATTGCGGCAGTTGAAATCCAGACAAAACTACCGCAAATGCTTGCGGCAGAATTTGTGGCAGTATTTGCGGCAGTTGAAATCCAGACAAAACTACTGCAAATACTCCTGATGGATAACAATAGTGTGATTGCTTACTGAAATCACACTAATTATACACTTCTCAAATACATCTGATCGTATTAATGCTTTACCCTGCTCACATGCTGTGGCTTGTTTTGCAAATACAGCTATGAGCCTAGTTCCTGTACAAGGTTCCTATACAAGATGTCAGAAAACCAAGATGGACCTTTGGACGAGCTATATCAGACTTTAGCTATATGTAACTAAATAGAAAAAAAAGATTTCAAGTTAACTTTTAAATTCCTACTTCCATTATTTTAAATTTCACGGGGTAAGGGAAGTGGGGTTATACAGTATATTATGGGGCAACATGGTGCTGCAGTGGGTAGCACTGTCACCCCACTGTAAGATGGGATTGGGTTTGATTCCCTGGTACACACCATTTCTAAAAAAGAATTACCATTGTGGTTTCTGACACTGTATGTTATTCAACAATAGAACACACTGTTTCGAACAGTTCGTAGATGCTCTCAGGGTAAAATACCATAGGCTAATTCCTTGTAACATTTGGACAAGCAGCCCAAAAAGGAAATAGTGCTGTGGCCTACAGTGTCTTGTGGAAAACATTGTCTACACAAGTGTCTCTCCTTTTTCAAATTTATACTAAATAAGAGTAAATAAACTCACCTTACTTCTTTAATTATTTAATAACTTAATTGCTTACTTAGTCACTTACTCTATGATATGCATGCCATCGCAATACAGGCTAAGGACATGGAGGTACCTAGTGTTCTTATGTGGTTTTGTCTATGAAAACGTAATCTAAAACCCTGGGAAATAACCTAATGATTTAGTACACATACTACAGTGCTTTTGCTTCTGGTACACTGGTACGCAGTGTTCCTGGCATGGTCTCCAGATCCATGATTCAAATTGGGTGATTATAGCTTAATTTATTTTCTTATCATTTCTTTAAGCAGGTTATAGTGCCACACTAAATGTTTGGAATTTCTTGACAGGTCTTGTTATGGTGTAAAACATGTTAGTAAATAAAAGTTACTAGTGTTTCTGGGTTGCATTATCATTAGTATACACCAACTGATCTTATACAGGTGCAGAAGATTTCACTGGATTTTATAAGAGTGAAATCATAAGCTCTTTCGCAACTGCAGTCCATTTTATATATTTAATACTCAATGACCTCATTTCAAGATAATTAGGACTTTTCTGTGGAAACAAGTTGCAGAAGACAGCTGTACATGATGTTTTTATTAACATGTTACATGTAGGGAGTTACTATCTAATTATTGTACATTGTATTGAGACATTCAGGTTTCCCTCAGAACATCTGCTTAATCCGTGGTCACACTAGACATCTGCATTTCACCTCGCTCTGCGAAATTGGTGCAGCGTACCTGAGGCCAGAAGGAAAAGCAAACACTCGACACCAGGGCCAAAGAGTCACCATGGCCAAAGAGTCACCATGGCCAAAGCAGCAGCACTATTGGTCAGGGACACAAATTTGCATATGAAACTTCACCAAATGTGAACGTGGCGTGAAAATTATACATATAGTTTGCTAATGAAAGTGTAGTGTAACTACAGCTTTATGCATTGTGTGTGTGGGGGGGGGGGGAGTGGGGGGGTGTATGTCAGCATTTAGCAGTTATTGTATTTCCTATCTCTTGTCTTTCGCTGGTTTTGTGTAGCTTAGGAATACTCGGGTTCAGGGACTTATAACATCTAATAGGTAGTACATGGCTAAAATTCTAGCAGTATTATAGCTCAAAGTAACTTGAATTCAGTTCTACCAGCATTAGCATTGGATATTCCAAGTTAAAGACTAAGCGCTCTTGTAAGTTGCTCTGGATAAGAGTGTCTGCTAAATGGCATAAATGTAAATTTACATGTTTATATGTGTGTGTATATGTGTGTGAGCATGACATGTTTTAAAGGCGTGTAACTGTGAGCTCAGCAGCTCAGAACATACATAGTGTGTGTGTGTGTGTGTGTGTGCGTGTGTGTGTGTGTGCATTTGTGGTTATGCTGATGTGTGCCACCTTGTGGGATTTGGCATCAGGTCTTGTGGGTGCTGGCTAACCGTAACCTGCTCATGTTCACTTGCCTGGCTTTGGTCCTGTGTGTGTGTGTGTTTGTTTGTGTGTCTGAAACCACATGTAAATGAGAGCTTTGTCCTTATTGTTCTCCCTCAAGATTTATATGTATGAAACTAAATGACATGGTGGTGGTTTGACAAGATGACAGTTGGTCATCTGTGATGGAAGATTAGAGGGACTTTCCGACATAACGCTACATTCTGAGAATATTTACAGACCTTTAGGATTTTTTACTTTGTGTGTTACTTGTCATGTTGTATTACATAGAACAATATTGTGTCTCTGTTTATATTCAGGATTTATTTGTTCATCTTCTGTCACCACATTATCCTGGTCAGGGTCATGATGGATGTGGAGCTTTTCCCAGAAACACTGGGCATGAATTCATCCTGGATGGGACACCAGTCACTGACGTGGCACCATGCACATTGACACACTTATTCCTCCCTAGGGACAATTCAAAGACGGCAGTTCACCTACTGTTTCCTCCCAGATTTTTATGATGTGGGAGGAAACAGGAGACCCCAGAGGAAATCCATATTGCATTACAGCTTTGATGTCCTCAAGGGGAAAAAAAGGCATACTCGACCCATATTAACTATTAGAATAATTGGCATTAGCTTTGAATCCTAAAAATAATCAAATGATATTGTGATAACTGATATTGTGATATCTCAGAAAAGAATATAACCTAATTTTGCTCAATGGTATTGATATTCTGTCATTTATAATATACTATATTTGACATTTACTCAAGTATTGTGCTTAAGTGCAGTTTTGAGGTGCTTATACTTTACTTGAGTATTTGCATACCTCCCTTCCACTACATTTCAGAAGGAAATATTCTACTTTCTATGCCATCACATTTATTTGACAGCTTTAGTTATTAGTTACTTTTAAGATGATTTCTTTAATATAATGTATAACATAGAGCTTTTAAAATGCAGGACATAGTTAAAGATATATAGTGATTTTTTCTCTCATTTTCATTTCAATAAATGTGAAAATTATCCAATATCTTGCCATAATTAGAGGAAACAGTCTAAACACTGAAAGCAGATTGTGTATCAGAAGTTTTTTCTTCTTTCCTCTCCCTTGAATTATCTTACAACCCTTCACATTTATCTGGTGTGCCTGTATATAAAGTAGTTCAAACTAGCTCCACCTCCAGCAGCTACAACTGTAACTTGCTGCTTATACACTATTAACAACAGTGTTAATCATTTAATGATGTCAGAGGGACCAAAACTTTAATGCTTTAATACCCTTGAAAAGGTGGCTGCAGTGACATTATTAATGCTAAGCTGGTAGTGTGTAACAGCTAGTGTGTGTGTGTGTGTGTGTGTGTGTGTGTGTGTGTGTGTGTGTGTGTGTGTGTGTGTGTGCGTGCATGTGTTTAGTACAGAGACTGAGCAGTCATTAAGTGTGTGAGGTCGGGATAACTGAAACCCTCAGGGAAGAATGAAAGTGACAGAGTGAGTGAGAGAGAGAGACACTGAACCAGTAAAATGACTGATGTAACTCGTAACCCACAGAGGCATGTACAGTCCATGGTTTGAACACTCTGGGAGTTAATTAAACATAACAGCCAGTTAATTTAACACAGCAGCATGCAATTTAACCCTATGGGTTGTACAGCATTTTCTCTTGTCCCATTCTGGAGCTATGCCATTCTGCCATTCCAAGGCTGGGGCCTTTTAAGGTTATGTTTTCCGAAAAATTATTTTATTTAGTTTGATGTGACTCTGGATATGTTGGTTGTGAAGTAAGGGAACATTTTTACTTTTGATGTTACCTTTCTTGCTTGAGGTGTGGCCGAATGTTTGTCGACCATTACACCAATAAGATTTTCTTCAGACTCTTGCCACAGAGTGAGAAGCACACACCTGATACAGAACATCTTTGCATGTTGTAGTATTAAGATTTCCTTTCAGTGGAACTATCAAGCCCAAGCCCAGTGCTCCTGTGCACAGAGCAAGATCCATAACCTCATGATTTGCCAGAGCTGCTGTGGAAGAATTCAATTAGCCCAAGCCATGAACTGAACCCCACTGAGCACATTTGGGATAAACAGGAATGCAGTGTTCACACCACACCTTCTTACTTGACACCGGTGCCTGACCTCACTAATGCTCTTGTGGCTCAATGAGCATTCATCCTCATAGCTATGTTGCAATATCTAGTTACGAGGCATCCCATAAGAGTGGGATTATAGCATTTAGCAAATTATTATAGCAGCAGAGATTGGACCAACTCTGTGTAATGTAGCCTTTTCATAAAAAACAACTGGTAATCAATTGGTAATTGATCATTTTTCTGTATTATGCCACTCCTTTTTACTGACATGAGTTTTTATTTAATAAATTAGACATTTATTAGACATTTATTTTCATCACTGAACTTCCATTTCCTCTTTTGACAGCTCTGTTGTTTATGTTCACCACGTCATATCCCAGAGTGTAGCCACATGGAGATATACATCTGATCATCAGATGTACACCTAACGCTGAGTGAAACTTTCACTGATTCAGTCTCGTTAGCAAATTATCTCTGTGGCACTCTTTCTGGCTTTGACTGTCTGTCTCTATCACGAGAAGTTCACTTTTCTTCTTGAATCTTCTCTCATTCTGTCACATTTTCTCTAATAAAAGTTGTTGAAAACATTAAGAGTAAGGATGTAACAATGCATCGTGACATTATTCAGTGCAGTGCAAAACTGTGATGATGCTACTTGTGGAAATGTGCAACTCACATGATGGAAATCAGCATTTTTTTTAATTATGCTACTTAATTCATTTGCACTGCAACACCAGAGATCACAATCTGCACACAAAGCTTAAACGTATGGAGCGAATGTTTGACACATAATCACATTCGTTCTTTTTTTATTCTTTATTCCCATTACTGGGAATCATTTGTGAAATCATACTTGTGAAGTCACAGATATCTCCGGATCGCAGCAACCGGCGTCCGTTAAAGGTTAGATGGTTAAACAACTATGTTATTATGGTTAAAAAGACATTTTAATAAATGTCAAGCTTAAAAAATGTCATGTTTAAAAAATGAAGCAAATAAATAAAGAAACAAACGTTTGGGATTGCAGTGAAATATGAATCCTTTATTTACTTAATTTTGTGCATATAATCTTTTAGCAATATTGGCAGGAAGACTTTGTTGGCCACAGAACAGAAAGACCAATTCAAATGACTTACATAAAAAAAAAAAAAAAAAAATAACATTTGGTACATAGACCCATCATTGCTGCATACTTCTATTTTCGTATGACTTTTTTCTCTCTGTGGGAAAAAGCTGAAGATGGAGATCTGAGAGTCAGACCCATGTTTAAGCAAAACAGAGACACTTGTGTATTTTTATGTAAATTATGACTTTCCTGAACATGAAAGCTTTAACTGTGTATCTTTCTCTCTCTCCTTCTCTCTGCAGTTGATCCAGCTGACCTTCTGAAGATTTTAGATTTTCCGAGTTTGCCTGATGGTGTAACAAAAACTACAGGCTTCTGCACACACAGGAAGTCATCAAAAGGGCCTGATGTAGCCTACAGAGTAACCAAAGATGCTCAGCTCAGTGCTCCCACCAAACAGCTGTACCCCTGTGAGTACACATACATTCATACACACACACACATGCACATACGCATACACACACACATACATTCACATACTTATACACTCACATGCACATACTCATACACACAAACATTCATTCACATACTCAGACAAATACACACACATTCATTCACATACACATAAACACAAACACACACACATACACATACATTCACATACTCATACTCATACACACATACATTCACATACTCATACACATACATACACACATACACATACATTCACATACTCATACACATACACACATACATTCACATACATTCACATACTCATACACTTAAACACACACATACATTCACATACACACACATACTCATACACATACACACATACATTCACATACTCATAAACATACATTCACATACTCATACACATACACACATACTCATACACATACATCCACATACTTATACACACACACATACAAATACATTCACTTACTCATACTCATACACACACACACACACACACATACACATACATTCACATACTCATACACATACACACATACTCATACACACACACAAACATACACATACATTCACATACTCATACACACACACACACACATACATTCACATACTCATACACACACAGTACTGTGCAAATCTTTTATGCAGGTGTGTATGCTGTAAACTAAGAATGCTTCCAAAAATGGAAGTGTTAATAGTTTATTTTCATCAAGTAACAAAATACAGTGAATTAACAGAAGAGAAATATAATCAAATCAATATTTGGTGTGACCACCCTTTGCCTTCAAAACAGCATCACACCTTCTAGGTACACTTGCACACAGTTGACTGGGAGGTTGTTCCAAACATCTTGGAGAACTAACCACAGCTCTTCTTGATGATGTTGAGATCAGGAATCTGTGGGGGCCATACCATCGCTTCAAGGACATCTTGTTCTTCTTGATGCTGAAGATAGTTCTTAATGACATTGGCTGTATGTTTGGGGTCGTTGTTCTGCTGCAGAATAAATGTGGGGCCAATCATGAGCCTCCCAGGTGGTACTGCATGATGGATCTGTCTGTATTTTTCAGCATTGAGAACATCATTAATCCTGACCAAATCTCCAACTCCATTTGCAGAAATGCAGACCCAAACTTGCAAGGAAGCTCCACCATGCTTCACTGTTGCCTGCAGACACTCATTATTGTACCGTTCTCCATCCCTTCAACGGACAACTGTCTTCTGCCTGTCCAGAGCACCGGCTGCCATTTTTCTTCTCCCCAGTTCCTATGTTTTCGTGCATAGTTGAGTCACTTGGCCTTGTTTCCATGTCGGAGGTATGGCTTTTTGGCTGAACTCTTCCATGAAGACCACTTCTGCCCAGACTTGGGTCCCATTGGTTTCTGCCAGTTCTGAGGTAATGTCACTGCTGGACATCTTCCGATTTTGAAGTGCAATAAGCTTGATGCATTTGTCATCTGCTGTTTAAGTTTCCTTGGCCGACCACTGCGTCTAGGATCCTCAATGTTGCCCATTTCTTTGTGCTTCTTCAAAACAGCTTGAACAGAACATCTTGAAACCCCAGTCTGCTTTGAAATCTTTGTCTGTGAGAGCCCATGCTGATGCAGTATAACTACCTTGTGTCTTGTTGCTGTGCTCAGTCTTGCCATGGTGTCTTCCCACAGCCTCACCTTGGTAGCTGAGTTTGTCTGTTCCTGACCCAGGTTTAAGCTCCTACACAGCTGTTTATGTTTCAGTTAATGACGGTGTTTCAACCTACAAGTGAAATTGATTATCATTAGCACCTGTTTGTTATATTTGGTTGATCATACACCTGACTATAATCCTACAAACTCCCAGACGTTGTGCAAGTGTAATTATAAGAATTGATGCTGGTTTGAAGGCAAAGGGTAGTAACAACAAATACTGATTGGATTTTTTTTTACTCACTCACTTTGCATGTGGGGCGGCACGGTGGCGCAGTGGATAGCGCTGTCGCCTCACAGCACGAAGGACCTGGGTTCGATCCCCGGGTGGGGCG
>JANCOA010000023.1:292603-315992 GCA_024363135.1 Leptodoras oyakawai | reverse complement strand
AACACGGGGAGAACATGCCAACTCCACACAGAAATTTCCCAGGTCGCCCCACCCGGGGATCGAACCCGGGTCCTTCTTGCTGTGAGACGACAGCGCTATCCACTGCGCCACCGTGCCGCCCAACATAATTATTAATGCAGATAATTAAGGCTATGCCTAGCTCTAACCCTAACTTTAACCACAACCACAGTCATGAAAAGGCAACTTTTTGACACTATTATTTTTTTGTTTCTGTCAACAAAAAGCCCACTTTCCTTATGACCAGTTAAATGTCAGAGAAATCAGATATTCCTATCCTCGTTGGGACAGATATAAAAATATGGTCTCACACACACACAAACACACAAGAAGACACATTCTGATCATCACAGATGCATTTTGATAAAAGTGTATCATACTAACCAATCAGGTACACCTTCCCTGTCCTGTAATTGAGTATTCCCTCTCTTGCTGTTATCTTACAGTAAAAAAATCTCTGTAGCACCACACAGACTTGGTATGGATTTAAATATGACCCCAAAATGGCTTTTATCCACTGATCCATTAACTAACAAAATCTTTGTTCAGATTTGTCCAGTGCAGTTCAGTTAAGGCTGAAGCGAATGTGTTACTTAACTCATTCATTACCCATTCCTCACTGTGTAGGGACCAACAGGTGAAACCGGACCAATGGGAGAGCGAGGCCATCCCGGACCTCCAGGACCACCAGGTGAACAAGGTCTGCCTGGACCTGCTGGAAAAGAGGGATCCAAGGTGTGAACACACGCACATGCATGCATCAGTACAACCACACTCATATGCATATAAGCAATGTGTGTTAAAGAACATGGTTTCATGTGAAATTCATAAGTCATACTTAATATGAAGACAGGATATAAATACTAGCCCCGTTTCTAACTCTAACTAATTCTCATAACTTTTGCAGTTCTACCCTGCAGAAGCAATCTAGAGTCTGGTTCACCATCAAACATTGGCTTTATTTCATCTGAATCAAATTTAAATTGTAGGTATTTGATGATTACTAATCAAGAATAATGTATAGAAGTTTTAGAAAATTATAATGAAACAAATGAAAATTGTAATTCAGTATATCCTCCTTACTTTATTGACATTACTTTGCTAAAACAGAATAATTCAAATAGAACTGGAGTCTCCTTACATGCTGATCATTTTTGTTGTCTCTTAATAAATAACACCTTGCACTGAGTAATTGAGCATGGTTTCCTGTGTTATAGGATATATCGTTATATCATGAATACTGCTTTGTTTTGTTTTGTTTTTTTTGCATTATATTAACAGTGATGTAAGAACATCACTTAACAGTTATGTTTTTGGAAAATAAAAACTCTACAGTACTTAAAAGGAACCTTATTTTGGTTTTGAATAAAATAAAATATAAAATAAATGAGTAAAAAGAGTAAAAACAATTTTTTTTAACAATCAAGCAAAAGACTTATTAACCTTATTTTGATTTGTAGGCATAGACATTATATCTGATTCCCTCTGGTGTGCGTGTGGTTATGTGTGTATTTAGGGAGATCCAGGTCCATCAGGCCCTGCTGGTAAAGACGGACCCCAAGGACTGCGAGGTTTTCCTGGAGAGAGAGGCTTACCTGGGCCTGTTGTAAGTGATATTTACAACTCTAACCTTTAATTTCATACCAGTGCAATTATAAAATTGTATTTTATATGGTATATTAATTGTATTGTAAAATGCCCAATATAAGTGATATTTGCTTCAATTAGTTTTTAGTTTAGCTTATTTGAAAAAACATGCAATATTACATCATGTCAAGAACAACAAAATAGATGTATTTTTATTCTGACCATTAAACTTTAGACAGCATCTAAAATCCCATTCCCATTCTAAACACAATATAAAAGTATTTATTCAACATAATTATATTACCATAATGATGTTATTTGCAAGTTATGTATTAAATGTAACTAAATTAAAGATCAACTAGACTATATGGATATCCATATGGTCTTATCAATGTGCCTTTCACAAAGATGGGGAAAATAATTTGCCACACATTATTTATTACATTTGCTTCATTTGACTGGCAAGTCTATCTAAAGCAACTTTAAATCTTGTATACAACATTGTATGCAAAATAGGTTACGTTATATGCTAAATAATATTGAACCATTGTAAGCATTTTTTAATCACAGAAAACCCCAAACTTAATAAATAACATAAATATTGACATTTGAGCTTTCCTAACTTATAGTTACACTGACTGTATTCAGCTCTAAAGAAAATTTTAAAATAATCAAAAAGCACCAAATCAGCTTAGCATCCAAAAATGAAAAAAGGAAAATAAATTATTTGTATAATTTCTCAACAAAATATTTCATGAAAGTAAAACTTTAAAATAGAGATATATGTAGTTATAATCTTTTTTCTACAGGGAGCTGCAGGTTTGAAAGGGAATGAAGGACCACCGGGTCCACCTGGACCTGCTGTGAGTAAACACCTCTCCATCTACCTTTCTTTTCCTCACTCCCTCTATCATTCTCTCCCTATCTCTCTGTCTTTCCCTCTATTTTTGGTGCCTCTTTTATATTCACTGTTTCATTTCATTTTCTGTCCTCTGCTGACACAGTGGCTCTTCAGTAAGTAAATATGTGCAGGTTTGTCTGTTATTCTTTCTCTTTCTCTCTCACTGTTTTTAAATAATCAGTATTTTTCATTAAACACATATGCCATAGTTAGTCAGCATGTTCAGTGGTAAAAGCTTTATATTAATTTTATATTAGTGTTCCATTCTAAACAAAGATTTTTTCAACATGTTCTCTAAATGACTGGTTTTGTTACATGTACTACCAGTTACAATGTCCTTTCTCTCCTTGTTTCTTTTCATCCAGGGTTCACCTGGTGAGCGAGGGCCTGCTGGTCCAACAGGTCCCACTGGACCTCCTGGCCGCCCAGGACCTCAGGGACCTCCAGGACCTGCTGGAGAAAAAGGTGGACCAGTGAGTATCACTTCTGTCCTCCTGTACAATTTTCCTGTTATACTAGCTAAACCCCTGCCTTAAACTTGAACTGGAACTAGACACCTTATTTTATGGCTTACTCCAACTTTTGTTATTTTAGCCTTTAAATTTTAGCCTTTCTACTGAAAAAAATAAAACCTAAATCCTAATTCCTAATCTGAATGAACCCTAAACTCTGAAAGCTTAATTCCTATCTCTAGATTCAGATTCCCTAAATCTAATTCTAACATTGACCCTGACTTCTAATTTCTAAACTCTAACCATAATCTCTAACTCAGACTCTAAACCCTAACCCTGAACTTCTAAAATTCTTTTAACTCTGAAAATCTTTGAGCTCTAATCAGAGGACTAACACATCTTTCAATCTTGTTATTTTTTTCAGGGAGAAAAAGGACCTCAAGGCCCTGCTGGTAGAGATGGTATTCAGGGTCCTGTTGGATTGCCTGGTCCTGCTGGACCTCTTGGACCTCCAGGAGAAGATGGAGATAAGGTATGACTGCTCTAAAGGACTAAAAGTCTTATTTGCCATTTTTAAATTACCTTTTAGGTCCTTTTACCATAGAAATATCTTTTATTTGACAGGGTGAAATCGGTGAGCCTGGTCAGAAAGGTAGCAAAGGAGATAAAGGAGAACAGGTGAGTTTATTTTTTTATGCATGTACCATCTTGCTTTACCTGCAAGTGCTGATTATAAATATGAATGCAAATGTTAACAACCTAAACAGTTTTGTTTTCAAATATATTTCTTTACACTATACCTTCTTTTTTTCAGGGTCCACCTGGGCCGACTGGTCCCCAAGGGCCAATTGGTGCACCTGGTCCTGCTGTGAGTAATATTCATCTATTTGTTTATTACATATTTCACTGTCTTCCTTAAGGTCCATTCTTTATATTATGCCTTTACACTATGTAACATGCTGTAAACAGACAGTATTCAACAAGTCACATAAACAAGACATTAACAAGTCATATAAATAGGTTTGTAATAATATTATCACAAATGTCATAACACCATGAGTAATTACAGCATTGCAGTCTCACTTATGCACTTAATGCTCTTTGAAATTATCAGGATCAAAGCTTTTCTTTCCTTTCCTGGTAATTAGTGTGATTGCTTGTATAAGGCTAAGGGATCCGTGCACTCGTTTTCTCTCCACACTCATTTTTATTCCCCTTTTTCCCATCCACCAATCTGATGCAAATGTATTTACACTCCCAGGAAATATATGCTTAAAAATACACAATAACATGTTTGATCAAAAGTATTGGCACCCCTAAACTATGTGCTTACACACACACACACACACACAAACTAATGCGAATGGTGCTGATGGTAATGTCACTGCTTCGCTGCAATCGCACTCGCATTTTCTTCAGGAAATGCACCTCTTTAGTTGGCATTTAAGATCACAAGTTTGGTCACACCTGCTCAGGTCTTCATTTGTACTATTTTCTACTACTTAAGACCAGTAATGAAAACATTAGCACATAGAATTATAAAGTGACAATGAAAGTCTTAAACCAATAAAAGAAGCCTTCCTCTTTAGGGAGCTGATGGAGAGCCTGGTCCGAGAGGACAGCAGGGTTTGTTTGGGCAAAAAGGAGATGAGGGCCCACGAGGATTCCCTGGACCACCGGGACCTGTTGGCCTACAGGTGAGAATGTGTGCACACACTTAACTGCTGTGTAATGGCAGCTAAGACTTTAGATTGTTTACTGTCCCCACTGAATCAAATCTTTAATGAATCAAAATAATTATTTAGTAAAGAATGAAGGCATTTTTTATTAACTTCTGGTTTCTTTTGCACACAGGGTTTGCCTGGACCGCCTGGTGAGAAAGGAGAAACTGGAGATGTTGGTCACATGGTAAGAGGAAATGTACTCAGAATTCTGATAATTTTATAATATTGTATAGATTGTTATATAATTTTTTTGGCATTTTAATATAATTATTGTGATTTAATTATTTAATCCTTGGCAGTAAATATGTACAGTACAACACATACAGTGCTAAAAATACAAATCTATATTAAAATAGTTAGTTTTGTATTACACATGTATTATATATTATTATTTTTTGGTTTGCATAAACTAATTATAATCTTTTCACTATACTTGTGATTAAAGTTTATCATATTTTATGCTTTTAAATTTTTTTTAAAGAAGGTCAAGTTGGCACAAACCAAACATGATGGTTAATATTCAGCAGTAGTCTGAATTTAATTCAGTCTCACTCATGTCTCTTCTTTTCCCCCCTCTTTCTCTCTCTCTCTCTCTCTCTCTCTCTCTCTCTCTCACTGTCTCTCTCAGGGTCCACCTGGTCCTCCAGGTCCCCGAGGCCCCTCTGGACCCCCAGGTGCTGATGGACCCCAGGGCCCCCCTGGAGGTATTGGAAACCCTGGAGCTGTGGGAGAGAAGGTTTGAAAACTGAATGGACATTATAAACAGAGTTAGATGTTATTAGAAAAGAACATACCCCTTCAATAACCCTTGTATCAGCACAGTAAGGTAATTGATTTTAGATCAATATATGAACAGTAGCCTTAAAAAGTTAATGAAAAGTTAAATGCCTGTATGCTAAGAGGTTTGGAAGCATCATTGTTAAGTTTTATTTAAGTATCAGTTTCATGGACAGGCTCTATCTTGAGTTATGACTAGCACTGTTACTAGTGTAACGTTGTGATCTTTACTGACACTTTGCTCTGTCTCCCTCTCTCTCTCTGTCTCTCTCACTCACTCTGCCTCTCTCTCTCACTATCTCTCTGTCTAGGGAGACCCAGGTGAGCCTGGAGAGCCCGGTTTGCAAGGCGACATTGGCCCTCCGGTATGATACAGTGATCTAAACCACAAAATAATCACAATTGTGCTTCATTACACAGTTGTATTTGGCATAATTACAGGATATTTCTTTGTAAAAGGCCCACCATTACACTACACAGTCTGAGGCAAATATTAGTGCTAATAGCAGTATGAATTTCTGATAAAGCATAACTTTGTTTCATATGAGGATTTCGCTAACAGCTCAAACCTTTCTTTCTTAGGTTTAGTTAATGTATTCTTCACAAGGATAGTCTGAGTTGATAACTGTATTAGGTTTTGATAAGTGAAAATAAAAAAATGTGACCTGGATGGTGTGTATGTGTCAGGGACCAAGAGGAGAGCGAGGAGAGAAAGGAGAAGCTGGTCCTGCGGGCGCTGCTGGTCCACCAGGACCTAAGGGCCCTCCTGGTGATGATGGTCCTAAAGGAAGTCCAGTGAGTTCTGACCCTCGTTATGTATCAGAAATGCAACAACCATTCTTTCTATTTACTCATTCTTATTCATAAGAATTCTTATTCTTATGTAGAGAAATCAAATGTCAAAATAAAGAACAAATTACAAACATTATGAATATACACAGTACCAAAACCTTTACAAAGTCATCTGTTAAACAATAAGACTTAAATAGATTTAAATTGGTATTTTTAATTCATAATATGATATAAATGCAATTATCATTTTTATTTATTATTTTGTTTTTTAGGGTCCAAGTGGTTTTCCTGGTGACCCTGGACCTCCTGGAGAGCCTGGTCCATCTGTATGTTTTATTATTTTATTTACATGAGTATTCATGTGGTATTATGTGTTAGTAAATCACTGTACATAATCATTTGGAAAGTGACATCAACTATTTTTCAGGGTTTGGATGGTCCTCCTGGTGATAAAGGTGATGATGGAGAGGCTGGTCAACCTGTAAGTTAACCTGTCAATCATCCATTTCTCGAAGATTTCTGAAATGTGGGTGCAGTTGTTCTATTTATTTGTGATAATTTTTTGTATCAGGGATCTCCAGGACCAACTGGTGAATCTGGACCACCTGGACCTCCAGGAAAGAGAGTAAGTGATTTCTGAATGTTGTAGTTCTCTGTATGAGAACTGTCAATCTGTTTTTGTCTGTCCACCTGTCCTTGTATCAATATTCATACTTCGTTCTTTTTTTCATTCCATTTCTCTACGTTTAGGGTCCTCCAGGTGTGGCAGGACCTGAGGGACGACAGGGAGAGAAAGGAGCTAAGGTAAAGGACAGCAAAACATTCTCAAAACATAAATTTGAAGCTGTTTTTGGTGAAACATTATTTTTGCATTACGAGACTACTGTGGCATTGCATCTAACTATTTTTGTCTTTGCCTTTATTTCTCAGGGCGAGCAGGGTCTTGAGGGTCCACAGGGTAAGACAGGTCCTGTTGGACCACAAGGTGCTCCTGGAAAGCCTGGTCCCGAAGGATTGCGAGGAATTCCTGGCCCAGTAGTGAGTTCCATAAGCGAGACCTTTGTCGTTTTTTTTTAAGTAGAATATATTAGTGAGATTACTGAGATCCCACACAGACTTGGTTTTCAACATTCGTTCAGTTATAGCCACATCACTGTTTGGCATAGCATATATGTAATATAGAACATATATGCAACGCTGGGGCAGCAATCATGCATTAATATTCTTCAGGGAATTAATTCAATATATTTTTCAGGGAGAACAAGGTCTACCTGGGACTCCTGGACCTGATGGACCCCCAGGACCTATGGTACTCTCTCAAAACACCTACCTATTACCACACTTAAATTACTGCATAAGAGTCTAAAGAAAACAATTGACAATCTCTCTCTTTCTCTCTCTTCCTCTTTCTCCCTCTCTCTCACACACACTGTTACTCAGGGTCCACCTGGACTGCCTGGACTGAAAGGAGACACAGGAGTTAAAGGGGAAAAGGTAAGGACCACTTTTCATAAGCTGGTCACCATAAGCTGCCAGAACAACTTTCACAACTTCGGGTCCTTGGTATAGACTTTCATGTGCCTTAGTATAATATCTGGAACTGGATAAGGGGGAATACTATTCTTTCATAGGATACCTCCTCAGTGATTTGATGACAGTTCACTGTCAATTACTGCCCAGTTGCTCCAAAATCTCCCAAAGTAGCTAAACTATTTTGAGATATGTGAAACCCATACCTTATGATTTGCATCATTTTCATTCTCAAACCATTCAGTGAGTCCTTGTGCACTATGGAATTCTATGGGACTATGGCAGACCTGGGCAAACTACGGCCCGTGGGCGACATCCGGCCCTTTGTGCGTCCCTGTCCGGCCCGCAAGAGGCCAATCATAAATTACAACATAAATTAAAGAAATATCTATGTTGTGCATGTAATACAACTGTGCCGCTTTTATTCTGAAAGCGCTACGTTTGTGTTACTTCTGTGTGTGCGTGTGTGCGTGAGCTGTGCGTGTAGGACCCTCACTGTAGGTGAACAGCGACAAGTCATGTCCTCAACCCGTGATGCTAGTGATGTCCTCAACCCGCCTCGCTACGGGGCGTCGGGAGAGAGACACGTTCTCAAACCCGCCTTTTTCTCCGGACATATCAGTGCAACAGAGTCCAATAACACGCTAAGAAAAGAAAAGTTGATAAGGAATGCCGCGTTTTCAACAAGACATGGACTGTCAAGTATTTCTTTAAAGAAATTAAAGGTAACGCTGTGTGCTTAATTCGTGGTACACAGGTCGCTGTGTTGAAAGATTTTAATTTGAATCGTCACTACACCACCAAGCATGAGGAGAAATACAGAAATATGACTGACGAAGAGCGCGCAAAGGAGTCTGATGCGTTGCTAGCAAAACTGCAAACCCAACAAGGCCTTTTTACCAAACTTCACACCCCCAGCGATGCAGCCGTCAGGACAAGTTATGTAATTTCTCACAAAATCACCAGAAAAAGTAAGCCGTTTTCTGACGCCGAATTCATTAAGTGCACTGATATGTCCGGAGAAAAATGCCGCGTTTGAGAACGTATCACTCTCCCGACGCCCCGCAACGAGACGGGTTGAGGACATCTGGAAACTTGAGTAGAAAGTTGAGTAGAATTAAGTTCAAGTTATCGTTAATGTTGCCCTCTGACACAATTCAGGTTTCTCATGTGGCCCCTTGTAAAAATTAATTGCCCACCCCTGGACTATGGGGTCATCCTACAAGAAACAATCCCAAAACAGAAATTTAAGTTTGATCCTCTATGGGGAGAGTGTACCCAAACCATGCCAATGATACCCCTCATAGTATCATAGAGCCAGTGATTTTACCTTAGTTTGATGTTGATTTTTTTTTTATTATTTGCATTTCAGGGTCATCCAGGTCTGATTGGTTTGATTGGGCCTCCTGGTGAGCAGGGAGACAAAGGGGACAGAGGACTGCCAGGACCACAGGGAGGATCTGGACCTAAAGGAGACAATGTATGATGCACACACAAACAGTGTACATGAATATCAGATAAACAAGTTCACAACAATACACAATGTTCACTCACACCTCAGCAGGCAGGATTCTGACACACACAATCATATATTACTTAAAATATATATACTATATGGCCAAATGTTTGTGGACACCTGACCACCATACCAGTATGTGAGTCATCTATTGCCACAAAATTAGAAGCACACACTTTTATAGGATTCTTTTCTATGCTGTAGCTTAACAATTTCCCTTCATTGGAACTATGGGGCCTAAACATGTTCCACAATGACACTGCCCCTGTGAACAAATCAAAGTTCATTAAGACATCATTTGCCAAGGTCTCCTCACCTAACATCAGTACCCAACCTTACTTTTGTGGCTGAATGAGCAAATTTCCAGTGTGGAGATTAATAGCATAGGAGGGACTAAATGTGGAATTGGATGTTCTAAAAGCACATATGGGTGTGATGGTCATGGTTCTGCAAACATGTGGTCATATAGTAAGTTTGGAAATCTGACACATGCATACAGAGAAATTATGTTTATTCACATATGGTCCTTATGATTTTATTGAATAAAGCTGTCTTTTTGTTTCTCCCCCTCTCTCTCCCCCCACTCCCCCCCCCTCTCTCTCTCCCTTTTTGTTTCATTCTCTTTGTACAGGGTATTGTTGGCCCTGCTGGACCTATGGGACCTATTGGGCCTCCTGGCTTGCCTGTATGTTTTCAGCAAACAATCAATCAGCATCATTCAGTCCAAACCTGCTTACCTTACCACACTTACCAAACCTTTTTAGATAGTTGCATATATGAATATTTGTTTGTTTGTGTGTGTGTTTTATGCAGGGCCCCCCTGGTCCTAAAGGAGCTAAAGGATCATCAGTAAGCTTTCTTTCTCAACCAAGAATGCATAAAAAATGCTTGGGTTTTGGTTTGTTTTTTCATCTTCATCTGTCTCTGTCTCTTTCTCTGTAGGGTCAAACAGGACCAAAGGGAGAAAGAGGAGTACCAGGACCTCCGGGTCCACCGGTCAGTACTAGTATCTGCAAGAAAAAAAATTATAATTATCATTTTTGCTTTATTTCATACCAGAACAGTTTTGGATTTGCAATGATGAAAAGCTTGATTACTAACACTGCTGCCTCCCAATGCACATGTTAAGGGGCCACCAGGCGATGTCATCCACCCACTGCCCATCCATTCAAGCCCAAAGAGAGCACGGAGGAGCATCGATGCTAGCCAACTGGTGGATGATGCACCCGATGCCAGTTACAAGGATTATGAGGATGGTATGGAGGAGATCTTTGGCTCGTTGAACTCCCTCAAGCAGGAGATTGAACAGATGAAGCACCCACTGGGCACAAAGAGCAACCCCGCACGCACCTGCAAAGACCTGCAGCTCTGCCACCCTGACTTCCCTGATGGTGGGTGCACACACACACGCACACACACACAAATACATGCATGCTTAGTTTCAATTTGAAATAAATTACAGTTAAATATTATAAGACTGTTGATGGGCCATGTAGAATAAGAATAAGAATGTTTGTAACACTCTCCCCATTGTGAAATTTTATTGTTGTGCCTGTACAAAAAAAATTCATATGCAGTATGAAGACCCTTAGTCAGCACTTTGATGACTCATTACTCATCCATGCCATGCAGCAACAAAAGGAAATGTTCAGAAGTAAAAGTAAGGTGAACTCAAAATTAGATTTATTCCAGGTTTGGGGTTTTCATCAAAAAGGGAATATGAAAATAAGTCAAATAAATATTTATATAATAAGAAGAAAAGTCATTGTTATTGTATGTTTAAATTGGAATAGAAGGCAGCAGAAGCTGTTGCTTCCAGTCAGACACAGTTGGCCTGGCTCTCCTGGCCAGGTATTTTTTTATTCCCCTGAGCACATTGTTCTCCTGTAGAGGAGCCTGTGTAGGGTGAAAAAAGACATTAACAAAACAAAGGGTTGATTTTGACTCCAGCACCCATAGTAAATGTAAAAAACATTGTAACAATCATAAAAACGTTAATGTTGCCAACCTTTGTTTTGTTTTGTGTTTTCTTTTTAAAGGGGAGTACTGGATTGATCCAAACCAGGGCTGCTCACGAGATTCTTTCAAGGTTTATTGCAACTTCACATCTGGAGGAGAGAGCTGTATCTTCCCAGATAAAAAGAGCGAAGGGGTGAGTATTCACATGAGCAATGCCTGCAGGGCTATGGACAAAATCTGTGGTTACAACATAGTTTATAGCTATACTGTTAATGATTGCAGCCTAATTTGTCAGCCACCTCTATGCCATCCATCAGTGGTAAGGGATTCCCATATGAGTATATTCCCTTATGACACAGCAAAGAAGCTGCAATTTCTAAACCCCGTGCTGTCACTGCTGGCATGATATTGTCAGTTTACAGCCAGCTGTGGTGCTCTAAATCTGAGTACTGATAAAGGGCTCAATCAACCAAAAACAAGACACAGCACTGTTGTAGACTGCCATGCCATAATCACGCCTGTTCTGTGGGTGGTCCAAAGCATAAAAAATAGCAGTAGTATAGTAGTAGTAGCCACATAGATATGGAAGATCTGGTCCAATATAAGCCACATTTTGTGAAACACACCTTATACAATGTGATGCAGTTTATGAAGTTTATACTGTACCATGTGTAGATGTATTTTCTTACTAATTACTTGGGGTGTAACGATACAGTCTGATACAGTCATTCAATTCACGATACTGAGTTCATTTTCTTAAAAATGTAAACAAAGAACAATTATGAAAAGTTCTTTTTTCATTTCTGAAGTGTAAAACAGTGCACATTTTCTTCCACATCTTTCTTCTTAAAAAAAAGGGTAGGCAAAGTGTAGGTGCTAGTCCAGCCTCCATAAGACAGCAATGTTGCGATTAGATTTTCAAGCTCCCACTCCGAAACAGTTGATTTCCTTGGCTATGTTTAGAGGGCGAGTTTGGAAGCTTGCCCTTTCCCACTCTCCAGTGATCACATGTGCTGTTATAGTGACATAGCTCTAGGTAGGCCTTGTAGTCCACTCGTCTGTGGTTATCACTACACTGTCTGCCTCTTTCAAAATTTTGCTTTTACTTTTGTTTTGAAGCTGCTATGCTGATTATGAGGCTGAAGTCAGTGTTGCATGAAAGCATGACATATGACAGGTAGTGAAGGTGGACAGCACTCCGCTGTTCAAAAAATGCTATTAGATGGCATTATAAACAGTGCACACGTGATATCTCAAGATGCACATCGACAATGTATTGTGGCACAATGTATCGTGACACAATATATCGTTACACTCCTACTAATTACCAGTGTTGACTAATGTGTACACGTGTAATTTTTAATCATCAGGTTTAGAATTTCTGTAAATTGAGAGCTTTTTTAGTTGGCTGTTTTAGCCACAGATTCTAAAATTTGTTACTGTCTCTTCTGCATTGCTACACATTCACCATAGCTTTCATTCAGATATATAAATGCACTTTGTCTTTAGTAAAATATTTATTCCTGAATAAATATTATTCATGCAAGATAAACACCCGCATGCAACATTCCAACGTTCAAAAATCATCCTGATTTTAAATATGCAGAAGGAAATTAATAGTTAAGGTTTTGCTTTATTGGCTTTGTTGAAAATGGTTGTATCAGAAGCATGTTAAACACATTGTAGCTATGTTCTGACCACTTTTTGTAATGACCAAATTGAGATAAGAATAGTGATATACTAACTTATAACTTATAAATGGTAGTTGGTGATATCAAATCCTATTATCAAAAGTCTATGTAATAACAGCCATGTGGCGTAGCTTATCGTACTATTTAATAATGCAGATTGAGTTTCAGTAACATGAACCAGCATTTTACAACCTAGTCTTCAGAGCTCCTCAAATGGCCCACATTTTTTTTTACCTTTTCCTAGTTCCCAACACCTGTACCAGATATTTAGTGTTTTTGACTGCTTGGTTCTGATGTTCTGGTTAGGAGCTAAGAGAGAACAAAAACTGTTTGGGGGACCAGGGGACTATTTGCCTCATGAAGGCAAAAATTCTGATTTAAAATGACCAAATTGGTATCATGTTCTTTTTATGTTGCAGTTCTCCAAACCCTTTTTCCTTTTTTCATAATTTCTTGAACCTATTTTTATCTTCTTTTGTCATATTAGTATTTTTCTTCTGCTTCTCCTAATCTTCCCTTTCTGTATCTTGCCTTACTCTTTGTTGCTCTTCTTGTTCTTTCTTTCTTTCTTTCTTTCTTTCTTTCTTTCTTTCTTTCTTTCTTTCTTCCCTGTATCTCTTGGTCATGTTCCCATTTTTAAACTCCCATTCTTTCTCTTGCTCTGGTGTCTCAGACTAGGCTAACCTCCTGGGTGAAGGAGAATCCAGGCACCTGGTACAGTGAATTCAAACGTGGTAAACTGGTAAGAGCATCTCCGTGACCCTCCATCCACCTTCCACCTCCTGAATTACTCTTGTTATTTTACAGAGCAAAATGGCTCGATGGCCCAAAGACAGCCCAGGCACATGGTATAGTCGCTACAAACGGGGTTCCATGGTAAGTAGAAAGGCCCACGGTGGGATCCAAGAGAGTGAACTTTGGTTCTGAGGTTCCTTTTCTGAGGTCCTGAGGTTCTGAAGGTCTGAGGTTACTCAGTTCTAAAGTTCTGAGGTTCCCATTGTTGTGTGGTTCCAATGTTCTTATGATCTGAGAAGCCAAGGTCCTAAGTTCCTAGGTTTCATGGTGCCGTGGTTCTGAGGTTCCATCTCTTGGATACCTGTGGTTCTGCATGACTCTAGCACTGCAGTTGGAGCTCTTGGCATCTGGTTATGTTTGAGCATGGTATTGCATGAGCTTCTCTGTACTATGATAGCAACAGAGTGAGTGCACAGAATTATGGCCAATCTGGGAGATGAGGACAGAAGTGTCACTCATAGCTGTGACTTAATTTAAGAATAACACTCTCAATGTATCTTGTGGAATTATTGAACTTCCCTTAATCAGTAGTTTATCTGTGGTCAATTTTGCCTGAAAGCCTCTGTCTTCATCCTCAGTGTCTATAAACTGGAGAAACACTTTTATAGTACACTCTTTTGAAGAATGTTCTGGATCCTTGCATGCTGTATAAATGGCTTTTTCCCATTCTCTCTGGCAAGTCTGGTGGAAATAGTGCCAACAAGACATTGAGACACACGGTCACTTCTGGGTTCAGCCACTGATGATATGATGACTGTGAACATAGGGTAATGTTTCCCTGTGCTGACAGACCAGGCAAACCAGAAAAATCTATGGAAAATATACAGACACATACACATTGACTGGATAATGTAGTGACTTTTATATTCTTTAATACAGTTTAACTCCTTGCGCATACATACCTCTATTTCCAGTCAATGTGTTTGTGTTTAGTATGCAAGTTTGTATTATCTTGCATGTCTGAGGTCAGTGCATATGAGTGTATGATGAGGAAAACACGTAAGTACTCTGTGTGTGAGTGTGTATGTATGCATGCATAGCATGTTAATTTCTTGCTGTCACAGTCAAGGTCAAATGTGTAAAAGACGTAAAAAGGACGTAATGGCGTGTTCTAACTGACATGGGTTGGTATGGAGAAAAACATTTGCACATATTGTTAAAATGCAAATGTTATGTCACACCAGAGGTACAAGAAATAACCTATTATTTAAAATTGCTGTAGTTTGTCTTATCAGTGTGATACCTAATTTAATGAGAATGCCTTTTGAACACAATTTTGACGTGTTGCAGAAGTCCCCCACTGAAATTATGAACTTATCCGTTCATTGTATCCTGGCTCATGTTTTATTTTTATTTATGTTTAATAGAATAATAATAATCTTTATTGGACATGTATAAATCTAACCCTTTGTGAAATGTACATTAGGGTTAAGGTTGTCTTAGCCTCATTAAATTTAATAAACTTTCAATCCACATTGCTTTTGGAAGTCAAAAAGTTCAAATATTTCCACCAACTAGCTAAAAGGTGTGATGTATAATCACAAAAATGTTCAAATGAAACTCTAGAAGGCACTATATCCCAAACTGCTAGCTGGACCTGCTCTTTCCTTCTGCATTTACAGCTCTCTTACATGGATGCTGAGGGCAATCCAATTGGTGTGGTCCAAATGACATTCCTGCGCTTGCTAAGTGCCTCGGCCCGGCAGAACCTCACATATAACTGCTACCATTCTGTGGCCTGGCATGACCAGGAGCTAAACTCACATGACAAGGCTATCCGCTTCCTGGGTTCCAATGATGAAGAGATGTCTCATGACAACAATCCATACATTAGTGCCATCATCGATGGATGTGCAGTGAGTTAAAACAATACACTTACTTCTCAAGTAGTAATGGAAGCACAATTGTGGTATTTTATGTACAGTCGCATCTGAAAGTATTTGAATGGTAAGACAAGTACTTTTGTTTGGGCTATATACTGAAGACATTTGGATTTGAGATCAAAAGATGAATATGAGAAATTTTAGGTTTCATTTCCTTATATTTACAACTAGATGTGTTAAACTTGGCAACTGTAGCATCTTTTGTTTGAACACACCCATTTTTCAAATGATTAAAATATATGACTGACAGGTATTTCTTGTTGCCCATTTAGATTAATTGTTTAAACAGTTAATAACTGTAAATATCTGCTTATGGTCTGTGCCATGGGTTTGCCTGTGAATACAGCATTAGTTGTTACAAAGGATAAACCAACAAGTAGACCAGGGAGCTATCCATGGGAGAAAGGCAAACCATTTTGACAATAACTGACAAAAGAGGGAGTCAGTACACAAGCATGGGCATAGCCAGTCCAACAATCTGATTGTTTAAACATTGAATGTCTCTGAACAATATAGTATAGGCCAGGCGCGGCATGCATGCACTTTTGTTTGTTGTGCATAAATACTCCCATCATGAACTGACTTGTACTCGAACCTATCAAAAAAAAAAGACTTACTTATTGGCCCTTTTAGTTTTCTTTAATTTAACTAAAACTTTGGTGGGCTACCACCAAATGTGCAATGTTCTAAATTTTTAACCCACATAGAAGAATATATGAGGAAATGAAAGCTGAAATTGTCATCTATACTCTCATATTCATCTTTTGATCTGAAACCCAAATGTCTGCAATGTATAGCAAAAACAAAATAGAGTTGGCCTTGTTGTTCCGGTACTTTTGGAGGGGACTGTACTTGTCTGAAATTTCAGCAAACTTTGTCTCTTCCTCTCTTCTCATCTTTTCTGCAGGTGAAAAAGGGATATGAAAAGACTGTTCTTGAGCTCAACACTCCAAAAGTGGAGCAGATACCATATGTTGACATCATGTTCAATGATTTCGGGGGAGCAACACAGAAGTTTGGCTTTGAGGTTGGCCCAGCCTGCTTTATTGGCTAAGACTGTTTACTGAGTGTACCAGAAAAATATAAACACATTTTCTCAGAAAATGAAAGGAATAGGACAATGTATGTTCTAAAGATCTGTGTTTCCAAAATAAAACACCAACTTAGCATAGAAAGGATAAAAGAAATGTAAGAAAATAAAGAATGGCTTTCTAAAAAAAACAAACAAAAAAAAAAACAAAAAAAAAAACAAAAAAAACAGGCAACACATTTTTGACCTCAGTGTACCTGTCTCTGTCACATGCAAGTTTTGAAACTGGATTAGCTTAATGCTAGCTAGCTAACCCTATGCTTTAATTGCCACATTCTGACCACATCTTAGCACCCTTGCTGTAAAGGTGTAGGATGTAGCAACAGTATTCCTCCACCTTTGATGCACTCCCTGCAGGTGAAAACCTCCTCACACACTTCACCTGATTTTAGCTCTGTCTGGTTTCTGCTTGCATTTATTCAGTGTTTCATTTCCCCCCAATACTTCAATGAACTTTATTTTGTGCATATTTGTTTTCCCATTCCCTGGAATGGTGCTTATATATAAATATATATAAATATTTTTTGTATGTTTGTAAGTACTTTCTGTATATTTCTCTGTTTTTCTTGTTTCTTTTTTTGTGCTTCAAAACATGCATGTGAACCATTGAGTGAGAAGGACCACAGCAATGCTGGTGATTGGTGCAAATAAAGTTTTGCATTTCAACAATATTAGTCATCCTAGATTAAATCGGATAGCAATAAAAACTGAAATAAAATGGCAGAAACACCTGTTTCAGGTGTGATCCACATCTCTTTTTTTGTAATTTCACACAAATGAATAAAAATAAAAGTCAGCAAGCAATAATAGCAAGTTCATGTCAAAATGATTTTGGTATCTGAATGATTCCATCCTTTGTCCATTTACTATCAAACCTTGTGCTTGAGTCTTTCAGAAAGCACACACATCGAGAGGCCATTTCATTGAGGTAACACTACATCAGTAAACTAGGTGCTATTTCCTTCTGCCTGTGGTGCTATATACATATATATTTTACATTTATTTGTTTATTTGTTTAAAATGAGTCACCAGTGATGCAACGTCCATTCCTTTTATCACATTTTGTCTGGGTAGTGGGTCCTGTGTCTTGTGTGGGGAAATATTCATATGCATGCAAATCCATCATATTCATTCATAAACCAAAAAATTTTGACATCGTAACTAACAAATTGGTCTCTTTGCCGTCACCTTACACACTGTTGTTGCACGTGCAGGATGCAAACTGTAAAGTGGTGCTTTGCCTGGAGATTATTTATGTATTTTTGCATCGTCCTCCATAGCACATTTATTCCCATGGACTTAAAATGTAGTAAATAAAAGTAGAATTTTTGAAGGTAGTAATTGTTTTAATGTTTGTGGACCTAGAGCTTTAGCTTGGACATGAGTGCAATCAGCAGTTCACCTCAAGCAGTCAGAGTTCCATAAAGTGTTCATTAGAGAGGTTTTTTTATTTTTAATACAGGGAAGAACTTGACCTCTGTTACCAGAGCCAAAAAGAGGCCGAACTAATCTACTGTCCTTCAATTCTCAGGCCAAAGATATTCTCACAGCTTTAGGCTCCATGAAACATCCTCAAAACCAAAAAGTCACTTTATGTAAGATTGGGCAATTGTGGGGTAGACAGAATTATTAATTCCTAAGAGCCTTGGTATAGAAAGAAAATCAATTTACTTGCCTTTTCTTCCCTGCATTTCTTTGCCACTAGTCCCTAATGCACTCAACATCTTACACCACTATGCCAGCTACTTTGCTACAAAGCTTTGCATTCTATTAATTTGAAATATGACTTGAAAATTCACAACACACACCAAGATTTATTATCATAATGTTTTAGGAAATAATCATTTTTGTAAATTTCCACAGAAATTGCCACGATGCTGCCAATAAAAAGAATTCTGTTTTGTTTGGTTTTTGTAACATTTGTTGTGTTGTGTTGTCTGTTTTAAGGTCTCGTTAAACCTGTGTAAGAGAGGATAGATATATTGTTATTTTGTGTCAATAAATTCAAGTTTACTGTGGCCACGCACCCTTGTATGTCTTTTGAAGCATTAAAGCCTTTCTGTATGCATGAAAATGACAAGTTTTTCATTCTCTTAATGTTTTACCAAGCTGAAATTTATTTGATTCCCAGCATATCTTGATTGCTATGATATACATTTCAAATGCTCAGATGAATAATGGCATGTCCTTAATTGTGAAATGGTGACAGAGCCAGGATGTTGTAACTCTACCAAAGATGATGTTCAATTGTAGTATATTTATTGTATTATTTAAAAAAATAAATGTTAATTGATACCATTAGTGTTACCATGGGCCCCACTCATTATCACTGACACGGAATTATGATTGCTAGTAGATCCATTTTGCATACTTGTTTGATTACTGATGACAGCTTGCTCTTGCTAATCCGTTTATAACATTCATGGATGGGAAAAGTACTAAGCAATTGTACTTAAGTGAAAATATATACTAGTGCATCTCAAAAAATGTTAATATAGTGAAAAGGTTTTTAAATATAGGTAAATATAGGTAATATATTCCATTATTACGTTCCTTGCACATCAAGAGACATATTGCAAGCATTTCATTTCATTTTGATCATTATAGCTTATAGCATAAATCTAGTTTGTCAAATGATTAGAATATTTATTTTGTGAACAGCCAGCCTTTTCAGCAATGACCTTCTGTGGCCTTGTGGAGGGGGTTGATGATCGTCTTCTCCACAACTGCCGAGTCAGCAGTCCGAACCATGATTGTGGCAGTGCATGCTGAACTAGACCAAGAGCTACACGGCATATATATACTGTTTGAGATACTGGATTTCTGCAAGGCATAATAATCAAAATTAACACAAAAAGGCTAGATATACGTCACTTCATGTGTAATGAATACAAAATATGACAGTTTACATTTTTCAAATTAAATTATGAAATAAATTAACTATTCCACTATATTCAATTTTTTTTGAGATGCACTAGTATAAGTGTATATATAAATGGAAGTTGCAGGCAAAAATGTACTCAAGTGAAAGTCAGAAAGTTGCTAGTTTTAAATGTCCTCAAAAAATGTAAGTTTTGAATGTTTTAGGTCACAGCAGGCCTGATGATTTTTTTTTTACCTTTTTGCTAGACTGAAGTATTGAAATGTTTTCAATTGAAATGTGAGCAAAATGATAAAATATCCATGAGTCTGTTCAATTGAAATGCAGCCAAACACTGGCTGGAAAATTTTAACTCAAGTATTCAATTCCTATAGCACACAAGTAAAGTACAAATAGCCCAAAATAATACTTAGGTATTGTAACAAATTACAACTACTCAAGGAACTGCCCAACATAATGAATTTTACAGCAAAGTTAATATTGTAAGTTAACTTTTCATCACATTTTCAAGCTTTATGATTTTATATTAATGATGTTCTTTTAAACTTTTATGTGTAATGTAGTGTTTATCATATGGATTGGACAGTACAAATCTTAAGGTTCAAACTTATTGAAGGGAAAGACATTTACAGGTGTTTAAATGTACCTTTTCTATATGCAGAAGAAGAAAAATGGCATAGCCCTCATGACATGCCCAGGTCAAGCAAGTATTCAGATTCTGTTGGAGAGGATGATCCTCTTTATTCTTCTGATGTATCATATCATGTTTCTGCAATTGACAAACAGTCAGCCTTTTATTAATATTTCACTTAGGACCATTTTAAACTTTATTTTGCCCTGTATTGTCACTGTTTCCATTTCACTGTTTCTTATCTTGCCATCTGACAAGTGTATTTATTTAGTTGAAATAGTTCCTACTTGTAGCCAAATTACATCAACATTGGATGTATGTGGTTTACCATGCAGTAGAATCTGGGAACAATTCTTATATACAGTGCAATGTGCTATCATGGCATACATGACCTGTGTGCTACTTTTAAAAATGCATAACAGACGCCACATGGTGGCACTCTGAAAAATGATGCAAGGCAAAAGCATCTCTACAGTCACTCACAAAATGAGTATATCCCTCACATCACATGAAAATCCAGGATATAACAGTCAGTGTACAGCTTGTATAGCAGTATAGATTTACTGTCTTCTGAAAATAACTCAACAAATTCAACTTAATTTTATTCTTAAAGCACTTTTAACAATGGACATTGTCTCAAAGCAGCTGTACAAAGACATGAAACTAGGACGTGGCTTATAGGGTTTGTCTCTAACTGTTATGCCTAACGAGCAAGCCGGGGCGACGGTGGCAAGGAAAAACTCCCTCAGATGATAAGAGAAAGAAACCTCAAGAGGAACCAGACTCAAAAGGGAACCCATCCTCATTTGGATGACACTGGATAGTGCAGTAATAAATAATCCCTTCTATGACTGAGTGCTAGATAGTATGAAAAACTGCAATTTTAACCAGTAAACTGATTCAAAATTTCACATGAAGTCCACAGTGTTGAAGTTAAAAAACTGCTCGCTGATGGAGATTTGACTAAGTGCAAAACTGTTCATGGCAGTTAGCCCTAGCAGTTGTCATAAGTCTGCATCTATCAACTGCAAATAGAAATTCATGGTTTCTAAGAGTATCTTTAAACTGTCCCTCATGGCGATCTTCAGGCTGTCCATGTGAGGTCAATTGTATCAAAGGTGAATTGTATCCTGTATCTGGTGTTTCGGGTGTCGCATATGTAGCTCAACCGTAAGAGGGGTGGGGTTGGGGAAGGGAGGGAAAGAGAGACGTGGGGGAGAAAAAGAAATACTGATGATTAGGTATGCTCTTCCGCTAATCTTTAGAAAAAAATTACATTTTGTGTAGAGTGCAAGCAGGGACTCCAGCAAGACTAGCTAAGACAGCAGAACTAAAAGGGAGAGCCAGAATGTAACACAGACATGAGGTAGCCCTGGGATATGAAGTGCCATCCACTCCACCATCCACAAACCTGAGTGACATCCAAACATAGTGAAAAGCTAGTGACAAAAGGTTTGACTAAACAAATAAGTTTTCAGCCTAGACATAAACACTGAGACTGTGTCTGAGTCCCAAACACTAATTGGAAGGCTGTCCCAAAAAGGAAGGCTTTGTATGAGAATTCTCTGCCTCCTGCTGTAGTCTTCAATATTCAAGGTACCAATATTTTGTGTGACTACCATTATAATCTAGCACTGCTTTAACCCTCTTGGGCATGGAATTCAGTTGTCATCATGGAGGAGTGTTTGGGGTCATGATGATGTATGGGTATCATGCTCTGCTTGGAATTCATGTTTCCCTCAATGAATCACAGCTCCCCAGTGCTGGCAGCACTCATGCAGCCCCAGACCATGATGCCACTACCATGACTGACTATAGGCAAGACACAGTTATCATCTTGGTCTCGTCAGACGACAGGACATGGTGCCAGTAATCCATGCTATTGGACTTCTTGTCTTCAGCAAACTGTTTACAGTCCATCTTGTGCATCAGATTCAGAAGAGGCTTCCTTCTGGATTGACGGCCATGCAGACTGAGTTGATGAAGTGTGCTGTGTATGGTCTGAGCACTGACAGGCTGAGCTCCCACTTCTTCAACCTCTGCAGCAAAGCTGGCAGCACCTGGTCGACTGTGCTTGACGTTGTATGCCACCGTGCTGTAGCTCAGTTTCAGGGTATTAGCAATCTTTTTAAAGCCTAGGCCATATTTGTGAAGAGCAACAATTCTATTTCTCACATGTTTGAAAACTGCATCTCTGGAGTGCATACAAATTGTACATGAAAAAGCCAGATTCCTGCACTCTTCAGAATCTGATGTGGAAGGAAATGTGATAGGAATATGGCAACCATGTATACAACTCATCACTCCTGGGACATTTCCATATCCCAAACTGTACTTTGTATAGCTTTGCAGACCCCTTGTACAACTTTTAATATTAAAATTGTATGAATTTACTAGCTACAAATATAGCACACAGTTGTAGAAGGGATTATTTATTATTGCACTATCCGGGCTCACTCAAATGAGGATGGGCTCCCTTTTGAATCTGGTTTCTCTCAAGGTTTCTTCCTCATCATCTCAGGAGGTTTTTCCTTGCCACCTTCATCCCAACTTGTTCATTATGGAGGTCATTTAAATAAATTTAAAACTTGCATCTAGATTTTACATCTCTAAAGCTTCTTTAGGACAATTTCCATTGCTAAATGTGAAAAAAAAAAGTTGAACTGAAAATTTTAATTTAATTACAATTTAATTAAAAATATTCACTTGAATTAATTTGAAAAATGTGAAATATTAAAAGATGATGTCTTTTTTTTTATTTAAAGGGAACTGCAGTGTGTAGGAAGCTAGGGAACATAAGTATATCACTTTGCCAGAAATTCTGTTGCTGCTGCTACATGTTTGACAGATTCGATTTTACCCAAGAGACCCACCGCTGCAATGGAAGGGAAGGAGTTTGTATGTATTATGCGGATTGTTTCCATAAACAAAAAATACAGCAACCTTTGTTATCCATTGTTCCTTCCAATCTTTAACAATATTAATGATAGCTAATGAGCTAGGAGATCCTAACATTCAACACAAGAGATCAGAGCACTGTGCAGGAGAACAATGACAACAAAAACATACAGTACAGGCCAAAGGTTGGACACACCTTCTCATTCAAAGCGTTTTCTTTATTTTCATGACTATTTACATTGTAGATTCTCACTGAAGGCATCA